>VXBO01000758.1:592911-688925 GCA_013400135.1 Rhinoptilus africanus | reverse complement strand
TGGGCAGGGACACCTCCCACTAGACCAGGCTGCTCAAAGCCCCATCCAGCCTGGCCTTGAACACTTCATCCAGCCTGGCCTTGAACACTTCCAGGGATGGGGTTCTAGGACTCCTGTTTTTTACGTGTTTTTTTTTTTAATATGTACATACTTGCTGCAATTCCTTTTACAGGATATTAGATATAAACCACAAAATAGCTATAAACACACATACATATATTGTATAACTGTATATTATAGCTAATACATAACTGTAGATATAGCTATATACAGATATATAATATATAATACATTATATTAGATNTTAAACTTCTGTCGTCTTAAATATTTTCTACAACTCTTCTCCATTTTCTTCCCAAGCAAATATCACCGTATAGTAAGTGGAAGTGATTAATGGTAATTATCTTTCTATGTTATTCCCTGTGTTGTTCAGCTAAGTACAGAAAAACGTGAAAAAGAAATAGAAAATCAAAATGCTAACATGAGAGCAGCAATTCAGCAAGGTACAAGTACACTGTATTTTGTTTTATTGTGTTAGGTCTTTTGACGGATATTGTCCCATACTTTGATCTGCTGATCCACGTTGATTTCTACCTAGTCCAGCAGTTTGTTGCTAAATGCTCTGCGCAGTGCAGGTGCTGCTTCTGTTTGTCATCTCTTCAGGGGACTTCCAGGGAGGCTAATGCAAACTCACACGCACCGTGGAGGAGTCGGAGAGGAAAGGTGGGAGAATAAGAAGGTATCTCCAAAGTGTCTTCACCCGGCCCGGTGATGGGAACCGTGGTGGGAACTCTGCTGTGCTGGCTGACTACTGTGGGCTGTGGGGAGCTGGGGAGCTCATGGAATCGAGGTTCTTCTCTAGCCAGATCACAAAGCTACAACCTAAATGCACTATTTTTTTTTTTCCTGAAAAATCTAAAGTTGTTTTGTTTGCTGCTTCAGTAGGTAACAAGTGTATTGTGGGATTCTGTGCTTTACCAGGAAATTGGTCTTAGTCTAATTAATCATTAAAGGTTGTCAGCGTACTATGGTAGAGCTTATTATTAGAGACTGCATGTATTTCAGAGAGCTGTGACCCTTTCATGAGTAACTATAGAAACCTCAGCAACAGTAGTTATTAGCTTAAATCATGGAGTCCATATTTTTTAAGAATATTGGCCAGAGTCAACGGCTAATAATTTTGGTGTCTAAAATGATGAAGAAAGATTGTAAAACTAGAATTCTGGTTATTTAGCTTCAAGGAACAGTGTGATAAACGGACTATTAGTTTTCACAAGGTCTCTCCCATACTTTTCAAGAATTATAGAATGCTTGTATGAGTTATTAGACAACACTAAAACACCCCAAATCACTTGCATATTTTTTGAAGTTGTATACAAAATGTTTTAAGTTCGTGCCCTTTCTACCAGATTCACAATTTTAAGAGTGGAATTTGCTGAAACAGCAAATAAAATGTTTTCAGTTCTTTTCTTAATTTTCAATATATTTCTAATACTTATTATTTCTCAGTGTTGTAGTTGTTTTACATCACTAAATGAGGTACTGAAAAAAAAATTCTGTCTCCATTTGCAAAACAGTCTTAGGTGCAAGTGTCTCTGGTGAAACAGAAGGCAAAAAGAAGAAATATCAAATGTGAGCATTACTGCAGAAGGTTGCTAAGGCCTGTAAGTATAGCAGGTTTGAAAGTGGGAATTGAGTATTTGTACAGCTAACGAGATAATTGATTTGATGCTAGCCTATGTTTTGGAAGAGAGTTTAAACTTGGTCCTTAGTGACTTTAATTGCTTTATAATTTTTTTTGAAGAGTAGAAAGAAACACAATTTGAAGGGTGGGAGTATTCCAAGTTCCTCTTACCATTTCATGATACATGTGCACAGGCCAGTTTGGGGAGTTAGGTTATTGGATTATATGATCAGAGCAAATGCAGTATGGTAATCCTGATGTTCTCTGTGTTTCGAGAGCTGCAGAATTCAGGGGAGAGTGTACCATAATGTACTAATAAGAAATAAAGATGCTGCTCCAATGTGTTAGGATGGATTTTTTCCCTAGCTGAGCGAAGGAGAAGCCATTTCAGCAGTGATGCTGTTTGTAAAGAAATAAATCACAACCGGCATGCTCTGGGACCAGATCAATGGAGTTGAGCGAGACCATTGTCTGTGAGTAATTGGGATACAGGGAGCAAGCCGGTGGGCAGAAATGAAACCTGTTTTTATGGCAGGATCAAAATGTTGGAATCAGCCAGCAGGAAGAAATATCCATGTTAACTTGGCATAAATGTTGTTCCACTTGTGAGTCATTGAGCTGTTCAAGTAATTAATGCTGTCATTGTTTTTTGTTTTTCTGTTCTTCTCTGTGTGTATTGTATATTATATTGCGGGTTGTTCAGTCTGCAGGTGTTTTTCTGGCAGGATGCCACTGGCCGACTGAGACAGGACTCTCTGCTGACAAAGCGGTCCCTGTAGCTGGTGTGGGTCTGAGGAACAGTCTCCAGGGCACCTCACATAAATACCATTGTATAAAGTGGTTCCCTCCTCAAACTAATGTTGAGGGAGACAAACTTAATTCTTAAGCGTATATTAATCTCATAATGATGTTTTAATAACTGGAACCTCTTTAAATGTGTGATGGGATGTTGAGTTGACCAAAGTTTGCAGGTAGCATTTTTCATCCTCTGCCACCATTTTAAGGGGGATCTATCTGTCTGTCAGAACTGTGGACTTGAAGGCTGTGTTTTAATTATAACAGAAACTGGAGTAGTGAAGGCGTTTAAAAGGCATAAATATAAATACGGAGCATGACAGAAACTAGAACAGTGAAGATGCTTAAAAGGAGTAAATATAAATATGGAGCGTGGTAGAAAGTGGAGAGGGCTGGTAGAGCAGTTCCCCAAACCCCACTCTGTTGTGCCCAGTTCTTAGGTTTGTTTTCAGTCCAGCAGCCCTTAGTGTCTTCTGGGGTAACACCAGCTACTCTGGAATCCTACTGGTGCCAAAGAAAAGGTGGTTTGTTTTTTTTTTAATGAAACCTGCAAGGCCTGTTTGTGTATGTTCTCCTTGATTTCCTTGGGAAGGCTCAGCCTCTGGCTGTCCTGTAGAGGAGACTGTGTGGGCACCGGGGGAGTGGGAAGTGAGAAAGATTCTGTGTCAGCTGCCTGCCCTCTCCTGTCTTCTCCACAGCTCGCCCACAGCTCAGTGGGCTCAGAAGAGGCTCCCCAGACCAACAGCCAGTAGCCAGGAGAGGCCACCTGGGAGCCTTTCGTCCTGCTGAACTGTCATACTCTTCTGAAGGATAATGGCATATAGTAATTGCAAGTCTCTAGGTATTGTCTATCCTAATGTGCATGGGTGTTTCGTTTTGTGTGTGCTAACTTGTGAAATCATGTGACTGACTTCTTAAGTACCTTGAATCATTCCTCCTTATGAAAATCCGCATACTCAAACCACCAAGGTTTTATACAATATTGCTGCTTATTTTGCTAGTTTTTATGCCTTTCAGTCCTTCTGGGGTTGAAGGTTGCATCAGTTGATTAGCATTTGTGTGTATATGTTAACTGTTCTATAGCATTTAGGCATTGTCTAGAATTGTGTCGAGATTTATTATGTTATGACTCTCTGTAAAATTTGACTTAAAAAAAAAAGAACCCGAGCAAAACTAACCAGCATCAAATTATCTTCTCTTTGTTATACCGTAAGCGTTGCTGTCAGTTCAGGCTTTGGATTATCAGGTTAACTGACAAAATAGTCATATTCTTACTTCTCAAAACTTGAATCCAGTATATACTTGGCAGAGAACATTAGCAATAAATATATTTTCCTGTAAATACACTTTCTAAATAACAGAAACAAGACATGAAAGATTTTTGGTGTTTAACCGTTGTAAGTCTCTTGGAAAACCGCTCTGAGGACTAAGAACAAAAACCTGTCTTACGTGGAAGCTTGTGCAGTGCTGGGGAAATGAGCGGTGCAGACACAAGAACTGGCTTTCCTGGGTTGACGCAGGCTCGTTGGTTGTTTATATCACTGGTTAGTTCTTTGCAATGGTGTAAGAATGGAATAACCGCGTCTCAGGGTTTTTTCAAGTAAAAATTTATGTACTGAGATGTCTTAGATCTTATTCTCTGAAGACTACAATGTAAATCTGTCAAACTTGATCTGTTTTTTTTTAATGTGCTGTTTTTTTCTGAAGAGATATTGAGGAGGTAGTTACTGTATGTATATGATCAATAGTCTTCAAAATAATTTCACCAGTGACTTCATTAATCCTGTTCAAAATGCGGTGGCGGAGGGAGAAAAAGAAAAAAGAAATATCACGAAAGAATAATTAGCAGAATGAAATTGAGTTAGTAGGTGTGACATCCAATTATTTTCTGCCCTGGAGATAAATATCAAGTGCAGGTTGGATATTACAGCTTCAGTGTAGCACCTCTGCTTCTTCCGAATCAGACGGAGTGAGAAGTAGCGGTGTTGTGTGAGGAAGAAAGATCGTGTCTCAGGCCATTACAGCTAACACGGAGTTTGGTTCAGGCATGGGTTAGCTGCTTGTGATTGCTGCTTTAATGAGGACTTCCTCCATAAGAATTACCAGTCTGTGGCTGGCTACACGGGAAGTTTAATTTTCATAGTCTTTCTGCTCTGTGGAGGAAAACCATTCCAGGGTGGGCGTTAATGCAGGAAGGTTGAATGCTGTGTCTGTACACTTGGGCTATTGCACAAGTGTTGCTGCGGAGCTTTCTGAAAGACACGTGTGGTGCAACCCAGCATCCTTGAGGGATGCTGCTGAAGCACAGGGTTGCTCCCGCACGCCCAAGGATTTCTTCTAGGCTTTCCTACTAAGGTGGCAGCTTTAAACACCCTTGCACTTCATGTTGTGACTGACAGAGCTGACATGGCTGTGTGATTACTGGATTCCCTGATCCATTGACAGGTTGACATGGGGGTGGAAAAGCTGGACGTGACAGACTATATCAGATTAGCTCTAAATGTGTAATAAACCTTATCACATGCATTGCAACCAAATGCAGTCTTCTGTAATGCTTTAGCCTGTTGTAGACATGGTTTAATCTGTGAAATGTGAGAGCTTTTCTTTCCCCTTCATTAAAAGAAAAGAAAGCACATTGCATTTTAAAACCCCGGTGGGCTTTACTCTAGCCTGGTTTGGAAATACTATATCACTGCCTCAGGTTGATACCATGCTTACATTGTGTCCATGCACCCTTGTTTTAATTTCACTGCTACCTTGGGGTGTGTTTCATATGCTTAGTTTTTGCTAGGAGACTGCCCAGATTTTTTTTGTTTCATAAGACAACAGGTACCATTTTATTTTTTTCCTTTCTTGTTGGTTCCTTAGTGTAGTTCAGCTAATTCCTGGACTTCTAACAAAATAACATAATCATCTATTAAGAAAAACTCAACTGCTTAAATAGTTAGCTGTCAAAACCAGTATCACAAATACCTGTATGACATGTAAATCACAATTTATAGAAAACGGAGTGTTGTTGGAGAAAAGTTTCATTATTAAACACATGTAGAATTGGGTTAGAAATAAATGGAAATAAATGAAAAATGCTGCTGAGAGTTTTTTATATCTTGTGAAAATGACCTATTTCTCACAAGCTAGGTATTCTTCCACTCCATATTTTTAGCTTCATGTTGAATTTACTGTTTTCCCAATGTGCTGTTTATCTTTGAACATCCACATTATTTAACTTCTGTAGCCAGCACTTTTTTGAGTGAGAGGTGGTTGTTTGTTGTGTTTGTATAGCTGTAAGAATTCAGTGATCCTGACGAGATTCAGAAGTGTTTATATTGGATTCTTAAAGTAGTTCTGGTGTTTTTTCTAATAAAGTACTGTACTGCTCATGCTTGGTCCTCAGATTGTGTTGAATTAACTGCAGATGCCTGATGCAGACGAGTGTTTTTTGGAATCAGATTGGAGATGATGAAACTCAGTTCACTTGACTGGGGTATAACACAGACATTCCCATCTGATCAACAGACTCTTGATTCCAAGCAGTAAAAACTGTAGAGGTGAAGAGCCACTGATAAGGTGGTGAGAAAGCCGGCATCCTTCAGTTGAAGGAGGAAAGCTTCTAGGTTAATGGGGAAAAAAAAAAAAGCCCTCATCACACAAGTAGTCTTGACAATGGGTAGATGCTTTAATGGAATTTAAGGGGACGGTTTCCATATTTGGTTGATTTAGGTGCAGTTTCCAGTTCTTACAGCTTTCATTTTCTGTATATTTAGGCCATTAGTTTTACTAGTAACTACCATAAGTGGTTGTTTATTTCTTGGAAATAAACACAAGTTTAAAGAAGTAATTCTGTAGGGCTCTAATAAACGTGAACGAGGCAATGATCCATGCTTACTGTTACTGAGATGTTACGGTATCTAGAACTAATGCAAGTGATCCAATGTTAGTGGTGGCTTGGAATATTTTTTCAGGCTTCTCTGTGTAGCTGGAGTAAGCACACAGAGTGTGGGAAATTTAGTAAATTTTCATTGTTATGCAGGAAATGAGGTTACTAAACACTTATTCATCTGTGCAAATGAAATTCCATGCGTGTTTTAAAACTGTTTTAAAAGCCTCTTCTATAGCGTATACATTTTTATTTGTAGAGTTCACATGTAGGTGTGAATAGACTTTTTTACATGTTCAGAGGGGATAAAAGACGTCTCTGACTAATGTTAATGTTTGTCCTCACTGTAAAATTTCATGGCTAATTGCATGCATTTGAATTTTTTCATAACAGGATGCATAGCAAACAGTTGTGTACAGGTATCTCTAGGGCCAGTGGAATTCCCTCTGGTCAAAACAGCTGTGTATATGAGCTTGAGAATACAATGAAAATGTTCAAAACAGGCGCCACTGTATGTGACTTTTATTTGGTAGATTATAAATGGCTCATCAATTTCATGTGTCTTTCCCAATCAGACTCAGGATATTGATTAGATAATTTTTACTTGAGAATGATCTAATTTTTTGCAATTTCAGCTGTCTCCATGGCCAGCTATTTTTCAACTATTTCAATATATAATTTAAAATTTTATTGTACCTATATTTTAAAAATGTCAACAGTAAACATTTTTAAGGACTTTTTAAAAAAATGCATCATGTAAGTGCATCCTCTGCAAAAGACCTCCTTTATCATATGTTCATGCGATGTTTTTCAAAAACTCATAGTAGCAGGAAGTGCATTTTGGAGTACATCTTGAAAAGCTTTAAAAATGCTTCTTTTGCTATGCTGCTTTTGTAGCCTCCTTGATTTCCCCCCCTTACCCTGAATGGGGACTTGAGCAAGTGGCTTTCCATCTTCGTGCCATCTGCTGTGTTGTCAGTCCATCTATGTAGCCGCTCACACAGCCAAGCAGGGGCTCTTAGACATAATCCAAATTTTCATCTTTGTAAGAGAGTGCCCAGTTCATACATACCTATTTATTTATACCTGTAAGAGCAATTTTTAGGTGTCTTTTTTGTGCTAATCAGCTATAGAATTTGTGATAGAAGTACTATTCTGCTTTTAATCCCTCTGAGTAAATGAAAACTAACAAAATGTGACGGCTCCTGTCTTTCAGTGAGGATGCTGGATTTCGTCGTGTGCGCACAGATACCGTTCTGAGTAGATGGTAACTGTGGCTGATCACTACATAGCCTATTGGTAAGGACTGGCCAAAGTGAGGATTTCAGGATGGTCCCATAAATAGCTGGAGTCTTATCAACAGGGCCGCTATTTTTACAAAGGAGGAGATAGTGATTTGCTTTTTCTGGGAGGATGTGAGCTCTCTGACACTTTATAGTCACAGTCAGTCTCTTCCTATACTGTGTGTGTGTTTTTTTTTTAAAAAAAAAGGCAGAAAAAAAACGGAGCGAAGCATTGCCTTAAGAGAAGTCAGCCAAAAGTAAAAGCCACACAACACATGATACTTATTTCAAGCTTTCTCTGAAGCCTTAAGTAGGCCTTTAGTTGTGAAAGAAGGATGTACTGGATTTTTATACATTTTCGCACTTTCCCAGTAAAGTGAGCACTAACCAGAAGTTGTAAGAAAGACTGTAATTCATTATTAATACAGTTTTTCTGTCCAGTGACGTTTTTGCCAGAGATAATCTGAATTCAGGGTGATACTTACTTGCTATTTAAATAAAAGCAGTTCCTTGGTGTTAATGCTCTGCATGTAGAACAATGCTGTACTTTAAGTAAATATACAGTGTGAATAAAGGGGGAGGATGGAGGGGGGCCCTTATCACAGTTCATACAGTTTTGTGTTTAAAGTACAATCCAACCTAACATTTAAAAAATATTAAGACTAATGACTAAAAATTTAATTATAGCGTAATATATGTTGTGTAAGTATTGGCATAAAATTACTGACAAGTCAGTATGGAGTCATTTAGATAATTACTAAATACTACATTTTCAGGAACTTGGAGGGGTTTAAGCAACAGACATTTTTCTTTCTGGATTCAAGTAGACCTGGCAGGTCTCAGTGCGGAGACTTCACAGGGAACTCAGAGCAGCGGTGTAGACACAGGAGGAAAGAGGGAGTGCAGTAGTGGAAGACAGATGTTTAAAACAAACCAACAGCAATGGTGTGTTGTCTCCCCCACCTCCCAGAATACCCAAGTCAGAGATGTCATCCCTAGTCTCTTAGCAATAGAGTTTAGAAATGCAGCGCTCTTGCACTTGCAGTAAACCCAGAAATCTTCAATCTGGTGCTCGGTTTTACAGGCTTTTTGTGGCCCTGCCTACACAGGGGACATGACTCTCCCCAGTGAAAGCACAGTTAAATCCTGCAGCATGTAAGAAGACACAAATCCTGAGGTGAGGAAGTGTTCTAGCTCTAAAGTCATTGTTCTCCAAAGGAGTTCACCACTTAATTTTAGTTAATTCTGAAATTATTGCTGAGAATATTATTACTTCTTTTAAAAGGTTAGGAGTCTTACGTCATGTTGACCAAATAAGCCTGTAATCAGCATAAGAACAGTTTTATTCTAATAGCTGATAGTCTCCTAATTGGAGTTGTCCACTCCTAATATTAGTCAGCCGCTAATAGAGCGGCACACTTTCTCCTTTTAGCCAATTTCACATGTAGCTTCAACTCACAGGAAAAGCAGCAGCGTAGGAACTAAGGAATACTTGGAAAAAAGTTGTGATTGTCTGTTCTTATATTTATAACCTGGAATTTCTGGTAAGACTTTGGGCTTTCCTTTCCCTGTCAGTTGTTTTTAAGCATCCATCTTAAAATAATCCAGTTTAGTTCTTGCCTTCTGGATTGAAAATCCACTCTTTCCCCCTATCTTCCTTTTAATTAAGTTGATACAAAGTACTTGCTTCTACTACTTTTTAAATATTGCTAATGTCTATAGACTTTAAATTAATTAAAGGTGCAATTTTAGCTCAAAAGTGCCATTTTGCCAATAAGTTGGTTTTAGGCCCCAGTACATTCAATGGAGTATGTAAAATGTGGGAGTGATTAACTGCTTTGTCCAGTTCCTCAAAGGCTAGCCGTCTTCTCACAGACTAGCAAAATACTGTTGTGCTAGGAAATTAAATACCAGTATCTCTTCTCTTTTTTTAACTCTTCTTCCCAGTTGTAGTTAATCATGTGGTTAGTCCTTAACGTGTACAGATGTTATCTGTGAAACCTTGTTGTAAGGGGTGGGGAGAAAGCATAACAGATAGTGTGCTTTGATAAAAGGGGAAAGGCATGATGTACAGATACATTGTAATTTATTGTTTGGCTCTTTGCTGGATTTTAATATTCTCGCTTTTTATGCAATATGCGTCAGTCGTTGCAAGTGAGCTACTTTAGGCTGTCAGTTTGACAAATGGTACGTTTTAGTTTTTCAAGCTTATTTGTAGCTTCATACTGTCTTTGAATATATTCTTTTTCTGTAGTGTGTCTAAGGTGCTTTACCATCACTTCAAATCTTTGAATATTCACAAATATTTTTGTTCAGTTTAGATAATTTCACTGTAACGTTCTTGCATCTTAAGAGACTAATCTAACATGACAGAGCACTATAGGCAATGTTGGATTCCCTGCCCCCCAAGGATTAGGTTTTAATACATTCTTATAGAATTTTGAAGGAGTCTGTCAAAGTCCGTACTTTTTGTGTACTATTCTTTGGCTTTTCATAACGATTGGTTGGTTATTGAAACACAAGTAACTATTAAGGTTGATTTTAGAGATAACTGCTTTAGTAGATGGAAGAAGCCTGCTCTCCTATGGGGAATTAGCATGGAAAACCAGTTTAGAAGAAAAAATTGTCCATTTTTAAATTATCTTTTTTTGTGTGTTACCAGTCACCAGGCTCTCCTTACTGACCTTGTTCCATGTTAACAGGCTATAGGTTCTGCAGTGAAAACATCCATAAGGGAGGTGCTGGGTTCCAGATACCCACTGTTCTTGCCCAGTGGCTTCTATGGTTCTGTGGTCACAATCTGAAAGGAAATAAATTGAAATTCAGAGGCTCCCAAAGTTCAGCATGGGAAGGGGTTGTAGAAGTTCAGATATGGTAAATGCCAGGCACTGTTTATTTTATGAGATTTATGGAATGTCCCTGAAAATAGAAAATATTTTTTGTCGTTTTCTGTCTAATACCTTTGGATCCTGATTTGGGATTTTTTATTGTACCATTATAAAGAGAAAATTAACTTGGTAGATTTCTCCCTTATTAATAGAATTACTTTTACATGGTTAGAATTGCCTTTGTTGTTCTTCTATCCAATTGCAGCTTGTTTGCCTTTTCCTGGTGACATCAGTGAGTACCAGGTTATGGCTGGGTATGGCTGGCAGCAGGTGGGATGTGGATGTGTGCTCAGTTCTGGCTGGGCACAGCTCCGCTAAGTTTCTTCTTAATATAGCTCAGCATGTGGGATTGCCTCTTATGAAGCCAGTCGTCTCTTGTTGTGCCTGTGCGCTTCCAGGGGAGGACTAACTTGTGCTCTGCTGGGTCGGTGTGTACAGAGAATTCATAGGTGCTTGTTGACCCCCAGCTCCTTAGACTTTGGCTGAGCAGCTTGCAAATGGGGTATTGAAAGGATACTGATTTTCTAAAAAAATCTGTGGAGAAGGGAAAAAAAGGACACGGTGTATTAAACTTTTTTTTTTAAAAAAACATCTAAGGCATCTTTTGTGCCTTGTTTCCAACTGCTACACTCTCTGGTTCCATAGAAGTGCAGTGCTGAAGGTCCTGGTTGGCTGATGTCCCATGGATGTCTGGGTTAGCAAGGGTGCCACGCATGTTGTATCAGCAGCTCCTGTCAAAACAGTAGCTTGCAAGTACACTTAATCCTCCTCCTCATTGATGATGGTTTTTTGTTTTGGTTCGTTTTTCTAATTAATGTTTAATCATCATATTTTTCCTTATTAAACTATGAAAGCCAGTAAAGTAATGTTAGCAAGAAATACTTGGGTAATCTAATCAGGCTATACTTTTTTCAGCTTGGGATGCTGGCCATGAATTTCATGAGCATCTTGTATTGTAACTAAAGCTTCTTGAAAACAGTGTTACTAAGAGTATATTCAAATTGGAAAGCTGGACAGTGAGGTAGTGTGTTACCTACTCATACCCGCAGCCTGATGCCTTGGCTTCACAGTTCAGGCTTATCTTCGTCAGAGGACAATGTCTGTGTATCCAAAATTGGTAGATTTTTTGCACCACTGTCCTTTTTTTTTTTTCTTTTTAAAAAGCCCATTACAATTTTTCTTCAAGACCTGAAGTAGAATGTCCTGCCTTCCACTCTGTGACATTAAAATATTCTGTTTTAATTGCCAAGAATATGTGTCTTTCTGCTATATTATGTCATCCTAAATGATACTTCCCTGAGGACAGATGCAGAAAAACTAAATGAAGAAAAATAATAAAATAGTGTCCCTTTTGTTAGGTGGTAGGAAAGCTTTGCAATCTGTCAGAATCCGTTTGTGTGTACTTTCCCTGTGTGTGTGTCTGAAGTGCAGGGAGAATACAAAGGAAACAGGTTTTCAGAACACCAGTGAACTTTCTTGTGATGCAAGCTGTTCCTACCTCCTCTTCTACTGGTAAGTACGTAACCTGATGCTTTACCAGTGATACTTTTCCCTTCCCTTGCTGCCCCACTCCCACAACATCAGAGTTAACACTTGCATTGAATTAAACGCTTCAGTGAAGAGCAGGAGTTTAACTCTCAATGAGTGATAAAAAAGGATGTAGAAAGACGAGCAGCGCTGCACAGGAGGCAGTGGGATTGGAGGGCTGCTGGGCAAGTCCTTTAGTGTTACATCAGGGAGTAAATAAAATTAAACAGCGGACATTTTGGTGTGATCCCTCCTCTAGGTCTGCACCATGTTCATTACCTGCGAGGCTTTCTTCTGTTTCTCACCCGTATGTTAAATAGATAAATCGGTTTCCAACTAATTGGGTTAAGACTTGTTATGCATGTCCCAAGCTTGGCAAGGAAAAACTAAAGCCTGATCTCAAAATATATCAGTTGTGCTATCAAAAGAAATGAAAGAGTAAAAAATCGTTTCTATCCAACTTACATATGTTTTGATGTACCTTGTATGTCCTACTGAAGCAATTACTTGACTTTTTGGATTAACTCAATGCTTATGCTATAGAACAGCCAACTAGTATGAAGTAATCCCAAGCTGAACTGTGAAGTGCTATTTGGGTAAGACTGAATAAACCTTGCATGTTTGTTAGCAGTTTCAAAACTCCTTCTAAGACTTCCTCAAATTCTAAGCTTCAGTCTTTGTCCAAGCAGACATGTTTACACAATGTTAAGCGGAGTTAAGCCACGTTTATTTCAATGAGAGCGCACTCGAGCCTGCAGTTCTTGTTGCTCCTGAATTCATTGTCTTGTTTTAGCTCTTGCTCATTAGATTTCACTCTGATGCTTCTGTATGGAAAAGTTACACTCAGAATCGGATATTTTCAATATGGATGATTTAAAGATCTGATGGCATTATAATTTTTACCTTGGGAAATTCCAGCAGGTTTAACAGTACTATTGTAGCTGCAGGATGCCACTAATAGGAGCCGTAGCCTCAGCATGGACACGCAGTTTGTATGTGCCAGACAGCCAGTGCTAGTATTATGGCTGGTTTCAGTAAGGTACCTGTACTGACCAATTTCCCCATTTTTATATGAGTAATTAGTAGGAGGAGGGGTGATATTTCTCTTCTCTCTTTTTTTTTTTTTTTACTTTTAGAGTTGAGTTGGATGTTTGGGTTTGGTTTTGCGCGATTTTTTTTTTCTTTTTTTAAGCTTTAGGAGGCTAACTGGGAATTAATACTTTCCTACCAGTAGATTGCTGTAGATATTTCATGAATATGAACCCGGGCTTCCATAGGTGAGCTCTTAACTTTCTAGCAGATCTAAGGGGATGTGTTTGACTGTGGCTTTGGCTTGCTATAATAGAATGGCTTAGACACCTCCCTGATACCACCTGGCTTCAGACAGGCAGTCCTCTCCTGCCTGCAGCAGCTGCTGTCCATTCAGGGAATTAGAAAGCTGTACAGGGAACCCGATTTCCACCTAAATTCCTTTGATTTTAGTGGAGCAACATTAATAATAAAATACGGTAATTTTGGAAATTAACTTCCTAATACTCTGAAGTTGTTAGGAATAATGCATAAAGCATAATGAGGTATATGGAATTTAAATAAGTGAAGTAATATAATTTAAGATGCTGCATTTCCAGAGGTCATGTTATTTTCATAGGAAATTTAATATCTGAATAACTCACTGTGAAGACTGAAAATACTTAGACATTATTACTTCAAAAAGTTTTATGGTATGTTGTGAGGGTTGCAGAGAGATTTCTTGCAGTGATCTTCATAATTCAGGAATGTAAATAATAAAGCATTTATTTTTCTTATGGCCTTTTAAACTTAGTCGCTAGAGTTATACAACAGGAGTCAGAACCTCTGGGTGGCTACTTAATTTTTAAATATGTTGACGATGTCAGCAGAGAAAGAAGAGGCCTGAAAGCTTATATCTCTTTGATTTATAAGCTATGGAATTAAAGTAGATCTAGTTGTTTTGCCTTTTTTCCTTTAAAAACAAACCAAAATGCTATTCGTCTACATGGAGAGAATTGAATTCTAATGCTTGAGAGAGTGCAGTTTATTGAAAGCTTGTGTAGAAAGTTATTTTAAATTGTATGATGAATTGCTGATGGAAGGTTAGAAAAAAAAGTAAAAATCCAGCTAACAAAGTCAAGATCTCAAATCAGGTGAAGAATGCAATGCTAAGGGCTGCTCTTTTGCTTTTGCTATTCATTTGGTTAATATGAGAGAGAGTAATTGTGCCCCAAAGAAATCCTTGCTTTGAAAAAAATAACATTTTTTGGTTGCATATGTGAGGGTAACGCAACCACATGATACTGGATTTACCTGGGTCACTTGGCAACGCTGTGTACAGGGTAATTAGTTTGATGCTGCTTTTAGTTCTAGACTGTCAAAAAAACTCAACAAACCCACAAACAAACAAACACTCCGGGATAAACTTCTGGTGTTCTTGCGTGGAGAAGAACCAAAGCAATAGAAATGTCAAAAAATAAGATAGTGATAAGATGCATTAGAAGCTTGAAAGCAAGAGTGCTCGAGACACTTTCCGTTAGTGGGTATTATTGTTCTTGTTTTACACAGGGGAAGATGAGATCAGGTTAGTGATCTGCATACAATAGGACGTGATGTGAAGTGGTTAAACCTTTGTAAGATGTTGTGACTTTCTGGCTGTTGCAGTGCTCTTGCCTCTAGCTACGTTCTGGACTGTGTACGATACAGTATTGAGGATCTCCATCAGCAGTGAAGCTTGAAGCCATGAAAAAGTAGTTCTTAGTGATTGAAGCCTTTATCAGAATGAGTTTTAGGTTAGTAGAGTAAAATTCTTTTTTTAGCTGGGACAAGCAAATACTTAAAAATTTAATAATTTGGTCAGATCTTAAAGGAACAATGTTGGATATTGTAGAGTACTGGTTTTTTTAATTCTAAAAATTAAAGTTTCTTAAAACTTGTTAAGAAGGACTCTTACACATTCAGATCTCAAGATGGATTTCTTCTAATCTTATTGGTCCAATATTAACTGTATAGTTGGTTAAAGAGAAGCAGTATTCTCATACAGACTTTTGCTTTCAAAATCCGTGGATCAGAACAGTGTTGTGTGTGTGTGGATATGAGGGAGTTTCCTACAATTACTTCTGTGTGAAACCAGACAGAAGGCTGGCTCGGGGACAGCTGGCGTAGCCGGGTCCCTTGGGACCGTCCGTAATAAGTCCTGGTTCGTCGGCTCGAGAGCAGTTCGTTCAGCATGCCGTCCCTCTGCAGCACGTGCTGAAAGCCTGAGCTGCTGGATCGCTGTGGAGGCAGGCTGGGTTAAAAAGGGAAGGCAAGATTGTGAGCGTCATTACAATTTCAGCATCACAAATTCCAAAAATTCGAAGCATGTTTCAGAGCTAACTAAATATAAGATGGAACTTAAAAAGTACAGTGTTATTTCAGTTAACTCAAATGTGATGCTGTGGTGCTGGTGAGAAAAGACACGTCCAGCACCTTTCAAATATCTTTTTAGATCTCATTTTCCAACTGCAGGCTCCACTTGCGAGACAGAAAGACCAGTTATCGGTAGGATGAAGATGACTTTTGCGATCTTGAGTCATGAGTAGAAAGTAGATTGCCATGGCAGCTTTGTTGCCAGGTGATCCCCGTTATTTGTACCATACAGTCACTAGGAAGAGAGAGATTATGACATTATTTGGTTCAGTTCTAACAATGTTGCCTTGAAAAGTTGGAATAGAACCTGCAATCTTAGAGTGTAGCACTAAGCTCAGTTTTGAAACACTTTTTGATTAGATTGGCTTTGAATAAAAGGATTCATGTGTGCAATGAATTGGAAATTTCAGTTCAGTTGCTCATATGTAAGCGTTCCCGGTGTGCTTGCTGTCTCCCGTTATGTGTGACATGCTTTTTGACAGTCTGACAGAAACACAGCTCAGTAGACATTGAACCTGAAGTAGATTTCTTTATTCTTCTAACCAGTGATAAAACAGAGTGGTTATGAAAATAATAAGCTGGCAACAATGAAGGAAAACACAAGCACTCAAATCGCAACCGCGCAGAAGCTGTGAACTCCTGAGCATTCTGTTGCACTGGCTTTCCGAAACTTAAAGCAGGGTCTCTCCTTTGGTGTTAGTGCTGCTTTTCCTTGACATCTTTGTCCTTACTGTTTACGTAATGTTTATATTCAGTTTGCCAAGCTTCACTACACCCGGGTCATTAATTTTTTATGATTGCAATTCTTAAAAAGTAAAAGAGCTTTAGTTGCTCTCTCACAAATTGTGTGTAAAGTGCCACAGAAAGTCACTTTTAATATGAAATTGTTTGAATCTGGCAAATCTTTGTAGCACTGATGCACGTGTGCGCGCACACACACTCTCTGTTTTTAACACTGAAATCTTGAGAATTAACTTGTCAGCAAAGAATGGTAAGAGCAGAAGAGAGAAAGGTGAAGCTGTAGCAGAATCTCTTTTCAGGAATAAGGAATTAATGAATGACAATTGACTTAACTCTAAGCAGAGAATTTCTGGGGATCATTACATTTCCCAGAAGGCAAAGTCAATTTGCCTTTGGCTTGTGCCTTAATGTAACAGGAACAAGTAGTAATTTTGCAGACAGACAGTCCCCTAGAGGATCCTAATTCTTAATTGTATAAAAGTTATAATTGTTCCATTTTTAAAGTGCTAACTTAAATAAGTTGTGCATTTAACTTCATTGCAGTGTGAACATCCTGGATCAATCTAAGTGAAGCAACTAAGCCTCAGAAATATTACTTTAAAAAAACAAAATTAAGGGCATGTTAAGAAAGCATGAGATGATGGATTTCAC
The DNA here is from genome assembly GCA_013400135.1 of Rhinoptilus africanus. NCBI lineage: Eukaryota > Metazoa > Chordata > Aves > Charadriiformes > Glareolidae > Rhinoptilus > Rhinoptilus africanus. The sequence continues at coordinate 672,059 of VXBO01000758.1, read as the reverse complement.
ATGCTGAAATATATATATTTAAATCATGCTGTTACTGCAATGTTTACAAGTTTCTTTACCAGCAGTTGTACTATGCTTTTCTTCCTGAGATGGTGTCAGCAGTCACTTGCTTACCAAGGTTTCAATTTGATAAAGTCACCAGGGAACGTTAGTGCAAGGTTGTTAGGCTGGGTGATACTCTTCATTATTGAAAACGATGCCCCGTAAGGTGTTCAGATATATTGTGTTGCTCGTCAGAGACTCTGATGCTCCAAGTCCAGGAATGAAAGGTTAGAAAGTAAGGTGGAAGCTGAGGCCGAGGGAGATGCTGTACTTTCAAGCCCATATTCTCTTCACCACATCTGCTCTGGGTGATTCACTGAGGGAGGGTTTAGGGAGAGAGGCGCATCGGTTGGGCCTTGGTACGTACGCCTTAAAACTGGCGTTCTGTGGGGCACCGACTTGCTGGGTAGGATAGCACTCTGGTTTGGATTGTGCCATATCTATGCAAGATAAACCCTCCCAGGGTGAAACCAAATTTCCATTTGGAAAGCATTTGTTGCTTTGTTAATGAAAATAGTGGGTTTTAAGGTCTATTGACACCACCTGGTCGTAAGGGTGGAGCAATGTGAGCTTTTGACACAACTTTTGGAGGACTATTGTTTCAAGATGTTTATTGACTTCCATACCGCTTAAATCCCCGAACTAGTTTTTTGTGCGGCATTTTTGACTAGAGAAAAATACCATACAAATTTTCCTCTGCTGTCTTGTTTTATCCTTCTGAGGCCAATGGTAAATTCCCAGCAGTTGAAGTCTGTCTTGAAGTCTAATTTCTTAAACTACTAACTGAAAAAATGTATTGGTTCCTAAATCAAATGTCAGAAGCAGGAAGAGAAGCATCAAGCAGAGAGTCAGCGTGTCTTGGGAAAGAGGCACCTGGAGGAAACTCACCTGGAGTAAAACCAGCAATGAAGGACATTGATAAAACACATCCCTTGATTTTCCTTAAAATTGTGGGGAAAATACTTGTTCTGTTGGCTTTTCCATACATGCCTACCCCAGACTGCATTCCAGGATTGTTGGGTGGTGGTTTTGAAAATGATTGCTTTTTTATGTTTGTCACGTGGCATGAGTGGGTAGAAGAGGTTGTCCTTTTCTGTGTTAAGTTATTCTTCTGCGTTAGAATTGCAAAATCCATCAGGCAGTAGAGAAGGAAGAGAGATTAATTGCATATAGTATTCACCTTTCGTAGGATTTCCTCCACACTATCTCCCACACCAATTGTCAGGAATATACTTGCACTTTGATGGTAGGAGAACTATGATTCATATTACTTACATGGTTTATTTTTCTTGAGAGGATAGGGAAGTGTTATGTAGTGTTGAAACTGCTTCAAAAATTCAGAACTTTGAATTGGTGGGGGAGCTTACAAAGACTCAAAGCAGGAAAATCAAATTTCTGACACCTGCGTATGATGATATTAATGATATTGAAAGAAAAAGGACATTTAATAACAATCCTCGTTGTTATTAACTGTAGAATATGCATTTAGCTCAAAGGGATACTGGAGATGCCTTCTTGCAGTGTGTTCTGTGTAACTGCTTCACAGTAGAACAGACACACTGTACAAATTTAACAGATTGGTTAAGACAGTTTAATCAACAGCTTAAGTACGGAAGGTACCTAAAAAGCAGTGTTGAATGAGGAATGAAAGATAAGTACTTGGACATGTCTTAAATTGAATAGAATTTCCAGAGTCACTATAAATAGAAACATTAAGGAAGTAACTACCATGTAAAACACTGAAAATGTGTTCTCCCTGTCATTATCCCAGGAAGAAACCACAAACTTTGAATAAAAAAAATAATTAAAAAAAACAGGTAGAAGAAATATTATCAGTACATTTAATTTAACAGAAAGATACATATACTAGTAAAATGCATTTTGCAGTTTGGCCTTTGCTTTGGGGATGCTGATACTTTCCTGATGCATTGTTAATATTACTAAATAGTGGATATACACAACTCCTGATGAGCCTTTGTTTTCAATCAGATTATAAATCAGCCATACATCTGCTGGGAGATTTTAATGAATTTAAAACACATGTTAATACTGCGTTTACTGGCTAAGAAGAAAGAAGAGTAGAACTTAATCAGTGTACGTACTTAGTCTGCTGCTTCAGCATGAAAAATCTTCCCTTCCGTTGCAGCTACTGATTTCTAATTGAAAAAGATAGACTTCCGAACAGTAAGACAACTGTAAAATTTTTCACCTCGTGGATAAATTTAGTATAATTTTAGTGTATTTGAAGCTAGCTTATAAACATGTATTGTATATCTTAATACCCCTGGTGCAAAAATTTTCTTGAGATAGGCTTCAGTGGACAAATTGAACGTGTTTTAGGAAATCTACACAATTAAGTCAAGTCAATGGTCTCTAGCAGTGAGTTCACTGTATTAGGAACAGTTCTAATATCACCACTATGTTATTGTTTTTCGGATCAAAGAAACCTGCCCAAGTTTTTAGCATAGTGCTAGCATGATTTTATTCCTGAAAAATAAAAAAGGAAGTGTCTACTATAGATTGTATTACTTTAATGGCTAACAACCTAGCAGGGGTTTTTTATCAACTGGGCTATCTCACAAACCTAAGCTCTTCAATATAAGATGGATGTAACCAGTTAAGCAGGGGAAATCGCAAGTGCGGTATTTAGTTAAAAAACCAAACCAAAGAACCCCAAACCAACAATGCCCAACCTCTGCTTCCCCAAGTTATTTACTGTACATGCCTTAAAGTTGGCTCCCATCCCTGGATGCAGGAGCTGTTCAACTGAACTTCAGAAACATTGCTTATAGAAATAAATGTAACTTTATTTGTGGACATCAATTTCTCTCCTTCCCAACGCTTCAACAACCATTCCTTTGTTTGAAATAGTTACAAACACCCTCTCTGGATGGCAGAACAAGGCAAGACAATTACTAATCATGGGTTCGCTAAATTGGACCTCTTAAAATAGCGATTGAATTGCTCACTAAGGTGTCTCCACAGTCCGGCTGAGTTGGCTGGCTGTGTTAAGCTGCGCTCAATTGTTTTATTTACAGGCTTTTGAGATCATTCTCTGGTTCCTCTGAATTTCCCCAGTAATCCTACTGAAATAAATTATTTTTGGAGTTGTTTTTCAGTAAGTCTTAAGATTCAGGCAGTGACCTGAGCAATTAAAAAGAAAGTTGTGTTTAGTTTTATTTAGCAGCAAACTTCTACATTAGTTTTCAGGTTCATTTGGAGTTGCATATCTATGACAACTTGTTTGATTAAAATTCCAAATGTCACAGTTGCGATATAGAAGCAGCATTAAAGAAAGAAACTCGAAAGATTATGGTTAAGGAAGAAGATGAACCTGATTTTGCTGCTACCCTTTCAGACTCAGGAAATGTGTTAGTGCATTAACTGTGTGTAGACACAGTTATCGTGGATCCATTACCACTTTTTTCTAAGGGCTTCAGTTATGCTGGAGTATCTGGAATTTAGACAGATAAAACTGTTATTTCTCACAAATGAATCAGATGCTTGACAGTCAGTTAAAACTTAATTTATGTGGGGGATATGGAGAGTGCACATGGCAGAATTCCAGATTTTACTGTTAACTTACTCTGTGACTCCTGATGAGCATCTCAGCCGATGAGCCCCCAAAAGGAGACGGGCTGCTGATGCAGACGTGAGATAAACTCGTTGTCTTATGGGAGCTAGAACAAACTACCCTAGAGCATAATCCACAGCAAAGCCAAAAATTTGCTTGCTTTAAGGAATTTCCTGGTAGCCTTAGGGAGGGTATTAATAGAACTTCTCAAGCTTAACCTTGTTATAAGCCTGTAATGCAGCCCTGTTCGTTCTTTAAAGTCAGGAATTTTAAGCAGATTAATATGAAGACTAACACAGCCCAGCCTGAATCAGGATTTACGGTGTTATCAGTGTCTAGTTAATTAAGTAAAAGTTACTTGTTTTGGTAAAATGTATGTTAAACCTCAGCAGTAGTTTTAGTCACATATTTGTCCTTAATTTATGTAAAAAACAACTAACAAAATATTCCTGTATAAATTCTTTTGAGATCTTTGGCAGTATTGAAAACGTAAAGGTTTTCAGTGAACTTCATCTCTTATTCATTGTGGTGGTTTTTTTTTTTTTAATTAAGAAATAACGTCTACTATGTTTGAACAATGTTCTCATCTCTGTAGGGTTTTTAGGGTGCACAGAGGAGAGGGGCAGCATGGTCTAGGGTGAAGAGAACTGTGAATAAGACGACTAGCAGGTAGCATTGAGAGAGGGAACACTGCTGCGAGATGCCATGGGCTGTTGGACAAGAAGTTACAGGACAATATGTTGAAGAAATGGACAGATTTTACTGAAGATCTCTGCTCTTGCAATGTAGAGATTCATGAGAATAGGAACAGAAATTAAGATAACTGAAGTAGGGGAAAATGTTTAGTCTGGATCTTGAATATAAACGTTGGTTATAAGTAAAAGGTGATGATGGATTATTGAGTGATATACTCGCATAACTTTTCTTCTTTTTTCCCCAGTTATGATGTTGGAGAAAGGGGAAAGCTAACTTTTGTGATGCTTTTTGAGAGGTATGTGGTTAGTCAATTTTGAATCTCTTTTGCATAGGAAAATTCTTACGTAGCTTGCTCTCTGCAACTACTTTTTTGGTCCTCGCAATGTAAATACAGAGTGTGAAGAGGCTTTATCAAATAAGGGATTGCTCCTGGTAGTGACTCTGTCCTTCAAAGAACTTTCCTCGGGATTAAGAAAACAACACGATAGTGTGTGTGTCTTCCCTTATTTTTCTTGTGTATCTTCTGGCCAGGTCCCATTAGGTTTTGCTGTACAGCAGAGCCACACTGGCATTTTATATTACCGCAAGTGATCTGTGTTCTTTTTTCTAACAGATTAGAAAAAACTTAAGATATCAGATATGACATGGGGTAAATATTGGCATTATAATAAATGTTTGATGCTTAACATTTCTAATACTAAGCAGAAAAATGTGTAGTCCTTCAAGCACTGAGGCATTTTTCTCGTACCTTCAGCTCTGTACGGAGACAAGCAGTAACTTAGCTAAGGCGGGGGTGATCCTGCAAGCGGAGAAGGCTGAAAGCCTTGTCTGTAGCTGTGATTTTAGAGTCCCAGAGAAAAAGAAGGTGATAAAGTATGGAAGGACTTGTTTCGCTCTGCAAGGTGAGAGCATATGATCATCTTGAGGTAGCTTCTTCTGTCTTTCAGGAACTAAATACAGAAGATTATAAGGGAAGTTGTATTTGTGTTTGCAGTATTGATGACTATGGAAAATTAAATTTAATCAGAGTACTTTGTTTCATTATGATTTTTACAGGTGAATGTTTAAAACTGGATGAACTGGCTATGAAGATTTTGTGGGAGAGGTATTTTGTACTTGGCTCTGGGGTATATGATCAGAGATCAGAATTTTTTGAGTAACAGATTTGTTTCCTTCTTTCTCTGCTTTTGTTCAAAGGGTGCAAATAGTAACATGAGGTCAGGTTTCCCCATTTCCTTTCCTGGTCACTAAGAACAACACCACTAGCAGTATCTTACTCTAGAAGCCTGGTTACAGTTTTGGGTAGGAAACAGACCACATTTTCAGTAGATCTTTAGTTTTTATCAATTTTGCTTGGGTGGGTAATGCAGAATAAATTGTTCTCATCTGTGCTAAGAATTTATGAAAAATAAGACAAAGATGAACTGATCACAGCTGTCCCTCTGGAACACTAGAATATTTCAGTGTGCTTCCTGTAGCACTCAAAGTGGTCCTACGCAGGCAGTGGCCTTGTGGTGGCCAAGTTGCTGCTGTTTAGCCCACCCTATGTTGATAAAGGCACTGGTTCCTTGGACGTTGAAGAATCCAAAGGTCTGTTGTGAGTTTTACAAGTGTAATTGAATTCACTAGTGTCAACTTATTCTGAGAATTTTTAAAGATGTGTATTCTTTTTCTTGGGCTTAGCTAGACTCAGATCTTGAAGTGTCCATTGTCTTCAGGAGAGCATTTCATAAGCATACGGTACAGATTTGTTACATTTCCATTGCCTGTGCGAGAAGGAGGTTTATTTTCTCACTGATTTTCAGGCAGAGTTTCTTTTCTGATGCCCTAGGATAAGGCATGAAGCTCTGTTGGCCCAAGAGGAGCCCCTTCCCCAGCATCCTGAAATTTCCCTGAAGTCTGTGCTTCTGCTGTTGCATTGTGTTCTCATGTGGTGTTTTTAAACAACAACAAAAAACCCAACCAAAAACATGCAAAAAACCTCAAACTAAAAACCCCAACAAACAAAACAGAGAACCCACTACCACAAAAAACCAACAGCAACAAAGAAATAAAGCAAAACAAAGAAAACCACCTATGCAAAACCACAGTAAAACAAAACAAAAAAACCCAACCCCGCACCAAACCAAACCGACCAAACCCCCAACAGCCCTGTAGTCCAGCAGATTGTCCTTCTGCTTTGTGAGGAGCCTCCCACCACTCAATGGAATCCCCTTCACCAGGTGAGCTTCCCTTGTCCGCGTGGCCATCTCCTGATGAGGTGGTGGTTCAGTCTGCACCTTGATACAAAATATTTCAGGATGAGCATCAGAGAATAGCTGCAATGCCAAAAAATGAGGTGGAAGTTTAATGAAAAATCTTTCAATTTTTCAAAAGTGAGCACTTTGGTATTGAAGACTGAGGCTGGTTAATAAGGCTGTTGGTAGCAGGCTCAGTTATTGTTGGAGACTTTGGTTGCCGTCCCTCTATGAGGTGGCCTTTAAAAAACAAGTCCAACACAGAGTTTTGCTTGAACGTTTGTCTGGCAACTGTTTTTTCTTAGTCACAGCATCTTGGAAGCAAGAGAAATAACTGAATTGGAAGTACTGTAGTAACCAGACATTAAAAAGCCCAAACCAACACAACCCTTTTTTACATATTAGGCTCTGTTTTCTAATTTTCAGTGCATTCCTGTTAGCATTTTATGTGTCATTCTAGCACAGTGGTCAGATGTTGATGGTTTAGTCTGTGATTAAAAACTTTCCACAAAAGGGCTATGAGAAAATAAATGGTAGATTTGAGGTAGTCTATGTGAAATTCAAAATACTGCTGGAGATTCTCCTTTTTGAAAGGCACTGAACTTCCTAAATAAAATTGGTGATATTTTACTGTCTGCTGCTACTTTGTGATCATTCAGCAATCTGTTGAACAAGGAGGAGTGAGAGGAATGTTGGAATATCCTACTGGTGGAAAATCGTAAAGAAATGGTAGTTGGAAGATGCTATATAAACTCATTTTGGTAATCTAAAAAAATCACAAGAATTGACATGAAAGATGTTGGTGGCTTCTTTCCAGTACTTACGTTTCTTCTTCTTACGTTAAGATTTAATAGCAGTTATGAAGTGGGAGACTTTGTGCAGATTTGCTCAAAAACGCAGAGCCTCTCTTTGGAAAGAATTGAAATTATACATATCAATAAAGGAAGAGAGTTAATTTTGTATATGTATAGTCCCTGAAGTAGTTGTATTTTTTGTGATGCGTAGCTGGCAAGGTCCAGTTACCTGCAGTGTGTCCTACTGAAAATTAGCCAAGCTCTATTCCCTTTTTTTTGCTGAGCTAATCTTATTTAGTATTTTATCCTGATCTGAAATTGGAGTTCTGGATTTGTAATGGATACAGTTTTCCCTGTGGCAAGAAAATTTGATACAAGTACACGCTATGATGACTTCTTGAAGAATCTTTAATGGGAAAGCTTTAACAGTCAAATTTATGTTGCTAATTAAATAAGCATCAACATAAATTGAGGAAAAATGTTGACAGAATGTATTTTATAAATATTATTATTTAAGTGTTCAAGTGTTGCATGTGTTTTCACTCCGAAGAATCAAAATGATACTACTTTAGATAAGGCATAGAGGTTGTGAATTAGTTTAGCCGTAAAAGTTAACTTACTTTCACAGGAGGAGGGGATTAATGACCTTTTGCCTTACTAATGTTTTCTTCTGATATAAATGAGTATATACCTCTTTATTTAACAGCATTGAGCAGGTATCCATTGAAATCATATCCTCCTCTGCAAGTCCTTGTAGGACTCACCAGAATCCCTTCCTGCTGTTGCAGGCTGCAGCTGCTTTGGGAGGTGTCTCCTGAGCTGTAGGACAGAGCCTCTGGTCGGCCGGGTGCATCTCTTTGTATCCAGGTCAGTAAGTTCTCTGGGGAAGTCTTATCACCGCTTATCTCTGGTGACAACCTATAGCTATAATGCATGTGAAACAGCATGGCAATGAGAAGTGTTTTAGGTCAAAAAATGGGCAATCTATGGCCCCATTGTTTCATCTGTTGACAGAGCAGTCATTTCATGAAATAACTACATAGCTGAGAAAGAGGATGGTCGCAATAAGGGAACAGATACACATGCATGGAAGTGGTTAAGCAATTTACCTTTTAAAATGATCACAACCGTGCCTGTTAAGAACTAGTACGTCTCCAAACTAGTATTATCCCACATCCCCGTGTGTGTGTGATGGCTGAGATTTCTTGGGTTTTTACGTTGCAGTTTCTTAGATGTCCTAGTGATTTCCATCGGGTAGAGCTAGATGGAGCTATAAGATCTTCTGTAAGTAGGTACAGTGCTAGGGACTCTTCTTCCAAGTTCTCTTGTTTCTGTGTTTCACTTTGGGCTGGCTTTGTCTGTTGAAGAGTTATGATGAATGAGCAGATATTATAGCCCATAAATGCTCAGTAAGTGAGGAGGCACTGTTTAACCAAGCCCTCGTAAGTAAGTATGCCATAGCCAGTGGGCACCCTACTTGAAAGGCACAATTTTTCATCTGAAATTTGCTCCTTTGGGCAATGAAGGTGTTATTAAAGTTGACAGCTGAGTTATCATGAAGGCATTGTGCATCAGGCCGTCAATGATACTGGAATGTATTGTAAGTGCAACTGACCTGCTGAATCTGATGAAGATCTTGTAATCACGCAAGGGTCAGGGTAGCTTACCTGTTTATCTGTGTCCTGCACAAGTACAAGGATGTAATAATTAGTAGCCATTTTTTAGTAGTACCTGGGTGTGTTAACTTGTAAGTGTGTGTTCCCCATTATTTCTTCTTCTTGTCATAACTGTGATGTTGCTTTGTGCTGTCAAAGCATGAAATATAGGAAAATAACGTATGAGATGCTAAATGCTTTGTTTATTGCTTAAATAAGAATCTTATGTATTGGTGAGAAAGTTTAATAAAGGTCACCTTTGAAGTAGTTAATTGCAATAAATTACTGTGTTGGATACTCTAACTGGATTGCTCAGGTCCTTAGCTGTTAACGTATGCAGATAATCATGATGGTAAGCACCACAAATTGTTAAGTTTTCAAACACCACTGAAATCAATTAGATGTTTTGCGGACTACTTGAGCTCTCAAAATATTCTTATTTCTCCTTATTTTAAATTTTCTTTCTATCCAGCTGTCATTTTGACTTTGGGGGGGACAGGCATGTGGACTGCATGTCCTTTGCAAAGGAACAGAAAAATACTTTCTGCATTCCAAATTTATGTGGTTTGAATATTGCAAAAGATGCTATCTTGACAGCCTGGAGGCTGAGTTTTTATCTGTAGAAAACAGGCAGCACACCAGGGAATGGTACTGCAAAGTTTTATCTTTTCCACGTGATGCTTATCAGCCCTGGAAGTGACCATCTTGAATGGGGTAGCTCAGTCTCCAGTGGGTCTACTGGCAGTAGACCATCAGACCTCATTATATGCATTCTCATCTGGAGTAGTGAATTGGCATTGTTAGTTGGTCAGGAAGATAGGAATTGCTCTTCTGGATCAGCTGGTCTCGTTTGTGTCTTCCTTGACTTTTGGATAGTGTTCACATGAGTACAGTATCTGGTGAATTTTTCACTGCGGCAACGGACTGCTCGTGTTTTACAGGCATGAAATACTGTTGAGCAGGTGGTGCTTGGAGTTGCCTAAGACATCGCGTGACGGGACACTGAACAAAAGCCAGCATTCTAGGATCCTGTTTTAGATATCATTATTCAAATCCTAATCAAACAATTATTTTCCCTTGTTTTGGATTAAGATGTTGTCATAATGTACATAGTATTTATTACATGTTTTCCTTCTTTTACAGAACTACAGATGTTTTAATCTGTACAGATTTCATATCCCACTTTAAAGTTTGTTAATTTTTTAAAGATATCTACAATAATGAATGGAGCATAAAATAATTAAAAAACCTTTACAGAAATTTGAAAAACTTCTGTTGCACTTTATTAAAACATTACAGTACTACATACATCATAGCTCTATATTAGTTGGTTGTTGTATGCAAATCTTACAACACTGCAACTTTGGTGTATAAGTTTCTCTTGCTTAATTTGGATCGATGCTTTGCTGCAATCTTGTATGTATATGAGAAGTCTCAGCTAGTCTCATGGTTTCTGTTGTGTGAATAAAAGCCATCCAAGAAGCTCAGCTGTAAATTTCAACACGGCGATGTGTATCAGCATGCTTTGACAGACCTTTTGTAGTGGATAGCTAAAGCCATAACCACAAATACAAATTTTTTGTGGTAGAAGTGACGGAAATCTGAGCACTGTTCTAGGTTGTTGGAGATGGATGTGGCTGTGGTTGTGCTTCAGCGGTGTGGTTGGGTGATGCTCAGGTGTACTGATGCGGTGACTTCGTAGATGAGATTTAAGTTGGTCTGTTCTAGCTCTCCTCTCCAAGTACATGGGTAAGATTTAGGGCAGCAGGGTCCTTTGTCAAGTATGTATGTCTAGAATTGTAAACAGAGGCTGAGACCTCTGAAATGAGTGGCCACTTGCTGAAGACTAGTAAATCAGGTTCTCTGAAAGGGTTGCTTGAAGAGTTGGTTACTTTAGGCAGAGATCTTAACCCTAGCATTTAAAATGTGGTGTATAGAGTGGATGATGTGGATTGTCTGTAACACTGGTAGCTGAAGCTCTGGAATAGTCAGTGTTTGGTTGGTTGGTTTGTTTGCTTTAAATTTTATGAGGTCTATAACTTGGTGCATGGATTGGTTTTTTGCCTTTGAAGTACTTGGGAAAATGTATCTTCCATAGTGGGACTGGCCAAGCCCGTAGAACACGGCTAGCTGAAGTTACCCTGCACATTCCCTGGTTAAGCACCTGAATATGATTTTATATTTCTGGAAAGGGGCAGCGCAGCAGTGGGACTTGTGTTCTTCAGGCACTACAGTCTTTTGAGCTCTGAGGATTTGCCGGGTGTGGTTACAGGTAACTGACTTCAGCCCCTGATTTTTTTCAAAAGCTTGACATAGTCATTAAGACTCATCTTATGACCTCTTGTTCCTCCTGATTGAAGGTGGTTCTGTGATGCCTTTCTGTCATAGGAAAGATATTATAAGGAAGTCATTATCAAAGAAATGTACGATGGGGTGACTGTTTTAAGAGAAACATTTGTAGTCCTTTTTCCTTTATAATAAATGAGCACTCTAATCTGAGTAGAAAGCAGTAATTGCTGGGTGCTGACTCTGTCTTCTGTTGTTCCTGCCCTGTTCACATCTGTGTGTAAGAGTGCGTACTATAAACCTTCTATTCCTATAATTTCCTTTGCACCAAAAATTGTAATTTAGTTGTTTGTAAAGAAGTAGAGGAAGTGGTAACTGGTAATGCTATAAAATTATGTTCTCTCAAGTTAAAACTAGCAAAAATTAACAAATTCAAATAGTAATTTTCACATGTTTATAAAAGAGGACATGTATACATCAATACAGATAATTTGAATTCCAGAGTTTGTCATCAGAATTTGCAGAGGTGCAGCTCTACAGTAAAGAGGATTTGACGGGATGATTAATAGCTTGTAGTGGGTTTCAGTGTGTTTGGATTTTAGCCTCAGGCTCTTTTGTTGGGCCTTACTGTCATGGTGACCAGGCTTCTCTTGGTGCTTAAAAGACAAGACAGATTAAACCAAACAAAAATAATCTGTAAACTGCCTCGACACTGAGTGTTGAAAGGAATCTTGAAATCTTGTCCAGGTAAGAGTGTACACACACACTTCCCCAGCTGTTAAATGATTCATTGCTTCATAGTCCACGTTGGATAGTTTAGAGGTGAAAAGCTGCAATTTAGTCAGTCTCTTGCAAAGAGTGGTTGTGTATAAAGTAGAGCACTAGCAGAAAAACCACCCCTGGAGGGGTAGCGATAAGGAATCCCAGCTACTCTGTTTTCTAACAGTAAAATCTGGGCAGACGTGTGGTTTGCCCACAACATACAAAGAAATGCAAGATGCTGTAAAGCTATATTTACTCCCTTCTTTAGTGATATCCTAAATGGCACTTGGCTGAGAAAGAAGGGACATTAAGCCTGGCATTTTATACACTTGTGCATGTTCTGTCCATGTATCCTGAAGTTTGTTTTTCTTGCAAGTTGCCTTCATGCTGGAGTGAAATTTGCGATACGATGTCAGATGGGTTTCCAGGGTATCTTAGAGGAGCACAGCTGGTCATTGCATTGTCTGAAAAAGCAAAATGATCGAGGTGTTAGCAGGGACTTGGGGGTAGGGTGGTGGGAACGTGCAGAGGGTAGGTGGGTAATGGGTCTTTTCATGTCTATTGTTAAAGGAAATTCATTGTATCATTTTAACAAGACATTTATGCTTATTTTTCTTTAAATACTGAGGCTGGAAAAGAAGAAAATTGGAATTTGTTCATTGGCTATTTGTTTCCATTATGGAAGAGAAATAATAGAGAACAGATAAAAATAGATAATCAGCAAAGTGATTTACTGCTGCATGACTACTCCTAGATTAATGTAGGGATAATGTGCTGTCTTGAGCTGGGAAGATGTTCAGAGGAAGAGTTAATGATACTTTATTAATAGTTAGCTTTTATTTTGTATACTCCTACTGTCAAGCTTCATTGTCGCTATGATTATTTGTGCTGTATATTTCTTGTAGAGATGAAGAAATCTGCTAGTGTCTTTCTAGTGTGTGTGCATACATACATCTGTCCCTCTGTCTTAACTTCCATCTGCAGAAAATGTTCTGTCATCTACATTTAACAAAGTTTTCTGTTTTCAGCAATGAATCCCTCCCTTAGTCATGAGATTGACTTGCCTTTAAATGATATTTAAAAAGAAGAATGTGGTGTCTTTATTTGCTTTGTAATTTTCCTGGTTGATGGGGTGTACCATCATGATTGGAAGCATTTCTCCAGATTGCAAAAAGTGACAAACTTCCTTCGAGTCGAAGCTGAATTTCTCATCTCCTGAAATGTGTCCCGCAGCTGTAGTTTGAAGATAAGATCCATTATTGTGAGATATGCACTAATGTGTTTTGAGAGCTGGCAACTCCTTGAGTAAAAGACTCCCTTCTGTCTCTTATGACAGTTTTCAGTGGGAGGGAAGAATTGGGTGTGAATCTAAAAAAACTTCTTATCTTTATGAAAGGTCCTTAAATGTAAAATAAAAACTATTATATTACATATAGTTTTTAAAATCCCAAATGTTGTCCCTTATAATTATTGAGCCCTAGTTTCTAGTATTTGAGCTTTAGCAGTGTTGGATCTCCTTTTTAGTGACACCGCATATTGTTCAAATGCATTCCAAACAGTCTCTGTTGTGCATCTTTTGTAAGGGCATTCAAGAGAGGCAAGTGAACAGAGATGTGTTAGAATGGATCAACCAAGTTGCTTTAGGTAAGGGAACAGGTTTCCTGCAGGATGTGTCTCACCTTCCAGATGGAAGGATTGCTGGCTTCTCAAAAGGTTGGAAAGGCACCTGGTCAGGATCCAGGTGTACCAGTAGGTTCTCATTGCTGAAGTTCTGATAGGACTATAATGCACTTCCAGTGATCTGGATCTAAGTCCTGAAGAGCTTTCCCCACTAATTTTTAAAAGATGGAAGATGTTAAATTTGCCTAGTGGCTGCTGTGCATTGTGAGGCTGGGGAACCTGAGCTCTAGAGCATGGCTGTCACAGGGCTTTGTGGTTGCCAGTACCAGATGAATTAGAGAAGGATCTCTGCCAGCCATATACAAAGGCCAGGCACAGTGCATGTTTAATTGGACACATACTGATGTTGAGCAGGGATCTGGGTTTGCAGAGGGAGCGACAAGACTCTGTGCTTACAACAATCAGTTAAACTGCACAGTGTTTGCCTTAATAGGAAAAGATGCGGTGATTGTGTAACTATTTGGATGCGTTTCACTTCTTACATGCAGTAGAAAATCCCAGCTGGAGATAAATTCTTCGCTCTGTAGAAAGGAAGGGTGTGGGCCATTACCTCCTCTTACCAAACAGCCAGCTGCCTTTTCTCTTCTCTGTAACTTTCAGCTGAGGCTCTTTTTTCCCTGAATGCTCCCTTGCTACTTTAGTGCAGGGCATTGAGAGTAGTGTAAATATGAAGGCTGATGTTGTTACTGTGAGGTGTGGAGGATAAGAGGAGCTTACATGTTAAATGTAGCTATAGGACATCAATGTAGTTGTATCTTCTGTGCCTTCTCCACCTCCTTTGACTAGTTGCCTGATTGTCCCATGCGACATTTTGGAGAAGACAGCAAAATAGATGTTTTACAAGCAATCATGTAAAACTCATTGCTAGTTTTCAGAAATTTACAGCCAATGTGTAGCTGCACACCAAGTACTTTCCCATGGGCAAGTTATCTTTAAAATAAATAAATAAATTTGCATAACTCTATAGGGAATAGGATAACTGATGTAATAATTATTTAGGAGCAGAGCCAGCATCCTGCAATTACTTTAAAGCCACATGTGCTGCAATGTCTCTCTGTATTGATATGCTTCTTGTGACATCCTTCTTCTGACACATTCAATTAATGTTTTATTATCTTCTTCCTATTAAAAAAAAAAGAAATAAACCCAGTGACTGAGGTAGAAGCAAAATAGGCTGTTCACTTACTTAACAAGAATGGTTAAGTGGTTTTTTGAACCATACTGGAAGTATCTTTGCTGCATGAGTTGACCTCATATCATTGCAAGTTATTGATTATACGTGTGCCTGTGGTTGGCTGAGAGCAAAAAGGTTGTAGTGTTTCTTTTGGTGAGGAAGGCATAATGAGATGGATGTGCTATTGATTAGAACTTTCAAACTTGTCTAGTATCATGGTCTGCATTCCCCATGCAGCATATGTGGCCGCTACCAGCCCAGAATGGGGGCGTTCCCCATCTTCCTCTTGAACTTGTTTTGTTTAAAATACTCTAAACAGATGACAGGGCAAAATACTGCTACTTTAATAGAATCGATACTTCCATGTGGGTTGCATCTCCTGCTGACTTTCTGTAATTTATTGTCTGCTTTAAAGATGCCATTTCCTTCATTGTTTAAATTGTTTTATTTTTTTAGTCTTTTTTAAAGAGCTACATGTCACAAAGGAAGATGATGATTAAGCTGTAAAACCATGACATGAGGCAGTTTCCACTGGGTTTAGAACTATGGTGTCTCTAAAAAGTTAGCTTCTTTCCCAAAACATCTATAAGGAGGGGATCACGGGCTGTGAGTGAGCTCTGGCTGCTGCACTGGCTGTTGTGGTCCGTAACCGCTGGCATGCTTGAAAGCTGCCTTCACACTCTCCAGAACTATAGAGTGGCTTGAAGGAACGGGCAGATGAGGAGCTGTAGCCAGATGGTTTGTATGTAGGAGCTGTCTTCATGGCTACAGCCAGAGAGGAGTCTGGTGTGCGGTGTCTACGTGTGAGTGTGCGCAGAATGACACCCCGCAGTACGGCTGGTAAGGTGCCAGGTACAGCATGTTAAGCATGTTCATACGTGTTCGTAGGTCTGTAGGAGATGCTCACCTCAGCTTGGTGCTGAGAACTTTTTTTCAGCTTGTTCAACGAGCGGGGTTTACAATGAGAGCGTTGTGACAATTCCAGTTCTGTGTTGTAGTCGTGGTAATTAATATTTAGCATGGTATCTAGTAATTTTCAGCCTCAGTGCACTTTACAAACATTAATTAATTGTCACAGCACCCCTGTGCAGTAGGTAAATGCTTTCTTTACTGCCATTTTGTAGAGCAGCCTGGAGCCCTGCGACTTGCGGGCTCACTGGGTCTCACTTGGTGATCGGTAGCTTAAGTTTTTGAAAAATTCTTTGTTAAATTAGCATAACTTGTTATTAATTCTGGGTAAAAACAAAGTCATCAATAGATTATTATTGCATCAACTTCAACAATACTGTGTTTATTCTAGACCCCATAGCTACATTAAAAAGTAAAAACTGAAGAGCCAAATTATTTCAGTTGTATTTTACCTGTACTTTGGATGCTATGCCGTCCTTGTCTTACCTTTGGTTGTGGTGGTGGGAGAATTATTTGGAAGAATTTCATCGAGACTTTTCTCTGGCAATGTTGCCCTTGTTGTCCTCTGAGAGTGCACTTATTTTCCTGTAGTTCCAGTCTTATTTGTAATACTCTGTGAGTATGTTGAGAACTGGCTTTGGACATAGTTGCCCTTTGCTGTGTCCCGCAGAACTTCAAAGTGGCGGCGCAGGCCATGGGTGCGGGTGAAGGCATGCTGCTTGCTGCGTTGTTCTTGTAAATGCTCGCCCCCCCAGTTTATACACTTTAATGGGAATAAAGCCATTCATGCGCAAGTGTGGCTTCTGTATAAATCTTGGCACGCAGACCGTTGTGGCTGTGTTTCTCGCTGTGTTACCTTTTGCTTTCCGCTGTATTGGTCTCAAGTAGAACATTTGACTGAAAACTTTCAGCTGCTGCTGCAAGACTTTACCCTGGTAACTGTTTCTACTTAGAGCTGCTGACAACTCATGAAAGACATTTGAAAAACATTTTGCTTACAGGAACAATTCTGCTGACATATTTTTCTTCCTATCTTTTTATTACTAGTAAAATTTGCATGAAAACAGGTCTCTATTTATTAAGAGTTCACAATCCTCAGTTTGACAGCGTAATTAGAGCGGCGTTCAACTTGCACAATAGAGCTAGAAGAAACTCACTTGATTTCCCCGTGAACCTGAAACTTCAGGCCCTGTTTAATGATCTTAAAACCAATTTGACTTAATCCATGCTTCGGACTGTAACCGAGGCAAGATACGAAATGAAGTGTGGCAGACGGTAGAAGGCTTTGTACATGGAAGGCAAAACTGAGAAGTCTCGTGTGAGAAAACCCTTCCCGTGTCTCCCCAAGCCTCATGGAAAATGCCAGGTTGTGCCCAGTTCTAGTCCTAATGACTCCGAACCAAATCGTCTTCATGGCCCTAATTATGGTGCTGTGGTAGGCTCGGACACTGGGCAAGGAATAAGCAGCAGGAGTAGATCAACTCTGAGCAAATGTCTCATTACCTTCAAGTGATCAGTATTAAAACTAAAGGGGAGGGAAGAAGCAGAAACACACTACTAAAATACAGTCTAGAGTAGCAGAAGTTTCCTGTGGTTATCTTTATCTGCTGCTAATTCTGTGTGTGAAGCATGCAGCTACCTTGGCAGTGGAGCATTTTCATCGTTCTTCCTCCTCTACGGGCTGCCCTGCGGCACGGCTGTCTGGTTCTTTACCCGGGGATCAGCCGCGTGAGGCTGGGGTCGGGGCTTTACAGCAGACCCACAGCCCTTCTCATTTTATGAAACAGACATTTGATGGTGTGCAACTGGGTTTCATCAGCTCTTTACTGAAAGGATTTATGAATTCAGACATATATATTGTCTTCATCTGAACAGTTTCTCCACGTTACTGCTCTTTTGAGGTCTGGGAGTATTCAGGAGTGTTTTTTACTCCTCTGGCCCAAATGAATAGCGGCTGCCTATAGTTTGTTTACTGCTCCAGTGATTTGGAAGCATTTATGTATAAAATTAAGAACAGAGTTTAGTTTTTTAAATCAAAAGTTTCTGTTGATGTGTTTTAAGAAAGCAAGGTTAGCATTTATAGCTTCTGAATAATTTTCCGGATTTTCATTATCTTCCTGTTTTTAACTTAAGCAGTAGCGAAACCAAACAGTTTTATTTTTGCTTAGAGGGGTTTTTTTAGAAGGTGATTCAGATGGAGTAAGTCAAGTGCTTTGAAACTAGTAATAATACTTTTGCAACAGCACTAATGTATATTTCTAAAAAATAGTCATACTTTATTTTCTTGAATGGTATCAAGTATTCAGTACAGTAAACATGTTAAATATTTATGTCTTTGTCTATAGATGGTATGGTGGGGTTTTTAAAGCAATATTCTAGAACGTCTTTCTTTTCCCCCTTGCTTCATTTTCATTTAAAGAAGCAGCTTTTATAACTTATACAGAACACTGGCTGCATTCGCTTTACAGCATAGGAACCAAGTGGAATCTGGTCCATCAAAGCAAGTCATTCACCATACGGTTTATTCCCTGCTTTCCCAGGACCTGCATGAGCTGTGGGCCAGAGGAGTTGTACTGGCCAGCAACTCCCTTCTGCTCTTTCATATACGGTCACCGTAGCGCTTTCCTAAATTACCTTCCAATGCGATGAGGTTTGCTATCAGTTCTGATCAAGCGGCAGATGTGCTGGTCGTCGGATCAGAGAGGACTGAAATGTGTGTGCCGTCGGTCCAGAGCAACCCACCCTGGCCAGCTTGGTCAAGAAGGCTCTCTACTTGAAGAGACTAATCCGCAGGCACAGTAGCTCTGGCAGTAACTCCGTAAGAAAAGACACCTGTCTATATAGGTGCTATCTTTATGAAAGTTGTTTGATCTACACATGGAGTAACGTGCTTCCATGCCGCTGTGGGCTGGTAGACTGTTAGTCCTTTGTGACTTGTACTGTTCCACCATTCTGAGAGTACCAACAGTTACAACTCGCCTCTTTCTCATTCATGGTGTCTCAAAGAAATGTGGGTGTCAAAGTCCAGAAAATGCCGTATAAATGTTTTTTTTATTATGAAGAATTTTTTTTGTTTAAAAGAATAATCTATTTTAAAAAATTGTTAATTGATATTTCTAGGCACAGAAGAAGAAATTAAAGCTAGATCAGAGAGCGTTCAAAAGCAATTTTACATTTACGTTTTCTGCTATCTGTATTAGTCCATTTTGGTACTATGAAAAGAAATTTTCCTGGGCTAGTTTTTGGCACTATGTATTAAGATGGAGTATGGCTTCATTAAATAATAGACCTATAAATGAACTGGAATGCTTTTAACAGCTCTGTAATACATAAAGTATGCCTCAGTGATAGATATAGTTTATATCTTGGTTTACTAGCTGTAAATGAGATTAATAGAGCTCTAGAAATAATGTTAGTTGCTTCTAGAGATGAAAGGGAATTCAAAAGATAATAACTACTTAAAGTTAAATTTCTTTGTACGGGAATACTACAGTAGACAGTGATTAACTGTGAAAGAGTCTTACTGTAATAAAAATTTGCAGAGCTATAATGTTTACAAAGACGTTTCTAATTGCAAGGTTATCTCTCTATGTCTTTTGAGAAAGTTCTGTAAGGATTGACCAAGCAAATGGCTGTTACTCAGCGTCCTGCTGTTACCCTAAGGCACTCTTGGGGTGTTCTCAAATAGTATGCTCTAATTGCCTCTTAGAAGTGAAGCGAGACCACTAGCCTCATTTCTCATTCAAGGTTGGTTTCGTCATACTGTCTTGGATTAAATTCTTATTTGATAAGCCCTAACGAAACTGTGCAGCACTACTTGTGTAGTGCTCCTGATCTGCTGGCAGTTCCGTTATTTCCTGTGGCAGAGGTGCCCATGGGTATTTAAAACAAACAAACAAACAAAAACCTAAGAAGGAGAAAGCAGTATTAAATGCCTATATATCAGCTTCGTGTCCCTGCAGCTCCATTTGTTTGATTAGTATTACGGTGGTGTGACAGGGCAATATATCAGAAGTAATCGATCTGATTAGTATGGAGATGATATAAACACAGATTGTATTGATGTTTAATAGCACGAGCACCCAGGTTCTGTAAACATAGATGTTGCATAGGCCATGTGAAATGTCTCTATAATGAAAACAGCAAATGCAGCAGATTTTTTGAGCTGAGTTATTTTTCTGCCAAATTTCCCAGCAAGTCATGGGTAGTTTGACTTTGCAGTGTTGGAGATGGTGGTCAGATGGGCCGGCAGAAATTGTTTTAATTGTTTTCTGAAATACACATTTTTTTCCCCCAAGGCAGATATGAGTCTTGGTTTCTCAGACTGCCTTACATTGAGTCAATTACAACATTTTGTTAAATATTGCAATATTATTAGACATGAGAACAAACACTTTCTGTAATTCTGTTTTTGATAATAAGATTATCTACATCTGTAATTAAAATCTTGATCTCTGTGTAATTTGACCTGATGGAGAATTATTCCTTTTCTGTAACTTAACTTGAGAAGAGATGTAAATAAGTAGCAGTAGAACGTGCCTTTTTGTCTGATGCTCAAGTGAAAGGCTGGAAGGAAATTACCGTGATTGAGAGAGCAGAATGCTGTGTCGCAGTTATGTAAGGAACAAAGTACTTGTGTCGAGTGTCCCCGTTTCAGAAGTGATCCTTATGCTGTATCTGTTTCAGTGCGGGCCTCTTCATTGCTTAAGGTACGTCTTGAGGAGATCTCCAAAGCTCAGACGGTGCGAGGGGCTGGGTGCTTGTGCTTACCCGTGCTGGTCCCCGTGATGGGAGGGTTACAGGAGCAGAGCTGCCGCCTCTGGGCAGGGTGAGCTGCTGCCACAGCGCTGGACCTTCCCGGGATTGCTGGGCTGTGGGCTGCCATCCTGCCTGTTTGGCAGCGTTTTGGAGGAGGCGCTTAATTTGGAAACAAAGGCATTGCTGAAAGACAAAGATGCGTCTTTAAAGCAAAACCCAACGTTTCAACCACTTGCTTTCTTGGTTCAAGTCCTTGTCGCAACTAACAAAGTTGGCAGTGCCTCCCTCCGGTGGCCTGCCCGCTGCCCGCCTGCGAGAGCAGCGCTGCCGCCAGCTCCCTGCCCTCCGTGTTCTGTGCGCCGGACGGCTTGCCCTGCTGTGGGCAGAGCTGGACCCTTCACAGCAATCGCCACGAATGGTTTCTGAAAGCAGCTCACTGCCCGCTGCATGGAGTCCATTTTGCTTCATTCCTGCTATCGCCAGCAAATAAATAACCCAAACAAGTGATGTGAACTGCAGCTTCACTCTTTAAATGCTCTAGCGAAGAGGAGGGGGAAGAGGTGCAGCTTGCAAGCTGCAGAACCAGCCCTAGAGCCTGGATAAGGTTTTCTAAATGGACAATTATGTGAAAGATGGAAAAAAGTGATGGTGAAGTCCAACGCTTCAGACCTTCGTGAATGTAAAATGGTTTCAAATTAAATAAGCTTGCTTTCTAATGACTGGTCTTTCTGTCTTCAAGGTCAAGAAGCGGAGCTTCTTAATTGTGATTTTTCCCACTTTTTATAGGCAAAGAAACATGTTGTGTGATAGAGCAAAAAGGAATAGCTGTTATACTTTTCAGTGCATTATTTTCAGACTGAACTTACTTGTTTAATTTCATCAGTTAAACAGAAAAGCGTTCTCCCCTGTCTGCTTAGTATAGTTCAGTTACACAAAACATGAAGTACTATTGGGAATTTTCCTTTTTCAATATGAAACATTTTGGATCAGATCACAACCTAATTTGTGCCAGCCGTCTGGTATCAAATTCAATTTGTGAGGGAGGAGAAGAGTTTGATTTACCCACCTGCCGTAAGATCATGGAATATATTTCATAAAATATGGAAAAATATGCGCTGCCTCGCACCTGTTTACACATGCAGTAGTCACTGCTGATTGTAGGTATTGCTGGGGATTAACAATGTGACAGTACTGGATTTTCAGTTCCACAGCAAAAGTTATCAAGCAATGTGTGTGCACGCAAAGGAGTTTTTCATTCATATGAACAGAAAATATTTTACTTCTAAAATATATACCCTGATAGAAGAGTCTGTTCCTCTGATGACTGTTTCCTTTCTTTAGCCTTATGGAATGAAAAATACATTTAAAGATGGTCTGATTGGTCGTGTGCCCACGTGGGGTTCCTGATGGTGATTTAACTCAGTGCCATGTTCCTCAGGTGCCTACATGCAATTCTTACATGTTGTTTTGGGATCCCGTCTTTGGAAAACTTTGGGAATTGGTATTTCCAATATCTAGTATTCATTTCAGTTACATTTGTGACAGTTCCCTTTTAAAAATATTATTTATAACACATCAAAAAAAAAGATTCAAAGGGGATTTTGAAAATCTAGATTGTGCTTCTGTTTTCTGCTTTCGTTGTGGTCTGGAATCAAGGCTCAGCTTCCAAAATCGTTGCTTGTTTGCATTCAGATTCTGTAATCTCTGAACTCTTCATGGTTCTAGTACCTACTGCAAGGATGTCCTTGCTTTCTTTGGAAGTCAGGTAAGCCCGTGTGACTTGAACACCACATGTTGAAATTTCAACATTTGTGTAAAGCCGTGGTGAGCAGAACTCTTCTCAAATCGGTCTTTAGTAGTATCCTTCAAAAACAGCGGGATGGTGTTGGGTTTTGTAATGTCAGATGCTTGAAGGAGAGAGGACTGTGTGTGTGATCCGCACACGCAGTTCAGTAGTTATTAGTAGGTGAAATGCTAGTTAAGCACCTTATGTCCCAATTCAGTTATGATGCTGTCGCATTTTTGCAAGTGCCTTTTTTCTCGTTTCTCCATTTAAAGCAACTTGTTAGAACTTAGCTGTAGATGGTTCAGGAAGGCCACTACATTATTAAAAGTGAATGTTTTGAAAAATCTGCCTTCAAGAATCGGTGCTGTAACGCTTACAGTTTCCCAAATGCTTTATTTATAAGAGGTAGTTGCAATAGAGAAAGTGAAAATGAAACTGGAAAGGATTGTTGAAAAATGGAATGTTAAATTCAGTGAATGAGAAATAATTGCGTTTCGTGTGGCTCATGAGTTCAGGTACGTAAAGCTGTCTTTTAAATTTAACAATATCCTGAATATTTTTAAAGGGGTTCTCCTGTACCGTGCTGTACCCCCTTGCAGTGGAAGTATCTCCTGGCTGTGCTACAGTCACTCTCCAATATTGTCATGTTGGTTTTAGTGCTCAGAGTTGGAAGAAGAGATTTGTAGGGACCCTGATCAGAAAGCCATGTATGCGAGTGTTCAGCGTCCTGCGTTGTCTCTGGACCAAAGAGATTTTGTTCACACGTTCCAAGCTGAGCGTGTGTTTAGATGCCCTGGCAGTGATAAGTAACTCTTGAATCTGACTCCAGGTTTTTTTCACAGATCTCAGGAAATTGTTGTAAAACTCGGTGTGTGTCTGAGCGTGTTTCCAATTTAGTAATCCTTCTAGCATTTGGCTGGGTGTTAAGACTGCATCCGTGCTTCTTGCATACTTTTTTTTTCCCCCTGACTAAATGCTAGACTTGTGGTGCTGGAAGTGTGTAATTGTTCAGTGCTTACTTCCTCCTCCTTTCTTTAATTTGAGGATTTGTTTTGACAGCTAAAATTCTGGTGGTTTTCTGGTTTTCTGCTGCAGTAGAACCTACGAACAGATGTCGTAGCAGAATGTTTGTGTCCCCTTTTAAATAGTGAAAATTCAGTTTCTCCATTAACTCACAGTTTTCCCACCCAGATACTGTAAATTTTTTTAGATGATTGTGTATCGTCCCCTATGACAAATTTTGGTATTGTGGTTTAACGGCTTAATTAAAACTAAAATAATATATTTTTATTTGCCGAACAATTCATTATTAAAAAGATAGTTTTGGTGAGTGTTGTAATGCATATTTTGTGTGTCTCTGATAGATTTTTCTTGAGTTGGTGTGACTAGTCTTTGTTTTGTAGCAGATTTTTACCCCGTGTAAAGAACTAATGAAATACTCCATACTTGAAATACTGTGTGCACCTTGCTTGTCATATGTCTATCACAGTTTTTCTTGTCTGGGTAGCTTCTAAACCAACATTTTCTTTGCGTGCTTTCTTTTAAATAATTCTGCTTGACCCAATTCATGGGCTAAAATGAAAATTGAGCATGGGGTAACTTTTCTGCATATTTGCTGCTGGCTCTATTAACCAGTTTCTTATGCTGTCAGCTCCTTTCTCACTGAAACTTATACTGGTGTGCAGATTTATGATGTAAAATAAAGTTGAGATGTTGTTTTTCTGTGGGTGAATGTCAGTGGGATGTCGTATTTTGTGGGAGCTAGTTTGATGATTCAGCTTTATTTAGCTCTTTAGGTTTTAACAATCGAAATCCTAAAAGCTGTAAGTTAAAAAAAAAAAAAAAAAGGATTGCGATAAATCTTTATGGGCTGGCTCAAATGGTTAGTTGTGATTCCAGGTTACGGGGCCGGTGCTGGCAGGTTGTTTAATGAGCTCTCTTGCCGCTGCTGGGCTGTTGGCCGAGCGCGGCTGCTCGCCCCGCCTGCACAGATGCAGGGGCTCGGCCGGCACGGGTGGGAGTTTGGGCTCCTTTCCGTCCTCTCCTCCCCGCTCGCCTCGCTCTATGCTCCAGAGTGGAAACGGGGAGTTAGGGAAGAGGGATTTGGGGAAGACGGTTTGTGATCACATGTGATTTATGTTTCTTGTGTGATCTTCCAAGAGGCTCATGAAGCATTAGGTGCATCTCATTGTTATTGGCAGTAAAGGGCAGAGAAATAATTCTCAGTACTGTGAGATAAATCCTAAAAACTAGACTTTCATTATTTTATTTGGCTTGAGTTGCTGCCTTTGTTTTTTTTAAAATCTGAGGCCAAATAGGCATCTTGTATTTAGTATGTAAACTGTTGTTGTTATGAAAAGCTTTGGGTTTTATATATAAAGGTGCACTTGTTTAGTTTTTTAAGTTTCAGTGAAAGGCAAACTAAACTATCACTTTTGAAAAGTGATGATTTTTTAGGACCTTGTTAAGTTTTTTACAGACTTCTTACAGTCCACTAAAAAAAAAAAATCTCCCCTCACTGTTGCAGGTTCAATATTTGTTTCTATACACACAGCTGTTGACAGATTTTTGTTTTTTTAAAAAAACCCTCTTCCTAGCGTCTTGGATCTCCAGTGAGTCCTGAAAGAACAATTTTGTGAAACCCTTGAAATCATTTACCTGTGACAGAACAGAAATGTGTAGCTTTACCTGAGCAGTACAGCCTGGGAGTTGATTGAGAAGTAGAATTATACTTGCCCAGAATATATGAGGAAAACTTCCTTACATATTGAAGGGATTCGTCTGCATTACAATACACTGGTCATGTTTTTCAACAATTTTTAAGTGACAGAAGGCTGTTAGAGAACCAGTGTGGGTTTTTTATTTAACAATTTAATACATCTCAGGTATTTTGTGTGATTTCTTAGGTGCATCTCAGCCATGTCCTTAGTCTCTATCTAAAACTGAAAATAACTGATGCTTTGGCCAGTTACTTTCTCTTGATAAACTATAATAAAGCTTTCAAAGAGTACCTAGGTAACTTTAAGAATTTCTACAACAGTGGTTCAATTTTTCTAAATAACCAGTACTATCCATTGGGACAATATATGTTTTATAAGACTTTTTAGCTTATTGCAGTGAGTGCAATAAGAAACACTGAAATCCAGCTTATCCAAAGTTTGCAGGTGCCCGTTGTCTTCTTGGGAGCGGTGATCCACAGTTACGTTCACAAGCTACCAGTTGTTCGTGAATGGTTCATGTTGGTATTTTGACTCCCGCAGTCGGACAGTGTGAGGAATATACTGTAGTCTGTCATTGACTTCAGCAGTAGCAAGTAAAGCAGGAAGCTACTCCCTGGGGGGAGGGAGGAAATCTGTGAAGGTGTTATCATCTGGCGTATTGCACTGAGAAAATCCTGGGAGTTTTAAAGGATAGAAAGATGGGCCTTGGGTCCTTCATGGCATCTGATTCCTTTATGGATCTTCATCTCTTCCTCATTCTTCTCTTGAGGTTGAGAATGATTACATAGAACTTGTTAAAAGACTATTGTATGGGAATCCATGGCAGACAAAACCATGTGGTTGTGCTGAGATTTTTTTTCCAACATATGTTATTTCTGGCATGTTGGTTATCATCAGTCTAAACCCCAGTATAAATTTAACCCATGTCTGATTGCTGTTGGCCAAAATGATTTGACTTTTGGAGACACTATTCTTAGAGGCCGTAGTGTTTGTTCTTGTGAGGAGAGGGGTGGTGAAATGTGTAGTGTTTTCTCAGGGGTTTTATTTCTAAATAACTATTCTAGATGTTTCCGTATTGAGCATTAGAAGAAGTTACTTAAATATGTTTAATGGCAGCTATATTTATATTAAGGATAACTTTTGACAGAGCTGTCCTCTAAAGGATTCTTAGTATCTGACTGTGTTTAGGAAGTATTTCCGTATTTCAGATTTGTGAGGTGGAATTATCCTGAAGTTAATTTTTTTAGCTTATACGTGGGATGATTATCATTATGAAGGCCCTTTGTATCTGCTTCTGTACCTGCTCAGTTGCTCCATGCGGGTAAAAAAACAGTTAAGAATTTTGCTTTCTATAGAACAAGAGATTACTTAGCTTATTTTCTGAAAAATGCATTGAGTTTTTAATTATGTTTTTAGTGTATTCAAATCTAATTTAAAAGCAGTTATGTTTGGCTCTATCTATATTTGTCTGATACTGCTTCTTTACCCTTCTGTGGAAGGCTGTTATTTTCAGTTGTCTTAATTGCCTCTCAAGAGACAGGACTTTTTTCTTCACTCCTAAGGAAACTCAGGGAAGGTGCCATCCCGTGGTACAGGGAGACTGGAAAGCACAAACGTAGTCAATTAATAGCAAAGTTATGCTGTTGTTTGGATGCAAGTTGGCAAAAGCAGAGAAATCAAAAGGTATTGCTGACACTCTGCTCACAGTTCTGTTTTACCTTACTTATTTTGCATGCGTACTGTAATGGAGAGTGGTGCAACATCACTTGCTGTTTGAAGTTTAGATGTAACATGAAAAGTGGAGATAGAAAGCCTTAACTTAGAATTTCCGTGCTTTTCTTTGTCAGCTAATGTTTCACCTTTAATGCTAAATATTTGTTTTGGCTGCCATTTTGTCTGTCAATTTGTATACATGTGCTTTCAATGAAATATACTTTATGGCAATCATTATTTAGCTAATACCTTAGTTTATATAAAGAAATGTTTGCAAACCAGACGAGATAAACAATTTCTTTGTCATTAATTTTGTATTAGTGCATTTTTTAAAAGAACTGTCAGGTTGCCTTTCTTCAGAAAAAACAAATTGTAAATTCTTTTGCTGGAAGTGCATAAGAATTTTTAGGCATTTGTGTTGAAGGCAAAATGATTAATCTATGCAGGTCATCCTTGATACCGTAATGCTAGAGGTAGGAAGTAAATAAATTGGGGGAAAATGGGGAAAAAATGGGAAGTTAGTAGTCATGGAAGACTTGTGTATTAAATAAGCACCTCCTTGCTGAGTGTTTTTGTGTTGTTTTTCTTACTGCACTGGCCCAGGGACAGTTCTTGCTGCTGGTGTGGGAGTGAGGAGCAGGGCATAAAGGGAATAGCTCCAACTATGGCAAAGGGTAAGAGACCATTTGGGGCAAGCTCACTGATACCAGGTTTTTTACTTATTTCCTTATTTTCTTAACTCACCTCATCTTGCCTCTCAGTTGGAAACAACACAGTCATACAGGAGCTTCCTTTAGGCTCGCTAATTTGGGAAATAAGTTTGGTGAAGGTGCAGCAGCAGGGATGGGACCTGGCACACTTTGTGTGGAGGCTCACAGTCCTCCATTTGTCCAGGGGAAGTCCTTGTTTGCCCAGGGCAGGCTGTTGGTCCTTGCCATTCCTGGTCCCTTGTGAGCACTGCCTGAGCTGGCCGGGTTAGAGGAGAGCGAAGGACTTGCCTCTGCCACAGCCCCATCTTCCTTTGCGGTGCGGATCTGCCCCCAATGGCCCCATGAGAAAGAAGCAAATACTTTTGTAACTTTTCCTATGGGATGTTTTTCTTAAATGAACGATCTGCTTGCTGCCTCAGAATTCAGCTGTTATCAGATAACAAAGCATGTACCTTGAGTGTGATTTCTGCCAAAAAGACAGTATGGCACAGTGTTCATACCCCACTGAGACCCCATTACATCTTTAACTTCTAGGGTACCAGGCATATATTAGCCTCCAAACTTGCCTTGAAGCTTGAATGGTTTTGCTCTTTTAATCTTCCGCATAATCACCAAGGATTATGCGGAGTTATGGTTTCAGATACACATGCAGTCTCCCTGCTTTTCTGTTCCTGTGCCTCATCGATGACATCCATTTAATATCACTGCGACTTGAGGTGCTAAAGAAATGTGAGGGAAGACAGTGGGTGCTGTCGGTGATGGGTAAGGATGGGGTCAGTAGTGGCTTGTAAGGTGAGTACAGAGAAACTTATTTTTGCATTGGCCCCAAGATGAGGTTAAAACTGTCTAGGACCCTGGTGGTGCCGTTAGTCCTTTTTGCCCTCATGGACTTCAAATTTGTCTTGGAGCTCAAGCCTGCATGAGCTTGGATGAGTGTTTGTGGCACTTGGATGCCGTATGTGTCCACTTAGGGCATTGGTGGGCAGCACTACCGTCAGCTCTGCTTTGCTTCCTGGGCGAGCAGCAAGGGACTAGTCTCCTCTCCAGAAAGTCACCCGCCGGTGTGCTTTTCCTTCTCGTCACGTATGCAAGAGAGGCTTTGTATGGGAATGGACTATGGGCTAGGCTGTGCTGCGCTCTGCAAAGCTGTAATTCCTGTCAATTTTTACCATGTCCTAACCTCTACATCAAACAGTTCCCCAAATGTAATTGAAAAGGCGAAATACTGCAGGACCTGGGCCCTAGTCTGTGCCTAGTTGGACTTCCTTAGAAATTTTTGGGTTTGTGAAGTTTTCAGATTTAAATATTTTGAAATATTTAAATACTTGCTGCGGTTACTTGAACTTGCGGATTAGGAATGAAAATAAATTACCTGGACTGCGATTCAGTACTTGTTTGCAGCCGAGCTTAATGTAAGTGCCTGTCTTGAAATTTGAAAAAAGGATAAAGAGCTCATAACAGTTTTATAACAAGTGAAATGTACCAGGCAAGCAGGGAGAAAGTGAAATAGATTAAAGGGATAGAAGGAGAATGGAAGTAAAGAGCGGTTAATTCAACTCTTATCTTGCCTTTTCCGAAGTGCTTGTTCCAACATTACCATATTGTCAATGATTGCTCCTGTCTCAGCCCCGTGGGCTGAAGTTACTCTCTTGCAATAATGCAGATGAAAAGATAATAGGAAAATGTTTTACAAAAATTGTTTTAATTGAGCAGCAAATGCTCAAACAAGATATTGGAGCTGGTCATGCTTTGTATCCTCACCGATTGTGAAATTCTCTGTGACAGCGGGACTGCGCAATTATCTGGTCTGCGCTTTTGTGCAATTGTAGCTATAGGTGTTTTAAGAAAAGGCATTTTTTAACATACCTATTCGGTTAGATGTTTTGTTTTCTGTAACTGTGTATCTTAAAAGCAACAAAACAGCCAAAACTCTGCTGCAGGGTATGGTACAACAAGTTTGATCATAAGCTGTGAGTTGTAATACAACATTTCCGTAGTGTAGCAGGTAGTGTCAAAATAAAAAGGTGTTTATGCTGAAGAGTGTACTTCTGGCATGCTTCAAAAGGGCAGTTAAGTGGTGTGAAGTAGCTTGTCATGAACAGGGGTTATCTTGTATGGGGATTTAGCCAGGCACTAAGTGTTTCCTTAACTTTCATGTCACAAAGTTCCATCAGGATTTTTTTTCTTCTTCTCCCTGCTCTGATTATACTCTGAGTTCACGTAGGCCATGTAAACTTGTATTTGTGCGGGTTTTGTATTACTTAAGGCTTGAAATTGGCTGAAAATTTGGAGTTAGATGTTAAGACTTTCGATGTAGTGATTATTTAATAATTATGTTTTTTTCTTCTGGTTGTGTTGCTACTGATGCGTGCTGTGCAGCCGTTTAAGTTGCTTCTCTCAAAGCTTTATGAGAGTCAGATATGAAGGAATTAAAAATTCATTTGAGGTTATGGTTGTGAATTTGACCGATTAAAGGTTGAGTGGTTGGTTCTTAAGTGTTCTTCAGTAGCCTGACCTGTGGCTTCCCCAGGGTCACTTTTGCCCTCTTCTGGGCATCGAGTGTTGGTATCATAAAGTACAGGAAGGTTGACTTGAATCAAAAGGTTGAGTAAAATTCAATGGTGGAAAAATAAAGCAGGCTGAAAATAGGCAGACAACCTGAAGTACTGGCTGATGCTAAAACTGTACTATTTGCACTTTCTTATTGTTTTTGTTTGGTTTTTTTTTTTAACGTAGTGTAGAACACATTATTTCCAGATGATCATGTAGCAAATATTCCACTATGGGAGTCTACAGGATTGGGGTTTTTTTTTGTTCTGAAGATGCAGGACAATGGGGAAATAAATCCATTTGCTTTATTTCAATAACATGTAATTTTTCACTAGGCCTTTAAGTACGAACAGGTAGGAGCTGAATTGCTCCACTAGCACTGCTTACCCATCTTCCTCTCAGGTCTTTAA
Organism: Rhinoptilus africanus; assembly: GCA_013400135.1. Lineage (NCBI taxonomy): Eukaryota > Metazoa > Chordata > Aves > Charadriiformes > Glareolidae > Rhinoptilus > Rhinoptilus africanus. The sequence continues at coordinate 641,603 of VXBO01000758.1, read as the reverse complement.
GCAATGGCCATCTTTTTTTTGGTTGTCTTCCTATATAGCCAGCGAGAAGCCTGGATTTGGAGGGCTGACTCCACAAGCATAAGGTCTGCATACTTTAGATGGGGGAAGAAAATCAGAATCTTGCAGAAATTCACAAGTAAACCCCAGCTGGCCTTGCAACACTTATAATCTGTGGATTTGCAACAGAAGGTGTTAAAACAGTGGTATATGTGCATTGAATTGTATATATTGAATTGGATACAAAGTACTTAATTTGTAAACCAAAATGAAAATATTTTAGTTAAAATAATGCATATTAAAAACCCTCTTAATGGTTAGAGTGGCAAAGGTACAAAAATTCAAAATCTTCAAAAACCTGAAAATAGGTTTATTGCAATTGCTTCTCCACAGTGAACTAAAAATTATCTGTTCTGAAGTATCTTGCAGATTTCAAAATAGCTCTGTAAAAGCTACTCAATTTTTTTAACCCCTGTGTAGGTTAGGATGTAGGCAGTAACGCTAGTGCCAGCCAAGAGGCTGGCAGAACCGGTGCTGTGGCACAGGCCTGCCTCTCGGCTGCTGTGTCTGATGTGGAGGTGAGACTTTCCTTCTTCGCTGTTTCTTCCACCACTCCACATACATTCTGATAAAAATAAAAAAAAATTGTGCAGTAGATTGAACTACACTGGAGAGGGAGAATGGCGTATTTGGGCAAACCATCAATCTTAGTCTGAAATGATATGGGCTAAGTTTCCAGCTTTGCCACAAAATGTGATCTGCCACAGACTTCTTGCGTGCCTGTCAGCAAGATGCCTCGTCTCTCCCAGCCTGTCGCTCCTGTGGGAACTGCATGTGTAGTAAATGGTGGGAGAACCCTGGAGGTGACTGGCTTGTCTTTCTGTGCTAGCTTTTTTGGAGTGGGAATCAATTTTTAACCGATTTCTGGGGCACAGTGGCCTCCTGATCTCCTGGAGTCCTTTTTAGGCTGCAGTAGAGTCAATGTCTGGCAAGTGGAAGGGTTAGCTCTTTTCACTGGGTTTGGGAACAAGCTTTCCAGTGCTGAGGACTATGTATGGACTGACTGTGTACCCTAAACACTTTATGGCAAAGGTACGTATCCAAGGACAAATAGGATTTTAATAGATCTGCAGTGATCAGTCAAAGTGCGAAATACCAGAAGGTGAAAATCCAGCCTCTGTGCTGGTGCTGGCAGTTGGCCTTGCTGCTGCTTACAGATGTTTTCGTGGTGGTGTGTTCCACGCTGTTCTGTTTAGATATGGATAGATGTTTTCTTTCATTACAGGAAGTTCATAACTTTCTGGTCTGAACTCACCTACTGACAATTGCCAGAAATGGTGATCGTTGAAATATTCCTCTGAAAGGCCAATATTTCTCTGATCTCCTTATAACAGTGATCTCAGTTGAAAAAATTACTGTCACCATGTTGCTATTGAGGTGTTAGCTGCTGGGTCTACCTGGTGCTCCAGGGAGAGCATCTTGGAAAACACTGGAGAGACGGAGCTGCAGGATGTTGCAGAGCTTATTTTCCCTGAAAAGGTTTTCCAAGGTGGAGGCTGTTAATGGCCACACCGGGCAGCTGTTACCCAGCATCTCCTCCTTCTGGAGCCTGCTCTTCTCCCGGGGGTTGGTCCTTTGAATTTACTTCCACTTCCCCACCTTGTAGCTCTTTCTGCTATCCTTTTGATAGACATATTAATAGCATCTCTTGCATGTAAAAAATTCATTTTGTTTTCAATGGCTTCTGAGTGTTTGATCTCAACCTTCCTGTTGTTTTAACGTTGTGTCTCTAGTAAACACAGTAACCACTGCTATAATGAATCCTTGCATTAGTCACTCCTATCAAAGGCTCGATCCAGTGTGATTTAATGTAAGAAATTATTCTGTTAGATTAAATGCAAAAAGCTGTTTTTTCTTTCCCCCTCTTTTGTTTCTTTTTCTTCCCTCCCACTGTGCATTGTATAGGCTTTTTATTTACTCTGCCAGATTGACAAGATTATAAATGAGAGCTGCGTGTGGAAGCCTCTAATTTTTCATAAGTAAATGAATTAATTTATCATAGCTGTTGTGTTTTATTGCTGTCTCCATGCCAGACTGGCCAGCTTCTTTATTCCCCCTTTTACCTTCTAAATACTGAATCCATGTCATTGTGTTTGACAGCTTTCTGATTCCCCTGTCAGATGCAATTTGGTGCTAATCACATTTTCTTTGCTTAGTGTCAATGATACAGGCCATGCATAATATTCCTGTATGTCCACTTATTTACTTGAAACACAGCTGAAATGTCTTGGGCATTAATCTGATGGAGCAACTACATTGAAATGCAAAAATGATGCTTGAGTAGTAAGATAATGCGGTGTGGCAGATGTGCAGGAGATAACATTGAGGCTAAACTACTGATCTTTACCAAGCTCTGATGCGTTTTATTTGTTGGTTTTGCATACCTTTTCATAAAAAAAGATTGTAATCAGTTCTGGTTCATTAGAATGGTGTCATTTATAATTTAGTTCCTTCTCTGTGATCAAAATATGCGAAAGTACTTCTATCCCCTCCTTCCCCCATTTTAAAATACAGGCTATATATTTTTTTAAAAGTTGTGGGATGCATTTTATATATGCCTACTTTTAATGGGAGTATTCATGTCTTTCACTTACTTGTGGTTTGTAATTTTTTAGCTCCTTAGTTTTTCTTTCATACATCTCTGCAGATTTCAAAGCTGCTGTTAAATGAGTCCTGAATATTTAAAATTTCTCTTAAGTTCCAGTAGTCCCTGTTACTGAAAGCTAGACCGTGCTGCAGCTCTTCATCTCTTAATTCCTACAAAGGTTCATTTGCAACAGTTCTGCGTAAACTGTGTTGAAACTATATTTTGTAGTATCTGTTTTTTCCAGTTACCTGTTTATGCTTTTTTTTGTGTGTTTTGAAATCCTTCTCTTGCAACAAAGAAAAGTCAATGTTTCTAGAGGATGTGAAGACCTTGAAACTTAAATCCCTATAGTGCATATAAAGAATTTTGTCATGCGTTTTTGTTAGTATTTGCCTACTGAATTACGCATTTCCTTTTGGTTTCTGCATCTTTTTGTCTACTCTGAAGCACTGCTATCTTCTCTTCTGCTACTTTATAGAAACAGTGATGATGGCTTACGAAAGACCTAACTACTTTATAGGCTGTTGAAACATGGTCCCTCTTTGTAAGAGTGCACTTAAGTGGGAGACTTGGGAAAGGGTGCAGTGTTGGTCTGTCATAAAACAGATGCATTTTGAGAAACATATTTTATGAGAAAAATCAGAATGCTGAATGCTTGTCAGTCACACAGAAAATTAAAGATGTTTTCTTTTCTAACGCCACCTTCTAAATATGAGCCTTGCAGCTGAGTGTTTTTATTTTAAAGTATATACCAGTATCAGGAGTGAGAGCTTCTGCAGTGTGAATCAGCACTTCTAAACTTCCCATCTCTTGGTATGGGAATTCTGTTCCCACACAAGCACGGAAATCCCAAGCTGGAAGCGTGCTTTATGGAGAGCACATTGATTCTGTGTAATGATGTTTCAATATTTCTGTAGACATGACTGTATGTGCTCCCAATAAAGCGTTTCACCAAGTAATAAAAGTGCAAGTAATTACATAGCGGGGTTTCTAACGATGTTATTTCTTACAGCAGTGCAGTTCTGTGTATTCCTTGAGAGCTCAGGGTTCTTGGAAACTGAAGGTTCACCTGAAGCCCTGAATAGAGACTTTGAATTTCAAATACCTTTCTATTTATGTGGAATCTGCTCTCTTGGGCTTGAAATAAGCTGGATGGTGAAGCTGAAGTTCTTTTTCCTTTTTTTAAAAGGCAAATGTCTCACTGCTCTTTGCAGCAGAGGTGCTTCCATTGACCCGCAGGGCTGCTGGAGCCTGTTCGTTAGCGCACGGAGCGGGACTTTCTGTTCTGAGATGTTTTGTTGGGTTTGTGGGCAGTCGTGGGTAAGTGGTTTGACATAGCGCATCGATTCTCCTGTATGTAAAATTAAGACCAAGATTTTGTAAAGCACTTGCACTGTTGATGAAAAATGTTGGTAAGGAAAAAAGATAATTACATGGTTGTAATGGGACTTGAGGAAAAGTAGGCTTAACTCCAGGTTTCTCATGAATATCCTGTACTATCTTGGATAAATCAGCTTCATTGAGCATTTATGTCCATTTATGAAGTAGAAATGATAGTTCTGCCATACTTTGCAAGTGTTCCTTAAAGATATATATACATACACACATATGTATATACACAGAGAGAGTACCTTTTTGTACTTGGTTATTTTTGTGGTCTTCCATTGTCGGTGTATTAGTGTGCTGCTACCAACAAACACACGTAATGAAACCAATGCTCAAGGTGTAGGATTTAGGTATTTTACTTAATTTTAAGGAATTGGAATGTTGTAGTTCTGTATTTTTTTTGTTTGTGGAAATAGAAAATGTTTAACTAATGACATTAATATCTCATTCACTAAGAATATGGAGAACTTCTCCATATTGTCTTACACTGTTTGTAGTAGATTTTTTTTAAAAAATGTGTTGAATTAAAATGTAATCAAATGCTTTGAAATTCCCGTTTACTAGCAGAGCTGCTAATTTTATTTTGTGTTTATTTTTAGGATCCTTTAATAGTATTTGTATATGCTTCAAATTTCATAGGTTATCAGTTTATCTTGTTATAGGCATCTGAATCGATGTAATGGTAGTGGAGCTAGCACTGGGATTTTGTGGTACCTTAAAATCACTTTACCTCATGATTATAGGGCAATTCATAGTGCTGCATAATGTATTTGAGTGAATTTTTTTTAACTTATATTTTGGTTTTGTTTTGGAAGGTATTGAAAGGGTTCCAAAATAAGATTGAAGTGAGTATGTTGAACCCTTAGCCTCTGTGCTGAGGCTCCCTGTGGTGATGATTAATTGGTAATGTGAACATCTGTGAGGGAAGAGTGAAAGTGCCAAACTTTTCAGAAGGGCTGTTACTGGTCGGTAGGCTTCATGTTCATGGGAGGTGGAAGAAAGTATCCCTGCTGTAGATAAATCTTCCTCCATTAGTGACTCAGATTGTGTAGTGTGTTTTTTAACAATATCTGAGGAAATATTAGTTGAGCGACTTACTGAATATTGTGAGCCTATGATCTGGTTGGATATACAGTACATCTCAGGGCAATTCAAATGATATTTTGGGTGATCTTGTTTTGGGGGAGATTTATTGACTAATCAAATTGGCCAACACGTGTCCAAGATGAGGCGTTGTAGTGGTAGACTCCTGCAGGACTATGACTACAACAGTGATCTGCTGATCTGAGAATCTTGGACTTGTGGATTTGTAAAAGAGAGAATGAAAGTCATGGTGAAAATGTATTTAGCACACAGGATCTACCTTTCATTCGCCCATGTTCACTGAGGAATAAAGTCACTTCTGGGGTGGAAGAGTGCTGTCTGTATGCTTGTAACTAAAGTGTAGCTGTTTGCTTGATATCCTCCCTCCTACGTGAAATGGCGGTGAAGGGAGTTCTTTACAGTGAGGGTGGTGAGGCACTGGAGCACGTTGCCCAGAGAGGTGGCAGAGGCCCCATCCCTGGAGACATTCAAGGCCAGGCTTGATGAAGCTCTGAGCAACCTGATGTAGTTGCAGATGTCCCTGCTCACTGCAGGGGAGTTGGACTAGATGGCCTTTAAAAGGTCCCTTCCAACCCAAGACATTCTGTGATTCCATGGGATCTTCCATCTGCTGGCAGACTCACGCCTGGCACCTGCCGCGTTGGTGCAGTTGAAACTGCAACATGCTCCTTTTATGCAAAATTGCTTTTTTTCTTCTCTCCGCGCTGCAACCCATCCCCTCCCTTCCCCCAGTTTCCATATTATGGCTTTAAAAGACTTTAAAGGAAACCATATAGAGACTTGCTAAAAATGACTGTTTGGTTTTCAAAGCTTGCTGAAAATACTGAGTTGGGGGGAAGCCCTGTCAAAGCTGTTGTTCAGTAACCTGTACTTATATACCTGGTATGAAATTAGAGTTGAAATAATGAGTGTTTGATGCTCTTAGATACAGAAACTTTCAAAAAGGGTTAGGTGCATAATCACATCAGCAGTTGTTGCCTCTTCTGTTCACTATTAATGCAGCTGCTAATGGATTTGTTCTTTTTTCTTTTTTCTTTTTTTTTTTTACAAAACATCAGTTAATGTGAGAATTAATATCTGATAATGGGGACCAAGAAATCTTTGACTGTTAGTGGTATTGTGTGTGCTCTCTCTACCCCTTTATATTTGCATTCTAATAGGATTGGAATATTTTAATGGCATAAAAAAAACTTGGGTAAAGAGATTGGGTGTGGGTAAACCCTCAGTGGTGCACTTTTGGATGAAAAACTTAGGTCACCAACTGATTTCACTGTCACCGTAACAACTATGTTGATTGCAGAAGGGAAAACTTGTTTTTGTATTTAGTGGGCTTATGTCCTGAGATTCTGTTTCCTAACCGGAGAGTGAACTGACTGAAATCTAAGTGATTCAGAAGTAAACAAAAGATTTATTTAAAGTAATGGGATTTGAATTAAATATATTTCTATATTTATTTAAAAGAATCATTGATTTTCAGTGATTGATCACAACTAAAATGTTGATGTGCAATTAAATGTCTTACATTAAATTTAACACTTTTTATGAAGAAGGAAGTGCATTATATGCATATTTATGCAATGATACTTAACATACATTTATTCAGACTCTTAATTTTTACATTTAGCTTAGGAAATGCTGAGTGACAGTTCTTATTTAGTAGAATATTAATTTCTTCGTCGTGGCTTGTGTCAACCTAGTTTTAGTAATTGAAGTTCAATTAAAGCTGCAGAGAACTAAAATGAATTTTAGTTAAGAAAAAATGGGAAACGTTCTGGATATGTATTGGGAAGAGCTTTGCATTTAAATCTGGTATATTGAACAGAAGCAGATGATGCGTAATAGACTATGCGGCTGATAGAGTAGGTGAGACCAGGAGGAGTCTTTCCAGGGTCTTGGAGCCTAACAGTGCTCAGCATTTAGTTTTTATTCAAAGGCTAGAGGACAGTAAGACCAATAAGCTCCCCTGATTTTTCATTTTGAATAAACTTATTGTTGAGTTGAATTGCCTAGATAAACTGAAATGAGACTATACTCTTTGCCAAGAAGTGGCAGCTACGGCTGTCAGGATCTCATCATTTCTTCTCTTCGGGAAGCTCTAGCTCCATGTGGTTAGCTCGAGGCTTTCCCCTCTTCAATAGCTTGAGTTTCCTTAAAATGTTTCACAGGAACATGCTACTTGTGAGCAATCCTGTAGAGGGTAGGAATTGGATGTGGAATCTTGCTACTTTTTTTAGTCTAATTTACATTACCTTACAGATGATACAGCAGCCTATCTCTCTCCATGCTGCCGAGTTGTGGTTGAACAGTAGATCAGAAACGACTAGTATAAACGACTGTTATCCTGTTGGAGTTGGGTGATAAGTCCAAAGACTAAGAGCCCTGCAGTGTCAGCAGAAGTGGTAGAGTTTCTTGATAGAGTCTGAAGGTAGGGAAGGAGAGAAATAGCTAGCAGAAGCCTTCTAGTGATTATTGTGATGACTTTGGACTGGAGCCCAGGGCAGAGGATGGAGCTGCCTTTCTTGCCTCTTCCCTGTACTAAAGCCTTGAAGGTCAAGAGGCCAAGGACTAATGAGTTATTAGAAGACTACTGACATAGGAGAAGGATCAGCAGACTGGAAGCACAACTCTGCAAACCTCATTTTGATTAAGAACTATGTATTTTTCCCAGGTAACCTAAACAGCATATATAGGAGAAAGCAAAGAGTAAAATATATTTTTACCACAAACTTGTGCAGAACTGCTGTTTAGACTGCATACCCCTTGTCACATATTTTATAACGCCTTTGTGTTTGACTTGTGTTAGGCTAACTTATTTAAAATTAATTCTAAGTTCAAATGCAACTGTCTTTTATCCATCCACAATGATCAGTTACTTCTGTTTTGATATTGTGCATTAGATACTCGGCAGATTCTCCTCTGCCTCTTAATGTTTCTGAAGAGTGGATGAACTTCTATTATTTTCCGTTCCTCAGCCTTTCTGGAATCCCTGAATCTCTGGGCAAGGAATACCTGAAGGGTGCACTTTTGAGCACCGACCTTTGGGGGAGGCTGCTGGAAATGCCCTTCTGGTGTGGTGTCAGTGTTCGGCCACTGAGCTCCCAGTAAAAGTGACCAAACGGAGCCTGGCCCTTGGGCGCCACTCTGCAGGCTTAGACTGTGTGGCGCCCTAATTTAACTTTTAGATTACAGCATTTTCGCTTCTTAAACATCTTTCTCTTCAATTTGTGTCAAACTGGATAGTGGACATCTTTGCGTTTGCCGGCTGTGGCTCCCATTCATTGCTGCAAAGTATGTGTCGTGTTCTTTTGGTTTTATGTGCTGCGGGTTTTTTTTTTTTTTTTTAAGTAGTTTAGGCCCCAGATCTTTAAATCAGGAGTGAAGTTATTTTGGGTCTTCCTGTCCTGATCAGTATCAAGCTCTGCAGTGTATGTGCCTGCTGAATTACTAACAGAAAGATACTTAACTTACACTGGAGAGGAACCCCTGAGAATTGATTTCAGCTAAATGTGGAAAAAACACTCTTGGTCTCTTGGAAAGAAAATAATTTGACTGGAGGGTAAGGATTCAAGGCAGCTTGAATATATTTGTTACCTTGTCTGGAATTTTTCATTGTGGATTTTTTTTTTCCTCGGGTTTCATGAAGCCTAGGAAGCCTCAAAGAGCGTGCTGTTGCGGAGCTGTGGCTTACCTGGAGGGGACTAATCGCTGGGTGTGGTGTAGCAACAGAAGAATGGAAAGCTGTACGCTTGGAGCAACTGAATGTCACTCTCACAATAGTTTTTGGTTTTGTGATTTTTATTTTTTTTTAATACTAGAAGAAAAAAATGTGTTAAAAAATCTTCCATAAACCTAGACAAAGATCTTCCATAAATGTAGACAAAGAACTGAATCAATGTTGCTAGCATTTTCTCCTGACTTGGATGTTCATATTATTTAAATGGTTGGAATAATGTCAGGTAACAAGGTGAGGTGGCAGTGAGGAAGGGAAATGTGATTCTACTGTGAATCCATTTGAGTACTGGTAGTGAAGCTGGGAAAACACAAATTCCCTTTTACAGGATGTGGTGAGACCTCGGCACATGCAGACCAAGGAATAGCCATGTTCATTTTTCTGGAGGAGGCTAAAATACTTGGCTAGTTGTGTGGCTTTGGTTTTGATGGCTCATCATGATACTGAAGATATTTGAAGATTCCCGAGAACTGAAACATTTGGGAGAATTTTATATTAGCTGAAAATCTTTTACCCCTCTCCTATTGCATTGTTTATTGAGTAGTTTAGCTTACTTTTGAAAGTGGAGCCTGGTATATAATTCACTTTGAGGTTTTTTTTTTTATTAAAAATGCTTTGCTTTATGAATAGGCCCCTTTATCATTTGTAATGAGGAGTGGAAAATGGATGAATAATTTTCTCTGAAAAATCACATTTGAAATTTCTGAGTAATGATCTGAATGGTCTGAAGTCATTTATTCCCAAGACATATCACTGTTTTGCAGAATATTCAAACTACTGTAATCAAAATTAAACTATGCCCTTAGCATGAAGATATTTTTCTTTTTTTTTCAAAAAAGAAAGCTTCAGATCACATTAAAACAGTTTTTCAGAGTAATAGGAATTTGCTAATTGAATTCAACTTCTTGGTTAAATATATTCTGTAGTGTTTTTATTATCTAATAAAAAGTTTAAGTTAAATTAGTATAGGTAAGAAACCACGTTTACTCTTTTGCAGTATATTCAACAAAAAAGTATCCTTTTCTTTCAGTGCTTTTCTTACAGAACATAGTCTCCTTAAGAAATGTTAAGATAATTTTAATCATTGTTCAGAGGTCAGACTTGCAGCCCCACATTTTTATAACTAAATGTTACAAAACTCTGCATCAAGTAAATGTTCAACACTGTACTGAATAGGGCACTGAAATGCAGCCTTGGAAATGAGGAGCGTGTCAAAATCCATCTAACAAGCAATTATAATGTCACTTAGGGAAAATGTAGTTTAGTTTTATTTTTTGGATCTTACACTATCATAGAAGGACAAGAACAATCCTAGTGTTATAATTTTTTTGAATGGTTGCTGTTTTTTCTTGTGTATTTGGTTTTATTAGGGCATGTTCATATTTGAATAACAAGTGCCAATGCATGGGCAGTAGAAGGGTGCATATGTGAGGTCTCCTTTGCTTACAAATGCATTCGTGTCCAGGGGATGCAGAACACACATGTATACACACACAGCTGCTACCGACTTTGCAAACACCATTTTCTCAGCTGTATTCTGAACTCTAACTCTCAGTTAGAAAACCTTAAAATAGTACGTTTAATTTTACTGTGGATCTTGAACGTGATGTCAGCATTTAATTTGTTTACTAAGAAATTAAGAAATTAACTATGAAATTATGTTGTGGGCAGCTAATGCTTGGGTAAAAAATGACTGAAATTTATAACATGTAGATCATTTTTTAAAGGAGTATAATGAGCAAGGCAGCAGTAGGATGTCTGCTGTGAACTGATTGCTGAAATGAGTAATTGTCACTGAAGGGTTTTTTGTTAGTGCCAGAGCTGTGACTGTCTCTGGAAATTTTACTTTTAGTTTCATTGTTTTCACAGTGATGGTGCATTAAGATGTCAAGTCAAAATATTTTTTTCTAGTCCTTCTGTTCTGGTAGTTCATTTGGGAACATATATTTCTGGAACTGCAGTGTTTGGAACCACCACACTTCTTTTAAAGTTTCTGGATGTTTCGCAATTTTTTTGTGTTACTGATCTTCTGAGGGAGCATAACTTTATAGGTTTCTTCTTTAGTTGTTGTAGACTTCTTAAACTGGTTTGCCTTTAAAAAAAAGAAACTACAGTTCTTGTATGAGTGACAATGATTGACTTTGTAGTCTTCTATGAATGAGTATGATAAAAAAAACGTGTGAATTAGCCAATTACTAAATACATTCTGAGGATTTTGGTGACGTTCCTGTTGCAGTTTTGTTAAACGTCCCTTCTCTCCCTCTCCCCTCTTCTTCTGTTCTTATGCATAAAAGGATCGTGACATTTAGGAGCTTTCTTCAGGGACATGGTTGCTCCAGGTCAAGGTCAGCTGACTTCTGCTGAAGCAGACAGGGTCATGACTCTTCTGCAAATGAGGTCACGCCATGAAAGGCAAAAGGTGTTTACGTTCTATTTTTTCAAAGGGGTATGTATGCGTTATTGTAATGCACTAGAAACCCCTTAAGACTACTGTTTATTGACAGAAATAATAACAAACTGGTAGAGACTGATAGCATTAGTTTATCATTAGGGGCAGACCTTTCCTCATCAAGGTGACAGCCAGTTTTGTAAGCTTACTTTTGCCTTTCCTAGAGCCTAGTATATAAACTGTCAGGAGACGGGGCAAATAATGCAGCCTCACTAAGCTAGGCATCGGCAAGAATAGGACTCTTGGCAGTTGTAAATACTGAAATGCTTTTCTGCACAGTGTGAGAATTGTATGACGTGTGGCAACATCCCAAGATTCATCAAGCTTGTCTGTACTAATGAAAGTTGTTGTGTGTGTTATGCTGTACAGATGGTTTTACACTTTCTGATGGGTTTTACAATTCAAGTATTTTTTTGTGCTGCCTTTTTTTTTTTTTACTTCTGAAATTCCATTCCACCATCCCATAATATCCTCTAAAAAGATCAAAGCCATTTGAAACCAAATAAACAGCTAATTCATATGCTGTCTTTGAGTAATTCTGGCCAAAGCAAAAACTTACTTTTGCACATGATGTGTACTGTCAAATTAGTTGGGGGGGGGGAAAGAGTGACTTGGTAGAATTCGATCTGGGTTTTTCTCAGCTTTACAGCTAAGAAGGCTAAATGCACATTCGAGTGGTTAGCAGTAGCGTGGCCATCAAGTCAAGGGAAGCGATTCTGCCCCTCTCTTTGGCACTTGTGAGGCCACAGCTAGACTATTGTGTCCAGTTTTGGTCCCCTTTAGGCAAGACAGACATTGACATACATAGAGCAAGCTTGGCACAGGGTCCCCAACATGATCAGGGATTGGACACATGACGTGGGGGGAGAGGGTGAGTGAACTTCATAGGATAAGGGGGGACGTTATTGCTGCCTGTGACTACTTAATGGGAGAGTACAGAGAAGACTACACCCTACCTTCTCAAAAGTCTGCAGTGAGAATACAAGAGGTAATGGACAGTAAGTGATCATGAGGCAGACTCCAATAAAATACAATAAACTTTTTTTTGTGCCATGATGGTAGTCAAGGACTGGAACAGGTGCCTAGAAACTTGTGAAATCTTCATCCTTGGAGATGCACAAAACTAGACTGGGCTCTGGGCAACCTGAGACAACTTTAGCGTTTGAGCTAAGTGCCAGCATGGCCCTGCATTGAGTGACATGACTTCCAGAAGTCCCTTCCAACCTAAATTGTTCTGTGGGGCCTACTCGCTAAACTGGAATCTGTGAAAGATATGAAAGTTTAAGTGCTTAGTTACAAACACAAAGTGCTTTTTAACATCATAAATGATTGCCTGGAGTATGAAGAGCTGTGCAAATTCCTAAGAATTTCAATTATACTCTCTGATCTTACTGAAATGGTATAATGTCTCTTCACCACAGTTTCCTTTGGTTTAAGTTTCTGAGGATTTTCACATCTATATAATCTGAAGGTTAACAAGCTGCCTTGGAGGACTCTGCTTCCTTAAATTTTGTATTCATTATATGCAGCTGAGACACTAGAAGAGAAAAGAGAGAACAAGTAAAAATTGTTGGTACTGCAAGTACACCTGGCAGTGTACTGAAGGCCAGTGTTTTCTTCAACCATTTGTAGCTAAGGAGGGTTACAAGCAGAGCAGTTAGAATAAATGGTGAGGGACTCCAAAATTAATTTTTCCCAACTCTCTTTCAGCCTTATGAGCTCCGATATCCAGATCAGATGTGACTGGAACGGAGAAAGCAAGCAGGGAACAGCCTCTCTCTTGCTTCGCCATCAGCTTCTGCCCCTTTAATACAAAGCTGTGCAATGTTTCAGGCACTTTAAATGGCATGTAGGGATCAAAGGCAGTTAATGGGGATTTGGGAGAGTACACAAACATGAGTTTGGATGGGATGAAAAGTATGCACAGGGAATGAGTGGAATGGGAAGGAAACTACTAGAAAGGGAGGACAAAGGATACTATGGGTGCTAGCAAGTGTGAATCCACATGCCTAGTACCACCTCACACGTGACTGTCCTGGCTGGATTGATGCTTGTTTGTTCCCACTTTGGGTTCCTTTGAAATCCTGTCTAAAAGTCCCAGCAATGAAGAAGCTTGTGAGTCTGAGAGCTGCTCAGTTTCTTCTTGCAGTTTTGCCTGTAACCGAATGCTCAGCAGCAGTTCACATTTTTGTGCCTTAACTCAAGAACGACCAAACGGTTGGATTTTTACAATCCATCAGCTTTTCCAGGACTTCAGAAGCATCTGAAAAGGGGGGAGAAGTTATGGAGAAGAGTTTGATGCAGTTTGCTGGAGAGGTCTGCTGAATCCTTCTGACAGGCAAGGTGCCTGCTGACGTAGGAGTGGGCTGCAGGAACGCCTTCTGCTGCAGCAGGAATCGTGAGCGGTTTGAGGTCTCCTCGTCCGCCTTTCCACCCCCTGCCTTGCTTATTCACCGGTGGCTTGGAGTATCCAGTGTTACTGTGGGTTCTCTGTTCAACAAAGATGCTCGTTCTATCACATAGTCATTTTTGTGGTTTTACTGGCTTGTTGTATTGTGTGTTTCGTAGGAGACTTGCAAATGGAATTGGACTAAGCTGTTAATTTAGCATTAAAGTAGTATTTTAAGGTAAGATAATTAGTGTTATGGAATTACTGTAATTCATATTATGACAGTGAACATTTATTGATGCTTACCCACAATATAGTAACTAAGATGTTACTTTCCTTTCTAAGGATAAACTGTCTAATTTCAGATACCGTGGCACACAGTGCATCTTTCCTTTTCAGTGACCGATTACAATAAGTGCATTTGACAAGCACGGTTCTAGTAACTAACACAGTCTTTGATATTATTATCTACATTTTTATAGCGCCATTTTAAAAGGACTCTCCACACTTAGCCCCTCTTCTGTAGAGTCCATAGAGGTGAAAGTACTCAGTTTCAAGGTAAACAGAAAGGAAATAATCAGTATTGTGTTTTACAGTCCTTGTTCCATTTGTTTTTTCACTTGGATAGAGGAAGAATAAAAACAAAGGGCATTTGTTATCTAGCAAAACTCAGAAGCTATTTCACATGAAAACATAATGAGTGTGACAGGCTACAAATAGCATTGGACATGAATCTTTTACAGAAGAAAGGAGGAATGTCCTTTGGTATATTTACTTCAATCAACCCTAATAAGGCTTGTTTTATGTGTTTTATGCATCCGCCATCATAATTATAAATCCTTGACATTTTAGCACTAGCATTTATATCTGCCAGGGAAGCTACCCACAGTCAACCCTCAAGGAATGTCTGTATTGTTACTATGGATCTCCATAACAGCTCTCAAGTAGTCACTAAGTGGCTTAAAAAATTACATCTCAGTCATGCTTGAAGGGCTCATCAAACTTTGCCACAAATATCAATGTTAAGTACCCAATCAGCTGCATTGTTTGAAGTACAGTCACGTGTGTCACAAAGGAATAGGTTGGACAGGAAGAAGTAGTATATAAGGTCTCATCAATCAGGTAGATTTATTTTTTTTTTGCCATGACCTTTCCAAAAAAAAAAAAAAAAGGAAAAAAAAAAAAAAACAAGCCCCGAACCTGCCAGTTGAGCTACAGGGAAATAACAGGAAGATCAGGATATCTTTTGGTTTGATCACACACACAAAAAACAACAGCTAGACACTCTGAAAAGCATGCACAAAAGGGTTTTCTCAGGCATGATTTCTTAATACAGTTGTGGTTGGTTTTTTTTTTTAACCTTTGTAGAATAGTTGAGGATGTTCACAAAATAGCAATTTAAAAAAAAAAACAACACAACAACCCAAAACCAACACAACAAAAGCTGCAGGAAAATTAGAGCAGGCTGTTAAGAAATCCTTAGAGATGTGGAAACTCAGGTTCATAAATTTAGCTAGTTACTCAAATCCAGTGACAAGACCGAGAGCCAAATGCAAGACTTGCTATAACAAAGTGGTCCAGAAGTTTTGATCTCCCAAAAGTAATGGAGAGTTTGAACCCCTTCCCAAAGCTGTGATAGGAACCACAAATCTAGTACATTCAAGTACGTGCAGTCAGCGTAGCTCTTCAGCGAATAAAAAACCCCATTGGGGAACTGGCAGGAACAGGCACAGCAGGAAGGCTGGAGAAGGAGCTCCAGAGGGTCAGCATGAGCCCTTTCTGTGCACATGGCTGTCTCTAATTAATTCTCTTTTAGGTGTAGTAAGTGATGAGCAAAAAGAACTCCAAATTTCTTGGGAAGTAGATCTGTTGATTACAATGTAAAGACTGGAAGAAATTGCTATCTCACTGTTTGGACAAACTTTTACAGCTTAGTGATAATTTGAAAGTCTCAGCTTTATTTATGAAGAAAATTATGTAAAGGATCACCTCTTGCCATGATGCCCGTTTATGGTGAAATACAAACATTTGAAGCATTTGGCAGTATTGAGGACCTCTAGTGGCCCTGGGCATTACAATCGAAATAAACCCCGCAGGGCTCTACGAGTCCTGGCCTCAGATATCCCACCCTCAGTCCTTCAGTTTTGTCCTCTGCTCTGCCCCTCGGGTTGTGCCAAAACGACTGCACTGTCACTTGGGTACAGAACCCTCCCTGCCACCGGCACGCTGCTTTCCCTGCCCCCAGAATGAGCTGGGACTTGGGCTGGGTCTGCGCTCCCTTTTTTAAGGCATGCTGCTTTTCTTCCTGTTTCATATTTTCCTCGTTATCCTTGAAGAGCTTTGAGAGCAGGGGCTACCAGTGTCTGTACTGTGTGCAGCAGGATTCTGTTCTTGGCTACTTTCAGACAGTACCAGAAGAAATCTGAATAATAAGGGTAGGAAAAGTGTCAGGTGGTCTCTGTGAAGATACTTTGGTGTATGTAGTTTTGGCATGTAGGTAAACAAGATGAGCTAATCACCATAGCTTTCATGTAATGTATCTGTAATTTGTTTTCATATGTAGGTGTGAAGGAAGGCTGCCATATGGTGTGTATACTGGTATTTTTCCTTGACAGCCTTTATTTTAAGTTAAAGGAATTCCAAGGCAAACTATTATGCAAGAAGACCATTTCAAATACTTATCAGTGTATGCCAGAAGAATACCTTGAAAGAACATGGAAGAAAGGCCGCAGGGCTCCAGGAAAGTTTTAAATTGAAAAATTAAATAACACTTTCATCCATTTTGGAGGTATCCTAATTACCTTAGTTCTGTCTGTGGTTCACTGTTACCAGTCTTTCATCGTTTAACCATTTGAACAGGAGTCTTTCATAAGTAATGTATAAAATCTGATTTTACATTAATGAGTTTGTGGAGTTCTGAGGAAACTTCCACAGTGGCTCTATGAAGTTTTTTTGTTCAACATAAGGTATGCTTCACTCTTGGTCTACTTGCCTCGATCTAAAATATTCTTGTCACCTCGTGGGCCTAAGTTAAAAGTATAACCTGTGTCCGTAGAAGAGTTTCTGTTGGGAAGATGAACTCCTTGGGAGAGCTGCAAAAACGTTGTGTTCAGACTTTATGTCTGTGCACCCCACTCTAGTGGGCTGTCATGGGAATCGGGGCACAAAAATTGGTCCGTCTCTGTTAAAACAGACAGAGATACGTCACTACTGCAAGATTACAGACAGCGGTAGTCTAAGGTGATGTTAGCTCAGTGACGTGTTGACAGAAATTTGCTTTGTGTGGTTCAGAGCTGGAGCAGCCGGAGCACGGAGAGTTGCTTTTCTTACTGGTTTAGTTCCCTGAACTGACTCACCATGGATCTAGCAATTGTAGCACTTGGGTGAAGGAGCAGAGTTGGGGAAAGGGGGAAGTCAGGCCATAGCAGCCTCAAAGTCGGTGTCACATTTTGAACTTAAGGTGGCCTCATGCAAACTGCTGGCTTGAAGAGGTAACTTTGCTGTCATCTTGTGTTGGTGCTGGTGCTCCGGTGTCTTAGGCAGCTGGAGTAAAGAGCTGACCTGGCCAAACGCATAATCTATCTGAAAGAAAAAGGGGAGGTGTTGGGGGGAGGAAAGGATCCCTTTGCCTTTTGCGTTTCCCCTTCTGCCTTGGTCATATGTGGGCTGCTGTCACCTGCAGCCCTTCTCCATCTGCCTCTGGTTGTTTGCAGGTGCAAGCACTTGGGGAGGCTTGAAGTTGTTTTGATCTTTTAAGGTTTTTTTTTTTTAAATTTTATTTTGAACTTTGCTGTTTTCTGATAGCGGCGCATTACATATAGAAACACTGTGTGTCTTTCTACCTGTTTGTTATGTATGTACAGGGATAAATAAAAGATTAAATCCTACAGATCCCAAATTGAGGGATCAGAGAGCAAGGTAATGCGAAACATGTCTTGAAGAAGCGGACAGTTTTACTACCTTTTGTTGTCCAGAGTGAGAGAATAATGTAAATAAAGTTTTGAATGTGAAAAAAAATTAAGAGGAAAAATTTCCATTCCTCATGAATGAAAAATTTAATACAAGTTGAGCATTTAATTCCTTTTTGTGCTTTTGAATATATCATCCCAGCTGTTGAAAATTGCATCTTTTCAATCACGTACTGATGCTAGCCTGTGACTGAGAACTTCTCTTAGTGATTTTATCCTGACAGTAATTGAAAGCTGATTAATTTAATTGCAAGCAAGCTTTTATTTTGCCTTATCTTCCTTAGTACCTTGTGTACATGCCTGGTGTTTGGGGTCAAAAAGGAAATAGTGGTGTCTATTTTCTAATTCAGTACAGAAAAGCTAGTAAAACATGCAGGTTTTAACCTTATTAACAGTAATCTAGTTGTCAAAAGTGTAGTTTGAAGAGAGAAATAATTACGAAACCTTTTATTTAAAATGGTGTATAGGGCAATGGAAAGTCAGCTGTTTCTGGCTTAACAGACAAGCGCTTTAAAGCAAGATCTGTAAAGTTCTGATAATTGTTCAAAGGTGGGGATGTTTTTCTTTGAAATTCTGAAGCCCCACAAAATTGTTTATATTTAATTGAGCTTAATTAGCAAGCACTAAAACAAGACTGTTGCAATTTTCATTTGGAGGGACTTCTTTTGACTCTGTGTTGGTGTGTGTGGTGTATATCCCAGCACACGGAGTGTGGGGGTATGAGCCGTGCGCTCCAACACGGCTCTGCAGCTGCAGCTTGGGCGTAGGGAGTAAAGCGCAAGTAGTTTTGGAAGGACTGGGAGCCCCCGGAAAATGTTAACGTTTCACATGGGAACAGGGATATGGGAACACTTTGTCTATTTTTACATAATCTTGTTTTAACATTTTGCATGCTTTGCAATTGAATTATCAATAAAATATTGAAAGAGCTGTACCACAGGACACCATACAAAGTTAAAATTTGCCTACATTGCCTTGCAATGAATTTTCCACTTATGATCAACAAAAATGCTAATAAAATTGCACTGTTCATTATTTTGCTGCCGTATGTTGTGACTACATCAATATAAGTAGGGAGGAGTTTAGTAATCAAACATGACAGGTAAGTGCTAAGTTTTGATAATTTATTGATTGTGTAGGTAACTGGTAGGTTGTTAATAGAAATTGCAACAATACTGGGGTTAGAACCATTTTACCTGTATAGATTACATAGATAGTTTTTACAGTAAATATTCATGTTCTTTAACCTTGAAAAAAACAGAGATGCTTAAGTACAAGTGTACAAAACAGCAACAGAGTACTAGCATAAATTCTATGGTTTATAAATGTCTAAAGTAATATTTTGATGTGGTTTTTTTTAAAAAAAGTCAGCTGACCTACTGAACTCTCAGTATTTATAAATATTGAACTGGTAAATAAAAAATTAGTGTTGTAATCAATGTTGTTTTCACGATATGTTTGTGGGGGATTTCCTAATGTGTCCTGAAGTTCTTTTCCATCAGAAGAGATTTGCAGTCTGTTCCAATTAAAGAATTATCCATACTGGAAATGAGAAGTCAATTACTACAATTATTTCTGAATAGTTAATTTACATAATCTTAATTGTATTCATTCCCTCAGAAATGTTGAAGCTGATATTTATAATGCATTGATTGATTAGTAGTATATTTATAATGTTAGAACCGCTACTGATGAGGTGCTCCTGCAACTGCAGTCCTGAGGAGTTCTCTCCTGAATAAACATTTGAGAAGACAAAAGGCTGTTTATTTCATTGGGGAGGAAAGGCATTGCATCTCTGCTACCTCCACATGCAAGTATCTCCTTCCCACACGCTCTAAAAAATGGGAGTTTAACTCTAGATCATGTTACTTAATGATGTGTTCCATACTGTACAGAAATACACTTTCCTTGGTTTTTTTTTAATCTGTCAAAATAGTGCCTAGGTATAGACTTAGGGAACTGTGGGCTTTTCACTGAAGTTGCTTGAGGAATGACAGCTGTAAGAAACTTCCCAGCTTTTAGATGAGCGTGAGGCTTGTGTGGTTTAGCTCTGAGAAATCTTTCAGCCGTTGGCTGGGATGTGTCACAGGTGTTTCCTTGCTGTAGGCTTCCACCTGTGCCCTGCCCGCTCCAGCACAGAGTACGGAAACAGAGCGCTGGCATGGATAAGGTGGGAACTGGGAATGGGGATGGTGGCACAGAGGGTCTCTTTCTCCTGACTCTGCTGCAGGAGCTGGGAGAAGAGGAGCTGACATGGGTCTTCCTATTTGCCGAACCTTCTCGGATGTGGAGTTGGTGCAATCTTCAAACCACTTGCAGTCCTTCCGTATAGTTAGGCAGGTGAAGGCGGGTTTATCTGCTTTCAGGCACTGTGATTTCTGTATGTCATTTTGCCTGAACCAAACTGATTTCTGACCAGATATGAAGGCAGTTGTTTGAGTTGTAACCTGTTAGTTGTTGAAGTGTCACCCAACACTGCAGCAGGTGCTTTAAGGATCCTCGGTGGAGCAATGACACAACAAAGTTGTTCTTACAATCAAAACTTTATTTTAACCTGGACCCTCTGCAGATCAGGCTCTCTTAGAAAACTAACAGGCAAAACTCTCTGCAGATTGAGTTGTTCACTAATGTCCTAGACCCTCTGCAGATTGACTCATTTGAATGCATCGGCCGTAACTTGAGCTCACAGCACACAGACACAAGTCCCTCAGCCGACGGGAAGGCTCCCGATCTCCATGGGTGGCAGCCCTGGACCTGCAGCAGCAGCGCCGGCTGGATCCCCACCAGGCCTTCATAGATTGTGTTGGGTTGGAAGGGACCTCTAAAGGCCATCGAGTCCAACCCCCCTGCAGTGAGCAGGGACATCTGCAACTAGATCAGGTTGCTCAGAGCCTCATCAAGCCTGGCCTTGAATGTTTCTAGGGGTGGCGCAACTGCCATCTCTCTGGGCAACTTGTTCCAGTGTTTCACCACCCTCAGTGTAAAAAAATGTCTTCCTTGTATCTAGTCTAAGTCTTCCCTCTTTTAGTTTAAAACCATTACCCTTTGTCCTATCACAACAGGCCCTGATAAAAAATTTGTCCCTATCTTTCTTATAAGCCCCTTCAAGTACTGAAAGGCCGCAATGAAGTCTCCCTGGAGCCTTCTCTTCTCCAGGCTGCACATCCCCAGCTCTCCCAGCCTGTCCTCTCAGGAGAGGTGCTCCAGCCCTCTGATCAGCTTTGTGGCCCTACTCTAGACTTGCTTCAACAAGCCCATGTCCTTCTTCTGTTGAGGGCCCCAAAGCTGGGACACGGTACTCCAGGTGGGGTCTCACCAGAGTGGAGTAGGGGGGCAGAATCACCTCCCTTGACCTGCTGGCCACGCTGCTTTTGATGCAGCCCAGGATGCGGTTGGCTTTTTGGGCTGCAAGCGTACATTGCTGGCTCGTGTTGAGCTTTCTATCAACCAACCACCCCCAAGTCCTTCTCCTCAGGGCTGCTGTCAGTCCATTCTGCACCCAGCCTGTATTTGCACTTGGGATTGCCCTGACCCAGGTGCAGGACCCTGCACTTGGCCTTGTTGAATTTCATGAGGTTTGCGCAGTCCCACCTTTCAAGCCTGTCCAAGTCCCTCTGCATGGTGTCCTGTCCCTCAGACATGTTGACGGCTTCACACAGCCTGGTATTGTCTGCAAACTTGCTGAGGGTGCACTCAATCCCGCTGTCCATGTTGCCAGCAAAGATGTTAAAACAGCAATGGCCCAAATGCCATGGTGTATGAGCCTGCAAGAGTGGCAGTTCTCTCCTGGTGACCAGTGGAAAGTCGTATAAGAACACATATAGAAATAGGTTAATTTTAACAGTAGTGTTCTCCTGGTTTACCTTTCTGGTTTTCACTACTCCATGTTTTGGCAGTTTTTGAGCCTGAGGTAGTGCTTGTGTGTTTCCATTTAACAGTTCTTGCTAGTATTTACTGTCAGTTTGTCTAATTCTTTTTTTTTTTGAGCCAATCTCTACTTTTGGTTTCTGCAGCATCCTGGGGCAGTTAAGGGTAGAGTATTACAACTCCATATAGGATTTAATATGCTAGGGTGTGAAACTGTGAGGACGCTCAGCTTGGTCCAGCTGAGGAATTCACTTGTTTATTCCTATCAAATCACAGCTGAGTTCCATTTACTCTATTCTACATTGCAAATGCTCCAGTGAACTTCATATCCTACTATTATCTAAAGTGCTTTCTGTGCCACGGTCCTACATAATCTCAAATTTCTTGTTCATTAGTCACTGCTGCTTTCTTCAGAATTAAGTTTCCACAGCAGAAGTGAAATTGAGAAAGCAAACCTTTTGGCGGGCAACAGTTGTGGAACTCCCTGAATCATGATGGGCTTCCGTAATTATATGGACATGAATAGTCATTTTAGAAACAAACAAAAGACACCATAGCGTTTTTTTCTTGGTAATGGGGAAAATTGCCATGGTCTATTGATGTCTGGCTCTATGGCAGCCTTTTTGGTTTGGTGATGAATTCAGTGTGAACACTTGGGTGGTTTCCCTGCAATGCAGCAATAAGGTGCAAAGACACAGTTGTCTTTGTTACTGGGATTAGTATTTCCAATATGCTTTGGACTAATAAAAACCAAATTGTATGTTGTAAGAGTTATTTGTGTGGCCACAGAAAGGAAACAGGCTCCATATGGAAAAGGAAAGCAACTTTTCTACCTAATTATTTAAGGGGTTTTGTGTGTTTCTGAAATATGCATCGGTAAATATGAGCTGACACATTTCTAGCAACCAAATTATAAATGAGTGGAAGACCTGAAAATGTCAGTTTCTTCCTTAGAAGCACTTCAGGATTTTTCTTTTCGTTTTTCTTTTCTTTTCCCTCTCATACATTCACTTCTTCCTTTAGGCAAATGAGTTCCTTTAAATGTTTGTCTCTTTGTTTCAGAATACTACTTATCATGGGATATAGTTTTTGACACATGTCTTGGAAGCGTCAGAGGAGATTTGATGTACTAATATTTTTATATAGAGTGTGTATGCATACCTTAAAATAACACAGAGAGAGAGAAAGTAGTAAATCAATCCTTTAAACTTGTGTCTGGGTGTATCTTGATATTGCCTAACCGGTTGTGTATGTTGTGGTCTTTTTCAGGATTAGCTAAGAAAAACTTTGGTGTAATCCTAAGGAGTTCATAAAAAGTGAAATAAATGAACACCTTAAGATGAAAATACCTTGTTCAATGCTGATGAGGCAAAGTGTTTACCATTGTAAGGCAGGAGAGCTATGCCATGGCAGGTAATGGGGAAGGAAAAGTGATTGAAACTGCTGCTGTTACCGCCTCTTCTCTCTGAGAGGGCTCTGGGGTGTCAAGTGTCCCATTGATTGAGAACAGAAAGTCTTCTAATTTGTTTAGATTCATTGGGAATTAATAATTTTTTTGATTGTTTTCCCAGAACTGTAACACAGCTGTTTTTCTGGAACTGTAACGCAATTTACACCCAGCCACATGTATCTGAGTCACTTGTTGATGAAGCTATATACGCTTCATCTGATCACTTTGTATTAGTAGGGACCAAAAGGAACATTCCTGTAAAAGGCCAGGTTAACAGAGGCAAAAAATGATTTTTCTGGTGTTTATAATTTTTCTGTCAACATTAATGTCAGTTTGGACAGCAAACTTTGCAGTCTGTTGTTGCTTAATCTTGACCTTCCTGTGTGCCTGAAGTTGTGGAAGAGCCAGTGACTGAGGGACGGTTTTCATAAGTGACGTATCTGGTATAAGCTTGCAGGAGAGAATGGGAGGAGATGGTAGAGATGCCTGTGTACGTGTGCCTAGCTGAACCGAGAGACTTTCATCCTTACAGAGGCGATTGGGAAACTCCACACTCTGTCATTGTGCCAGATGTATCTTGTCCTTGGAATGTAATTATTATGTGCTTATCAATAAAACATGTATCGGCTCTCTCAGTAACTTCCGTGGTTGTGTTACCTTTGTGCAGCGTGTCAGTCGGTAGCGCTAAATTTTTTTTAAAAATAGTAACACCCTCCACACCCAAGAATTAAATGCTGTTCTGTATTTTTAAGCACCTTGAGCCCTAAATGTTTTGGAAGAATATAAAACGCCCGCTAACGGTAGCCTGCTAATTCTGAGAAAAGCATGCCAGCCCCGGACAGTGTTGAAGCGTGTACTTAAGTCATATTGAATTCAATGCATTTAAACACAAATGCACACGCTTTCCTGAAGCTGTGTGTTTATTGTTAGCTGTTATAAGATGGTTATTTTTGTACTCCCAATGAAGGATAAATTTTGCTTTTTGGGGAAAAAAAAGAGTGATATTTGGGAATACTTTAAATATACAAACCGTTTTATCTCTTGTTTTGATAGCTGATTGCCGTTTATGATGAACAAGAAAGCCACCACAAGACTGATGGCACCAATGGCAACGTGACAGACAGAAATAGCCCAGACTCTTTTGAGACGGAGGTAGCAGCTCAGCTGGCTGCCTTTCAGCCGATCGGTGGTGAGATTGAAGTGACTCCCTCTGCCCTAAAACTGGGTATGTATATCTTGCATGGTTATTTTATAATTTTTTGACCGACATATGGTACACTTGTATTTCTGTCGTCTTTTCTGTGTATGTCTGTAGTCCGATTTTACATATTTAAGGAAATATTTAGCACCTCATCAGTTGCCTTCGGCTTCAGTGAAGACAATTGTAATGACAAAAGTTGGTCTTTTGAAGAATTGATGCTGAAGAATGCAACTGAGGGTGGCAGATTTGCACTTGAGCCTTGTATCCTGCTGTACGTTATGCCGACCCATTCAGCTGGGGTCTCTTTTTTCCCTCCTTTCCTTGACTGGGTAGGTTGCTGGCAATCCTTCATTATAATCTGAGAGCGGAAGAGGTGAAACCTATGCAAAGCATTTTCAAATACCAATAATGGTAATGGGCACAAACTTGGTAATGGTATATTACCACAAATAATGGTAATGGGCACCTAAACATGAGGAGGAACTTCTTTACCTTGAGGGTGGCAGAGCCCTGGCACAGGCTGCCCAGGGAGGTGGTGGAGTCTCCGTCTCTGGAGACATTCAAAACCCGCCTGGACGCGTTCCTGTGCAACCTGCTCTAAGGTGGCCCTGCTCTGGCAGGGGGTTGGACTAGATGATCTCCAGAGGGCCCTTCCAACCCTATGATTCTATGAACAAAATAATTGAAAAAAACCTCAGCATTTTTGTTGATGAACTTGGGTTCAATGCTTGTAAAACTGCTGTGTGCAAATACTTGTCATTATGTGAGCTTGTGCCCTGTTTTGGAGATGGCAGGTAGAAAGGAGATACTGGTTGCAAACAGTTCAGCTCTTTGCCTTTGAAGAGGTTGCGCAGCAGAGTCTATTTGCCTATTTGACTCTAAGGTGAGCAAACTGTGATTAGGAGAGGCTTCTGCTTAATTCTCTCTTATATCAGAGGGTTCTGTGAAGTTCTGCAACTCCAGTCGCCTGTGTTGCTTCAGTGTGCCTGGGAGGCCAAGAGTTCGGACACTGGTTTCCAATTATAAAGAGGTAGAGTCTTGTACATTGAACACAAAGCACTTCGAAAGACTTTTTTTTTGGATTGAGAGCAGGCTAAGCTGTCACTTAGCTAGATACTAGATACGGAAGCTTTCAAAAAAAGATTGAAGGTGAATCCTCGTACTGTCTGCCTGTAAAGCAGCAGTACGCTGACAGCATTTAGCGAATGAATGATGCTCAGGAGAGGCTTGTCTGCATTCCACCAGAACTCATCATCCAGTTCACCCTGTATCCTTGAGTACTGCTAGTAGTCTCCTAATGCTGCGCAATAAATTTCTGAGTGTAAGCGGGTGGCGTAAAGATAGAAATCCTACCTCTGGTTGTGCTGCTCTCATGGAGTAGTCTGATTATGACTTCAGAAATTGAACTTTCACATATCTGTTTATTTTAATTGCATTTTTAAAGGAAAATGCAGATTAAGAAAAACAATGAGCTGAAATAAAATTTCTAATAAAGCTCATTGGGTGAGGCTGCGTAACTTCTAACAGAAGCCTGCGCTCATTTTTGTGCCTGATGTAGAAAATTGAAATTCAGACAGCATGAAAATTTTTAGATTCATAATTCTGTATAAATGGATCACTTTTGGTTTTTCTATAGTCTAGAATATAGAAAAATCTCTTTTATATTTAATGACACACAGGAGTTTCTCATACCTAAAAATCTTGGGGAAAAAAACTTATTGCCATAACTTGTAGGTATTTGAGCTATGTTTTTGATAAGCATGAGATATGGAAAAATTTGTGGGTAAAGGTCCAATGGTTGAATGGTTTGCCACTTCATTTATTGCCTATTTTTAAATAACACTGTGGAAACACATTTTAGCATGTTTCAGAAAGTAGAGATTGTTCTACACATACTTCTGAGCCATACTTAAAAATCATTGAAAGTGGTTTGTTGGGCATACTGTTGCAGTAAGCTGAGAGTTGAAGAGTATTTCAAGCTCACACAATTATATGTAAAACAATTAAATGCTAGAGCACTTGAGCTTACCAGTAAGCTACCAGGTAGTTCAGTTTCCATAGCATTTATGGAATCCTTCTACTGTAGACTGTAAAGAGATAAAATATAACATGAGAAGAGCAGCCAGTTAGGATTCTGTTTCATTTTCAGTGTAATACGAATATATATTTGAAGTCTGAATGGGTGCTTGCTTCTTAAAATAGAGAATATAAATATAATGTATTTGTCTCAACAGTTATCTTTCAGATTGTTTTATTTTACAAGGTAAATGAAAGATTTTCTACCTTTCAGTCCTATAAACTCAGTCTGCACTCTGAAATCCAATTGTTTCTCTTCTGGAGTTTACATCATGGATTACAGTTCTTTAGACTTAATTTTTGCCTTTATGTTTGCTGTACAAGTCTCTGGACCTTAAATTATGTCCCTATTTCCACTAGAGGAAAATTGAAAAGTAAATTAAGAAATAGAAGGACAATTTGGTTGCATCAATATCATTGATGCATGAACCACAGTAGCCAGGCTCCCTATCTAATTATTGAATTGACTCCCACTTGCTAGCAGAAATAAATAAAAATAATAATAATTCTAAAAAGCTAGTCTTCAGGACCAAGGATGCGATTAGATATATACATAGTGAGCAAGCGTTGCTTTCCAGGGTAGAGCTGTGTTTCAAGAACTGTCACGTGCTTACCTTTTAAAGTATTTTTGCAGAATGTCTTTAGGGATGAAATGCCGGGAATCTGTTGTTCTGTAAACTGTCAGACTATGGAACAGTTTTGCCTATTAATTTCTGTTGGAAGTCTTTTATTCTATGAAACCAGATCCAAGTTTTTACGTAGAAACAATGTCCACTTAGTGACCTGCTCAGAGAATACTTAGAGCTTGATGCTTAATAAGTACGTGAAACTAAACACTGTTGTTCTTAAACATGAGAGAATTGGCCCCAGTTTTAGAAAAGGCACTTGAGGTGTTGCCTTCAAACCTTTTTCTTTCTTATAAATTGTGTTTTTGATCCAGTTAAGTTGATCATATATTATACTTAGTCTTAAAGCCTTTCCTGGCTAGAGATGGTAATGATGGGAGATTTAAAATTTTTTTTTGTTACATGGTTACTTCTTTCCGATTTTTTTGTGGTTGGTACTATTTACAATACTGATCAGCTTGATGACCCTCTCTGAAATTACAGTTTTTCCATTCTGTAGTTAGTAACCCTTATTTTGCCCTTTGTCACCTGAAACTTTGAAAGTGAACCACAATAAAAGCAATCTTGTCTTTGTCTAGAAAGCTAGAAGTACCTTGTATCTTACATTGCTTGCACATACTGGAAAAATTTTAGGGCAAAAAAGTAAGTTTGTTATTTTACTTATTATCTAATTACTTTCCTAATACTTGGCACATAGCTCCTTAAAACAGTTCAAGAAATTACTCAGCTATTTGTTTTCTTTTCCCTGAAATCAATGTGCCTTTGCTTTTAAAGCCAACTCATTGTTCTCAAACAGGTGAAATTTGGGCTCTTATGTTTAATTTAAGAAAAAGGCAGGAAGACTGTAAGTGTTTATGAACACAGTGTCTGCTATGTCCGTAACATAAGGTGAGATGCAAACATACCTGAGCACGTCCCCCTCTCCCCGCAGGATCATCAGGTGCTGTTGCTGACAGTGTCTGAATTCAGACTGCAAAGTAAGCAATACCAGGGAGAGTTTTACAGCTGAACAGGCTTTACTGAAGTTTCTGATACTCAGAGCTGAAATTACTGAGGGAAATGCAGTCATTCACTTCTGTTGGGTTCATAAAACTCAATTTGGTAGTGGGTTTTGCATCCTGGTGTTTTCCTGTTCAGCATTATTAGAGCAACAGTGACACAATGAAATAGTTGTTTGTCCAAAGTTTACTTTTAATATGTTCAGGAGATGTAATCCTTATCTATTGAAACCTGCCATCATCTGTTCAGATGGAGATAAAACCTAATGCTGATATTTAAAAGACAGTTAGACACAGTGCTTAGAGATGTAGTATAGTGATGGTTTTTGTCAGTGTTGGGTTGATGGTTGGACGAGATGATCTGAAAGTCCCTTCCAACCTTGGCAATTCTATGATTCTATGTACTTTTGCACACCCAATGACTATATTTTTTTGAGAAGCACTAGTGCTGTCTTCATTCTTGTTTGGGTGGGCTGGACAATTAATGCTTCATCTCTATAGAAACCTGAAGAGGGAGAAGGGGCATTGCTTATTTTTGTAGATCTTCCAGCTATCTTGCCTTTTTTGGTTTAGTGAGCAGAAGAGTGCTGAAAGTAGAATTTGCAGAGGGGCCTTTGGTTCAGTTCCCCCTCCAGTTCCCTTTCTATTTTTCACCCATAATTCAAGTATAGTGCAAAGAAGAGTATCAAAGCTGTCACTGATTTGTTAATTGTACTCAGTTTCTCCTATCAAAATAAAAAAAGTACTTTTAAAAAATACTGAACATCTTGGTGTACGTATTTCAATGAAATAAATATAGCTCTGTTGTAAAAAAAAAAATAAATTTACCTTTTGACTGAAAATGTGATTGGGTAAAGAACACATTTCATGCTGCAATACAAATGGTAACAAGGCAGCTGTTAATATATACATACTACAAAATTTAGAGAAGCACACTACTGTTTAATGTGTCCAACCAGCTGTTTGAAACAGTGAAGAAATGATCTACGGATTTTGGTATTTCTGCGGGTAAGTAGAGAACATTGAGACGCTGTTGCTGAACTGGCAGCAGAGAGAGATTTTCCTGTGGGACCGTTTCTTGTCAGCTGAACTTCCCAGAGTGCACTAGTGATGTGACATTTCAACAATTTGCAAAGAATGATACAGGCAACTAAATGCCTAAATAGCTGATTTACATTTGAAAAATTGAATAGAGGTAAACTTCAACATCTCTAACTCCAAAGACTGTTGTAAATTCTTCATTGCCATTTTTTACCTTGTTTCTTAGGTATAAAACTATGGACAGACAAAAACCTTACAATGAGCAGTGAAATCACAGTATTTTTAGCTGCATGACTTTAGCCCATGATAAACATAAGGTAAACCTACACCCCAGTGAAACAGTTTATTTTAAAATTCTGTGTCAGAGATGGTGTTCTGGCTGTCCATCTCTTCAGCCCTTCTCCTGCCTGGTATAAAGGCTCTTGTATGTTAAGCATCACTTTTGAACTTGTATACCCTTAGAAGACTAACCTTAGTTGATTGTCTTTATTCCCTGTTCCAAACTGCTGTTTTGTTGCTGATGTCTGACTAAAGTCATTCTCTCATCTTAAAGATATCTTTGCTGGGGTAGCGGATGACATTGTTCTGCAGTGCGTTAAGATCTTTAGAGAGCCCATGATGGATGGGGTTATGTATATTAGGGATACTAACAGTCCTGACTGGGGTTCTCTAGCTGATAGTTTGAGGTTTTAAAATACATACGTGTTTATTGTTAGAATTATTAAACATGCTCTAGCAATGTAGAGTGGTAGAACACAACTTTATGGTAGCAACTAATGGTCTATCTATAAAGTGGTGTGATCTTCCTAAAATATTTTCAGTGTGTTTTATTTTAGACGTTTACCAACTTCAGACTAGAAGTTTTTAATAAGTCTTTTCCGAATAAATGGCTACCCAGAAGTAATCATGTGCTCATGAAACTGGTTCATCTGTGATTTTTTAGGCAGTGGCCTGCAGGCTATTGCTCTAAGCTAATGCCCAGTGAAAGTGAGCTTCTTTGTAGGCCATTAGTTTCTGATGAATGCTTTGTGTGATGATTGGCTTCAACTGCAAGCGAGCTACTCCTGCAGAGCGTGAGATGGAGGCACTTCAGAAATGTTTCTTTTTTTAAAAAAAATAAAAAAATAAAAAAAGCACTAGTGTGTCATTGTAACTTTTCAAGTATGTTCCTTTTCTTATAAGGCTTTTCAATTAAACTAGCTGAACTGTCTGAGTTTTTAATGTTTGCAGTTCTCTTGGCCCTCCTAAGCCATCTTGTAATTTTCTCTGTACCCATAAGCGTGCTACTGTCCCTTTTGGTTTCCTTTTGCACGTAGTAGATTAATGTTCTTTTCTAGGGGTTTTCCCTGCATATTAGATAGTGGAAAAGGAAAGGCAGAGTAAGAGGTTTAGCCATTTGGTTTTTTTCATTATGTCAGTTTGTTTATTCCTTTTCAGTCAATGTGGGGAGGAAGGAGAGTACTGATTTATTTATGGAGGATCTATTTTATGGACATGTCACTTGGAGCTGGAAAAATGCCTTCATGACTGGCGTAGTGTTTCATTTGCTTTATTTGATAGACGATGGTTGAGTGCACACAAACTTAGCTGTTGCTTTTCTTTCTCCTCTCCTTGGTGTTAAGTAGTCATGATTTTGCCTGGAGGAAGACAGAGACAGTATTTGGTGACACTTGTCACTTCTGAATACTAAGGTAGGAAAAAAAGTGAGGTATATGTAGGTATCTCCATGATGTTTGGGCATTTTTTGGTCATTTTGATTATCCTTTGCTCTTTATCCTTTTCTTAAGGAATTGGGTTGAAAATTCCTGAATTTCTTGAGTACAAGCATTATGGGAAGCAGATACAAGTAGATTACTTTGATTGTTGGCTATTACAATAAAATGTAGTTTCTTAATGAATTTTACCTTTATTAGTGTTTAGTTAAAATTGAGGTTAGATAAAGAAATAACGCTTGTAACAGCTATTGATAGGAGGTTTTAAAATTCTCTTGTAAACTACAGGAGTTTAACTCCTCCCTTTAGCAGCTTTCAGTGCTAAGTAGGGCAAGTGTCTTTTCCCGCTGAAAGGCTTTACTTTGGTATTTCAAAACTTGCATGTCTTTGCTTTATAGCAAATCTTTGAGAACATGATTTTCTTCTTTTATACGTACGTATAGAAACACACTCCCTACACACCACCCCCACCTGAATCAACGTTCTAGGCAGGTCGAAGACTTGGGTGCAAATGATGGTTGGAATGGCCGATCAGTATTCCCCCTAAAATAAGCTTATGAATGGCAATGATTGCTGAAGCTCAAGCTATGTTGAGACATCCGTGCTTTTGAACAGCCAGTTCTTTCAGTTCAGGACATTATATATAATGTCTTCGCAGCGGACATTTGTTTCCTGAAAGCAGAGATTGCTACCTGGGAATGCTCCTACCGTCAGGAGGTCCAGTACAGGATAATAAGAGTACTAGCCTTGCAAGTTTTGCGTTTACATTTTGATGCGGTCGTCGGCGATGCGGCCATGTCTTTTTAATGTTTAGAAAAGGTTACTTGCAGTCTTGCTGAATTTCCTTGAAGGTGTTTCAGGGGCTTCAGATAGAGGATATGCTTCATCAGCTTAATATATTCCTGAGGTTTTGGGCCTGCTCTAGCTTAAATCGTGCTTCATGGGGTTGTTTAAAACACTCATTCCGTTTGAATGCCCCAATGTGTTTTAGTTGCTAAGTCAGGCAACAGAGATTCTTCCGTTGGCAGTGTCTTAGTTTGAAGTCCAAGGGAAATGAAGGGAATATTTCCTCCAGGAGTCTTTGGAAGTTTCTCCCTTGATAGGCCTGACGGGGCTTAAATTGTTACCTCCAGGCTATGGATGTCATTTGTTTCTGTGCTCAGACTTCAGAGCTGGGACAGAATTCCTTCTTTTTCTCATCTGCTTTGAAGTGGAAGTATTGTATGTAGGCTTGGGGGCATATGTTTGGTTCATCCTCTTTCAAGCTGGTGTTGAGATACTATGGATATACAGACAGTGTATTTTTAAACACAGAGGATACCACATGATTATGGGTTTTTAAAAGGTATGAAAATGAGTATGAGCTGCAAATTTCATTTGATAAGAAAAATGTTGCTAACGCTTGTATGCGGCATACATGCTGTGTCAGAGTAAGTAGGAAAGATGCTTTTTCTTGCATAAAAGCTGTGCTGTTCATCTTAATCTTGCAATGTCAGTTTATTGGCTGAGAGTTCCAATTTTGAGTGTACTACATGCATACAGTAATTCTATCCTTTATGATTCAGGGAAAATTAACATTTTGAAATGGGTAATTTTCTAAAGAAATGCCTTATGGAAGCACATGCTGCCTTCTGTGGTTTGAGGCAAGACTGCTTATTTCCTTAAGCAAATATGACTTTATCCTCTTTCTCTGCACTGCTCTCATAGTGATGTCAAACGTTGTTCCGAGCTGTTTGTCATAGGTGTTGTGAGGATGACACCATACTTGATAGATTTTTCTCCTCTGCAGCATTCAGTTTAACCTGGTTTTAAAGAATTGTGATGATCAATTAAAGTCTGCTTGCGTTCCTAAAACAAATGGTTTCTGTTCCCAGGCAAGCTAAAGGTTTGAAGATAACTTTTCATTTCAGTCAGAGTGCAGGCTTGGTATATTTTGACCTCATGACTTAAGCTTGGTATTACTTACTTGTCCTTGATTCATGGAAATGAGCTTTGCACCAGCGTAGCTAAAGTTTATCTTTGTATTGCAGCAAAAGAATGCAGTAATGCTTTCTGTAAAGATATACATTGAAAGAATTCCATGTGTTTCTCTATCTTTGGGTTGCCCAATTAGAAAACAAGCCAGTCTTTCCTTGCTTTCCGCGTACCCAAGAATTCCAGTAGTAGTGTAGGTATAAAAATGTATTTGTGTAGTTAGTTACCAAAGAAGCCCTTTCCTTATGAATAGCCCCTCTGCCTCTGATTTACCCCTAAGATTGTTTCTCATCAATTATTCCCCGTGTCTCTATTCCCTTTGCACTTGGTTTAATGGGCCTTACTTTAGGGCAAAGGAGTATCCTCATGAAAATATGTTAGGTAGGGAGAAAAATATTTTTTCATCACAAGTTACATGTTTTCCTGCAGTAGCTCTCTAGCCAAGATGTTCATTTCCAGCCTTTTATTGCCTCAGGGAATGTTTTGCGGGATGATGATGAATGGGGCTTAGAATGGTGGAATAGATTCTATTACAAACATCTATGCTGTTTTTTTGACACACTTTTTCTGATGTCAGTGTTTTTCCTAAAATTTTTGTCTATTTTATTAATTTTGTGATGCTGCTGTGTTTGTATTTGTATGTTGTTATGACGCGTATCTAGTTTCAAAAGTACTATCTCTTAAAAAGAAACAGACCAACCCACTTAATAAGCTAAATATTTGCAGCTGAATGTTTTGAAAGGCTATAGTATAGTAGCACACTGTAAGATTATAGTGCAATTTGTCAGTACGCTGTAGTGGTAGGTAAGACAAAGGAGTGTGTATGTGTGTTTATAAATCTCTACAGTACTATATGCTGTATTAGCTCTGAGGCGATATGGCAGAATGTGTATTTCATGTTGAAAATGAGCCTGCTAAGCTTGGCTGACTGATAGTTTGAAATTGTTCAAGTTAAAAAAAAAAAAGGAACAAAAAAAAAAGACTTCCAACAAAAGATCTTGAAGTAGTAGATCATGCTTTTTTTCCTTAAGAAACCAAACTAATAGTTTTACACGTTTTTTTGCAGCATTTGTTTGCTAATGATTGTTTACTGTTTGCTTCCATGTGAACACGTTCCAGTATACAGGCAAACTCATCTTTATGAAAGTCATCATTAGAGAAGTTACAAATCACGGTTAAATGATGCAGTTTACCCGTTGCCATGTAGTTCTTTTTCATTGCTTTCTACTTAATTTACCCTTTCAAGAGCCTTAGTTGATAGTTAATTTTTTGTCTCTTTACTTTGAAGTGCCACTTTAGATTTTGATTGTTTCTCACAACAGATATCTAGAATCTCAGCCAAGTAGGACGGAGAGTTGTGTATTTACTACTCCTGAACACAGTTGGCAAAAGATGCACATCCCTCCCAATATGTTGCACAATTTTCCCATAGACACACTGGCTGTTGGTTTATGTTTTGCTTTCTTCATAACTCATTGCTTCATTAGAGGGAAGTCTGTTTACTGTAGATGTTAAGTAAAAGAAGGATGTAGTATTTTCACTAGAAAGATGAATCCTGCAGAGCATTTTGGTCATCTCTTCTTAACCGTCCCTCAAAAAGGAACAAATGACCTTCTGTGATCGAGTCCTTTTTTAACTTTCCCACAGAAATAGTCATCTTACCATTTTAAATATTAAGACAGATTAATAGGGAATGATTACTCACTTTCCTCACCATGTGAAAACTAGGACTATCGAACAAAACTATCATTCAACAGATGACAAAGCAAAATAAACCCAAACTAACTTTTTCATGAGGTATTCAAGTCAATTGTGTAATTCAGTGTTACAGGCCCAAAAGCAATGAGTTATAGTAGAATTATACAAATTCACAGGAGGTGGCTCACCAATGACTGTTAAAATATGGTCTAGATGCCACTCTGATTTGGAAATCTTTAAAACATTACTTTTTTGCAAGCTGGTAAGATACAACACTTTATTATGCCCTTTCCCTGAGTATTTGCTACCACCGTTAGTTGCGGCATAATGGGTGGGGTGGACTCAATATAGCTGCTCTTACGTTCTTATCATTCCTTGAAACCTTCCGGAAAGTTTCAAGTTCAGGAGATTTCACTATTTTCTGTTAATATCTTTTAAAACCTGTAGGAAGAAGTTTGAAATTTGAGACTAAAACTAGTTTACCATGACCAGAATAGAAAATAATCATAATAGGACTTCTTTTTTAAGGAAAGGTCAAACCAGAAAAGGTTCTTAGTTTAGATCAAGTATATAAAACACGGATCATATTTAAATCTTACAAAAGCCTATACTAATACTGTAATTTGTGATATTCCTTTAAAATACCATTAAAATAGTAAAAAAAAAAAGTATTTTACTATTCTACTACTGGCAATAAAATGCTACCAAAGTGATATTCAAGCTGTACAGTTTAGCTGCCAAAGTTTTAAAGAAAATTAAACCGTTGAACTGTGGAAAGTGACTGCATAAGCACCTGTAACTGATGTTAGCTGAAGTGCTAAACCAGCTTTTGGCAGCGTGGCCTCTTTTGCAGGTGCACAGAATATTTTCTTTGTGTCAGTTTATTCAACTAGTACAGTTCATTAAGTATTTAATTTGAAGTTGAGAAACGGGCTGGGAATTGAAATAGAAGAAACGCTTATTTTCACCTTTCAATCTGTGAATAAAAATGAGGTGCGAGAGTCTGAGATCTATTAGTTTTAAAATCTTATAGGATATATTACCCTAAAATGATTGATTTCAATTCAGTAACTACAGATAATATGCTGCTTAAAAAACCAGTCTGTTTAATAAGATGAATGCTTTCTGCTGTGTCCAGCAAGTTGGATGACTGAGGTGACTGGTGTTTTTAAGTATATCTAAGGTTTAGTTTCCGATGACATCTGAATGCCATTTGAAAGAGATTACATGAAAAAAAACCCAAACAAACAACAAACCAGAACAAAACCCCAACCCGCCGCCCCAAACCAAAAACCTTTTGTGTCTAATATAACCCAAATTAATTTTTTTTTTCCAAATGATACTTAAAAACCTGAAAGTGTTTGAAGCTGCTGTAATTTTTAATCCTGTGGCTGAAGCTGGAATGTGGAGGCTGTGCATCAGTCAGTGGGGGCACAGTGACGGTGTGATTCACAAAGGTGTTTCACCGGACAAGAATAAGAGAGAGCCTGGCCCGAGGTGGAAAGTGCTGATTCCTGTTGGTAATCCCTGGGGTGTTCTCACAAAGCTCCTAATCAGTCAGCCCAGCAAGGATAAGAGTTGCACATTTTGCTAGAGCTTGGGTTGGGGAAAAAAAAAATCACAAATCCCTGTTGTGAGTGAAGTGATTAATCCTTGCAGCGGGGGGGATTCTGCTGCAGCGCCTTCCCTTCTGCCCTGTCTCTTCCACGTGGGACCTGCAGCCATGTCATGGTGCTCCTGGCGCTCCAGTAACTCTGCACATCCCCTGTCTGTATCATGAGGAGCTGAAAACAGGAGCACTGTGTTGACAGAGGTGAGAAGATCCTGAAATTACTCCAGATCTGACATGCGTTGTGACCTTAAGCGTAAGAAAAGAATACCTGGATCCAAACTGATCCTGTCCTTCAGCTGGAAACTTTCTTGAGAGAAATTTTGAAACAGGGAGAAAGTAGCAGCATTACCCGTACATCTTGTGTAGATACATACATATCCTAGTGTGCCTTAAGATGAGAAGTCGTTAACTGCTTTTCATATGGGTGTGGATTTTGATCCTGAAAATGGGATCTAGATTAACTTTATTACTGAAAAAATTGTACATAAGTGATTCTTATGTGCCCATCTTTGAAACTCAAAAAAGGTGTAAATGTAAATATTCCATAGTGGTTTCATTAGGTGGTTTCATTTCCTGACGACAACACCAAAGAAACTTCATTCTGGTCATAAAAACGGTGAGAACAAGTTTTGTGCTTTGTAACTGAAATCCGACTTAATATGTTATAGCACGTGCAACCAGAGAAAATTATTCTTTTGAAGAACACCACCGCGGAACAATCTTAATGGGTCCTACTTGTCGGCGATTGCTTTTATTTTTCTTCGTAAGAAATAGTACGCCTGATTTGGAGGGTAGGGAAATACTTTGTTCTGCAGTGGGTCAATATGTAAAAGAGAGAGCTTTGCAGGAAATGGGTTTTCATCTGTTTATAGATTTAAGTCAATTGTCTTAACTGTTACATCATCCCAGTTCATTAATCTAATCTTGTATCCATGGGAATTTAAAAAGTGCAGTATGCACTTTGGAAAGAACAGATAGCTGTAGATCTGAAATTGTATTGATAGGTGCTATTATGAGCAATTTGAGTTAGCTTTAAACATAAAAGTCACATAGTCAGAGCAGTACTTATTTAAATAAATAAAAAAGAAGTGGTACAGCCCTAGCACAAGGTAAGTGTACAAGCTAACGTCAGCTACATTTTAAGTACGTGGCAGAACCATTACTGGATGCCTCAGGTGGTGCTAAACAATAAATCTGAGGGTGACCAAATTTACCCACAGTGACTGCTTAGTGCTCTCAAAAAGTGCTGACCAGCAGAACTGTCTGTATGCCCGTAAACGTGAAAATTCTCTGATAAAAAGAAGAAAAATAGCCATATATTAATGAACTTTCCTATATTTAAATACAAATTAATATCCTGCTTGTAATACAATATTTTGTTTTCCAGTGCCTGAATTGTTTCATGACAGGACCAGTTTAAAAGTCATTCTGACTCTCTGGTTTAAATGGTGGTGGGTTTTGTGTCTGTTCGGAGATCTTCCAGCCAAGAATTGTCTATGCCTGAGTGCAATTTCACATTTGTATGTGCATGCATATAGTATTTGTGGTGTTTTGTTTCACCTCTGACTTGAAATTTTGTTGTGATTTCCTCAGAAGGAGCTCTAAAAAAATATTTTGAGGCACATGCAGGTGAGAAAATAATGTGTCTAACTGTCCAGGCAAGTGTAATTTGGAAGCAGGCAGCAGAGTAATTGTCATTGATATGGCCTTTAACAGTTGACAGTTTGATACAGACTTGATGGACAGCTTTTTTCCCGTCATAGTCAGCATTTTTATATGCAGAAGCAGAATTTAAAATTATTACTTTAACTGTGTAGGTGACTTACTGTAAATTTCTTTCTACCCGCTTATGGTATTCTGCCCAAGTGTATCTTTCGTTCTCTAAAATAGTTCTTCCCTTTTACCTGGAAAAACAAACAAAGAAACCTCCCAATATGTTATATGCCACTGATGTAGTGCTTGCATTTCCTATGTTGCTTGATTTGTCAGCTTACCCAAGTCATCTGAGAGTGTCTGCACCCTCAGCAGTGCTAAAATCAATTTTTATTACATAATTTGACTGCATTATAGATAGCACAGTCTACCGAATATGCTCGTGGGCGATAAGCTCTGGGTGTCTTCAGCGGTTTTCTGAATTTGGCCCTGTAACAGCAACCTGCAACCTAAATCACGAAGAATAAAAGGATTTCAGCCTGGAGGTGAATTGTGCTTTCCTGAGCAAGAAGACTTAAAAGCCGAAGAGCGAAATTAAGGAAGGGTTGGAATAATCTTTACTTGTGCTAGTGGTCACCCTGAGAGATACTTGACGGTCTAAATTTAGGCATCAGATTTGATTCCAGCACTAGAGACCCTGAAGACTTTAGGTGGACCCCAGGAGAGACAGCTGGAGCTCTAATGTTCACCTGCCCACGTTTGGGTCCTGAACTCCAAACCTCACATTACTTATATGAAGTTGCACCGTGTTCTTAAACCCATCACATCTGGTTAGTCAGCCCCCTCCTCACCTCAAATGCTGATTTTTGATTTGCCTCAAGGCTTAAGTGAGGCAAAGTGCACTCCTATTCAGGGTATGGTTTAATGTCTATCTACAGCTTTTTGGTGGAATTAAAAAAAACCCACAACCACAAAGAAACAACCCAATAAAAACTAAATAAGAAAATAGGATCGCATCTGGCTTGGAGATGTTTCTTTTGCCATTGTGTTGATGCAAGATTTCAGTTTTTAATTGTGCACAAATGGCAGAACTCTCTTCTGTTTTTTTTTTTTCCTTTTTCTGATGTAACCAATTTAAATCTAAGTGTAGTTTCTACCATATGCTTGTTTCAACCATATTTGCAGTTAAAAAAAAATATTTCCAAAACATCAGAGTTCAGGGAAAATACACTGTTAACCATGAATCTGTGTAGATACTAATTTTTGAGGGTTATGCTAGCAAAAGGAAAAGATTGATCTATGTGGCTTGAAACTAAATGGTACAGAGTTTCCGTTAAGGAAGGAAAACCACAGGACTTTTTCTCATCAGCTTTGTCAGAGAGCGTGTTTTGTGCCTAAGGCTGAGACATCCACGTGTGCTTAGATGATGCTGCGGTACCACCAACAAAAGGTACTCCGTGCAAATTTTGAAAGAAAGGGAAACATACCCTGAAACGATTGAGGTTAAGAGCTGTCATCATGAGAAAAATTTTAGTCTCGGGCATGTGTTTGAATTTTCCTTGTCTGTAAATTACTGATGCAATGCAGCAAGATGAGGTTAACTAGTTTTTTTAATCGGAGTTCCTCTGGCACAAAACAGTAAATGCTTGTAAATAACACGGTTGTATGACCAACTTAGTATGCAGAAAGGAGTTTTTCTGTGTCTTATCATTCAGGGAAAAGACAAATTTTCTGCTTGAGCTTACACTGGTTCTTATAAATGTTCAGCACAAATGCAATTGCATGAGTAGAGTAACGTGAAAACACAGCATGACAAAAGGAAAGCAGTAAGGAAAAAGGCAACATTTTGTTTCCTGACAAAACAAAACGGATGTCAGAATCTCTTTAAGTAAATACATATAATTGTCTATAGGATGTCTATAATGGTATCAGTGGTGAGTTTTCGTTACCTGTCATCCATGTCTAAGGAAGACAGTAACAAACAAAATCAAGGTATGTATGTATTGTGGTCTGACTCCCGAGTCAGGTTGAGTCCTGGGCAGTGGGATTTGGGGAGGTTTCTTTCTAGCGGAGTGTTTGGCTTTCAAGAGCCCTGGGTGTGCAGTGCAGAAGAGGCAGGGGGAGGCTGAGGACAGAAAGGAGCCTGCAGGAGGGCGCAGGCTGGAGGGCGCAGGCTGGAGGCACTGGGTGGCAGGGAAGGGGTTCCTATGGCAGGGAGCAGCCCGAGCCCCAGAGAAGAGGAGGGGAGGCGGAGGAGGGTTGCTTAGCTCCGTGAGCCACTGAGAACTGCTGTCTCCTGAAAGAGAATAAGGGATTCTCGCTGCAAAGGAGGAGAGTGACGTTTCTTCTCAAGTCTTTCGTCTAATCTTCCTGCTTGCCATATGTTTTCCCCTATGAGAGAGGGCGTTTTGGTTTGATTTACTAAATCTAAAGACTGCAGCTGACTTGGTTCACAGAGGTGCTACGATTTGTGATATCTCTGTGCAAGAAATAATGTTATATGCCAGTAAATATATTTTTAAAAAATTAAGAAAACAAACTCTCGTTTTCTCTTCAACAAGAAAATGACCTGTGAGACCCTAAAATTTGCAACAAATAGAGAGAAAAGAGAAAACATTGTAGGCAGTGGTCAAAATGTCCGGTTGTTTTTGTGGAAGAAGGGAAGCATTCCAGACGAGCACCATAAATTTCATAACCTCATGGCAATAAGCAAAAACTTGCAGGAATAAAAAGAAAGCAAATAGCTGCAAGGCCATCTTCCCAAATTGGAAAACAGAATTTAGAATCCCGCTGTTCCTGCAAACTTTGGTTTCAGACTTCAGACAGCTGTAAACTTGAGACTTGGGTAATGCCATTTTGCTTCAGTTTCTCTGGAGAACAGTGTCAGAAAGCAAGTGAAAGGTCTTCAAAATTGGGGGTGGGGGAACGTGGTAGAAACGGCACCGTGCAGCGGTCGATACAGGGAGCAGGCAGAAGTGCTGAAGTATGGTCCTGCCTTCTTAGACAGGCATTATGTGAATGGTGTGGTACAGGAGAAGCTTTCAACTGCTGCGGAAACTGGGAGGCCCTGGAACAAATGAGGGTCCTGTCTCCCGGCAGTCACAGCGGTGGGAAATTTCATCTTTTAGCCAGAGGAATGAGAGAGAAATGGAGAGACGGTTTGAGAAGACAGCTCTGGAAAAGAGATCTAATTTCAGAGTCTTGGCTTTGGGAGAAGGAGTCAGCTTGGTACAAGTGATTTTTTGTATTGGGTAGTGTTCCACACCCCCCCATCCCCCCCTTCATCTTTGGCCTCTTTAGTTGACTGTGGGGAATTTTTTTAATCCGCTTTGAGTTATTGTTGATTTCTCCCTGTTGAAAAAGGAGGGCAGAAATGAGAAGAGGGGCTGGGATGATGGCCTTGAGGCGTATAAGCAACAGTATGTTGTAATTTGAATTTGGAATACGTCTCATTGAGTTGTGAAAGTTTTACAAATAAAAGTGCCAATGTAGAGAGCTTTCTGGTGGTTTAGCAAGAGCGTTCCTCCGTACTGTTCATGTTTATCTTAAAAGGAGTTGGAGACTAAATTGTGCTGAATCATATAAAAGTGTCTCAGCATCTGTTTTCAAACTGTTGTATCCAAGAGAGACTGTAAGTTGGATACAGGTCACCGAAACCTTGGTCATACATGAAAAACAATTATTTTAAGGAGTAAGTATTTATATTAAAGAACAGAGCGACTTAAAAATCCAACACTTTTTGGCTTTAGCTTTTGTACACCCTTTTATCAAATGTTCTTGGAGGGGAAAAGAACACCTTCTCTTCAGTACCATGTGAAGAGCAGGAAGGTTTGATTGGAGAGATTTAGTTCCTTTTGACCTACTGACACCTTTGGCAAATCACACAAAATGGATAAATGTGGTGAACAATCCCTTTCTTCAGAATTGCCTTGTAAAAACATGCATAGCTCTTGATATCAAGATGATAAACACTTGGAACAAAAAACAATATTCACCTTTTGATTTTTGAGCATTCCTTCAATACCTCAAATTTAAGACAAATTTAAGTCTTACTTTTGCTTTTCTTACTAATTTCCTGCATAAGTGGAGATAGAAGGGGTTACCCGGGTAGAAAAACTGTTGCTCACTATGAGGAAGGGTAAGAGCATTAGGTTCTCTGGTTGTTCCTCAGCATCAGGTGCTGGTATTTATTCCAGCTATAATTACAAAGTTGTGCTGAGTGAATGTGGTACAGTCACTCCAGCTTCGTTAGCATCTCTCTAACGAGGAAACTGTTGAACATTCAGACTTCTATTACAGATCTAGTAATTATGGCTGCCATCAGTTCCAGCCACTATAATTAATATTATAACTGACAATTATAATCTTATTTTCACTCACTTGCAACACTTGAAAAATTATTGTCTTAGACCAATGGTTCTCTTCATTTTTTTAATTTGCCTATGGATAAATTATTTTGGAAAGTTTTGAGGGAAAAAAAGTCCCTTTTGTTTAATTACATTTTGGATAATGTGAGAAATTCCTTTCTCATAATTCTAAAGTTTTCCCTCTCGCCCCACCTGGAAGTTTTGCGGGGAGTGTTTTATAGTGTATTCTGCTAGCTGGATGGCTGTGTCACTAGAAGCTGCTGAGTGGTCTTCGAGGTTATTCCCAGACAGCAGGAGAATAGACGTGAATAGTTGGTGAGTCTAATTGGAGATGCCTGCAAGAGGAAGCTGTTTAGTCTACAGCTTCTCTGAAACAACTGCAACTGCCTACGTCTGTTCCCTGGGAATCCTGGCAGTTGGTAGTGGGAGGCAGATCTGCTGTGAATAAAATCTCTTCCCCCTCTCCTCTTTGTATCCTTATTTAGGCTGTGTCTGCAAAGCCAGCCCAAGGCACGTTAGATATTAAATGAAGTTAAGGTAGGGAGTTAGCCATTTATCCTTCAGCTGCCTCCCTACCAAAAACGTGTGCCTGAGCTGTCATTTACGTGCCTCAGGTTGGAACAGCACAGGCATAGCGCTGATGGACTACTGCATCTTGTGAGCTTATGGAAATAAATTTTATGACTGTATATATGTATATGGTCATGCCATCATGTTCAAAGCGACCGTCCATACAGGTTAAATGTGGGCTTGTATAATTGGTATGGGAGAGGCAAGCACTTGCTCAGTATGGCTTTTGGACGTGCACGAGGAGAAGGTAAGGAACAGCTGAAAATGAGATTGTGAGATCCCAGCTCGGTGGGTTAATGCAGAACACCACAATGAGAACTGCTCTTAGCGTCAAGTGAAAGGCTTTAGGCCATGTTCTGGTCTAGTTAAGTAACCAGCACCAGCTGTAGGAACTAACAGTAGCAGCCCAGTTCTTCCTGTCTTCAGTTATTCCTTAGATCAAGCATCAATTTCCCTATCAGAAATTGATGCTACATGTGGTTGCAGATACATGCAATTACTTGTTTGTTTTCCAAGAAGGTGCCTTTTTCTCCTGTTTGTCAGAAGTTTTCATCTAATTTAGCAGCTCATGGA
The DNA here is from genome assembly GCA_013400135.1 of Rhinoptilus africanus. Taxonomy (NCBI): domain Eukaryota; kingdom Metazoa; phylum Chordata; class Aves; order Charadriiformes; family Glareolidae; genus Rhinoptilus; species Rhinoptilus africanus. Next base: position 598,515 of record VXBO01000758.1, on the reverse strand, counting down.
TGAAAGTCTGTATAACAGAGCTTAAAATGTTCTCTTTTCTTTAACTTAATAAATACTAGTTGGCACAACGCCATCAAATCTAGTAATCTATCAGGTAGATGTTGCCACAGAAAAACTTTTGTATCAGTACTGTATACCTCTCAATTAAATCACATGAAGCTTTACCTTGTGTTGACGTAGCACCTTTGAACCATTGCTCTTTATTTTGTCCCTTAGGCACACCGCTTCTAGTGCGCAGGAGCAGCGATCCGGCTTTGGGCCCGCCTGCTGACTTCCACCCAAGTGCTTCTCATCCCAGTGACCACAGTCTCAAGCATGTTGTGGCAGTAGGTGTCACATAACTCACTTTTTTCTTAAAGGCAAAAGCTGTTCTTACCTGTTCTTATATTGTAATTTTATAAGTTATATAAAAATTTGAATCTAAACCGAAGTGCATCATACTCATTTTCTGTAAAGGAGAGAGTTTCCTCTGGACAAAATGGTTATTGTAGATGATACAGTCAATTAACAGTGTTCTCTTTTTTTTTTAAAATTAGAGTTATACATAAAGGTCGATGGTGACATAAGGCACTGGAATATAAACTGAACTTTTAGCAATTGCTTATTTGTTCAGTGTCTTACTGTCCAGTTTGCCATTGCTTAGTGGGAAAAATGTACTTACCCTTTATGATGCTTTGTTAGTTTTGCACCCTTTTTCACTTCCCTTGTTTTTTCATGGCGTTTCTGTCTTCTTTTGGTACCCTGCTCCTACCCTGCATGGTCTCTTCTTTCTCTCACTTTTCTGTTTTTCATCCTGACTCTTCCTTTGTGAGGTCAAATTTGTTTTCAGCATAGTTATTACTAAATATTAGTGCAAAGACACAATTAGTGAGGATGCAGTGACTCTTATCAGATGTTATTGCAGGCTGTCTTCAGTCTTCTAAATGTGACACTGTCTTGGCCACACTTGGGCAACGTTTCTTTACTTTGCAATTTTAAGGCCTGAAGCTTTGTGTTTGTGTGTGGGGAAAGGTGTTCCTATATTACTTATAAAAAGATTAAATTCTTTAGAATCTCTGAATGTCAGCTGGGATACATAAGTGTATCAAGCAGAACAGAGCCTTTTCATAGACTTGATGTTTGCCTGGAAAGCTCTGGTGGGTCTGCTTCTGCACTACATTATGCCAAATGAATGCTGGCTTCAACCATGGCGCAGTTCCACCTGCTTGTGAAATTTGTGCCTTTTCCCCTTTAGCTTCCTTATACAGTGTTGCGACTCACTCCCTGTCCCCAGTTGTGTAAACCAATCTATCCCTGTTTTGTTTCAAAAGGCAAAACACTCAGAAACTCTCAGCCTTTTCACTTGGTGCAAGGGGGACATTTCAGCCTAGATCGCAACTAGTTTATAGCGAGGTTCTGCAAATGGCCGTATGGGCATGTTAGGGAGCAGGAGCAAAAAACCAGGGCTCAGCAACACGTGCTGGAGGTGGGAACCTTTTCAGCCAAAGATGTTGTATTGAAGACTATAATTCCAGTTAAGTTCACGTGAAGGAAGTCACTTGCATCAGTACACAAGAATCCTCGGAATTCTTTATGCCTAAAATACAGAGCCTCCCTCCGTCAGCTGTAAGCATACCAGTCAAAGGTGGGCAGGTAACAACAGTGGAGAAGGCACTCTGATTATTTTTTTCCTTAAAATGTCATGTAAGTGGGGGGAAAAAAGGCCCAGAAGGTTGAAAGTTTTTATTGTTAAAGTAAAAATCTGTTACAGCAAAATACATTACGCCAGCTCGTATTTTTGCAACAGTACCATTTCTAAAACTCTCGTCGTCAATCATACTGAAATATGCTCTGGCATAATGTTTTGGGAAGCACAGAAAGCTTAAATAATATAGGTTAAATTAGGTACAGATTGTTTTAAAACACAGGGAAGAATCGAAAGCTGACAAATGAAAAAACACGGCACAAATAATTGAACACTGCATTTTGAATATAGCTATGCTCCTTCACTCAGTGTTAAAGGAGTACTTAGAGAAAATTCATTTGTCCTGTATATTGCTGCTGAAAATTTAAAATTAATACTGCATTTCCTTTGCCACAAACAAGTATTTTTTCACATTAAACTGCTTCCTTGCAGTCACGTGCAAGTTAGAAAAACCAGAGCTGTTGGTAGATGAAACAATTTTCAGTGCATGTAGTAAAAATTAAGTCTCTGTATTTATGCCACAATTATCTTAGCAATCATTTTGTAATTGAAACTGACTTCCATAATTAACTTAATTGTTTTGGCACTTCTGGTGTTTTGGTGTTTGGCACACGTAGAACTGACAGTTTGGATCTATGTAGAAATATGCATAGTTACACTATATTCTGTTTTATTTGGTAGGTACTGATACGGCAGTAGTTGACCAGATTTTTGAGAGGTGATTTTCATGAATCTCTGAAGACAGCATTGATTTGTCTGTAGGAGAGTGCAGGACAGATGTACAATAATTAATGCATAAAATAAAACAGCAAATGCAGTAATGTACGAGAAGAAAATGACTGTCCAGTTCAGGTGACCTGGATAAACCTGATGAACCATTTGAGCTGTTCACAGTATTTGTAGAATCTAAGCAGAGCATATATTCTGTTTTTCAGATGTTATACCAAGTCTTCAAAGGAAGATATTTTTTTTTTTTTTGGTGCCATGTGATGATTACCAAAATTATGAAATCTTTTCTGAATGACCAGGTAGTTTGAGAAGAATTTGAGCTATTCTTTCCTATTTTCTTTGACATTTATTGCCTTAGCTGTAGTTTTAGCCCCAATTAACCAAATACTTCTAGATCAATCAAAAACTGATAGTGAAGTCCAGCATCTGTTCTCTCAGACTGGAAGTCATTTAACAGATGGTACAAAATTTGAGTTTCTTTTTTCATCCAATCCTCTCCTTCCTTATTGTGATAGCTGCCACTGAAAAATTTGGAGACTGTAATCAGGGAAAAATTGGGCTTACAAACATCTGAATTTGTTATTGAAGAAAAGGTATTTGTTAATGAATTTGTTAATTTATGAAGGCAACTGTTAGTGTCTTCTGTCTAGTTAAAATCACAGAGCCCTGGCCAGGCTTTCAGAAGTGGAAACTTCCCTCCCTAGGTCTTAGTTTAATGCACTTTGAATAATTCGGTGGCCCTAGCTTTGCTAGGACAATAGCCCAGTGCTGGTCCAGCTCCTTTTTGGCGGTGAATGGCCTGGCTTCAGAAAGTGGGGTTAGCAGTGGGCTTGAAGTCTTCCACCGGAGGTCTCCTTGGTAAGGCCAGGCGGTGTGAGTGAGACAGTGGAAGCCTTTCAGGGGAAGCCTGTTTTGGGCACTGAACACTTGCTCAGCACTTGGCCCAGCTTGCTGAGAGGAGCTGCTGGTTCAGGCTCTCTGCACCGACTCGGAAGTTCCTAGCTGGATCCCTCCACTCAAGCTCCACTCTGATAAAGACGAGACACAGCAGGGCAGAAATTCTGAATTGTGGGGTTCTGTTGGTTTGAACTTCTTGGGAGCAGAATACATTTCGGTGCTTTTGCTCAGTCCAGTTCACCTAGGTAGTAGTTGCTAAGGTATAATTATAACAACTGAACTTCCCTTTCTGGAGCAATTGCTTCTGCTTCTCTCTCTCTTTGCCCAGGGACAGACTACCCTACTATGTGAAGACTTGATCTGTCGTGAGTTTTAGATGGAGGATTGTGGTCCTATTTAAGTAGATGCAAGTTTTGCATTAATTCTGATGGGACTAAGGTTTCACCTCCTCTTGTTAACTTGCTGATTATTATGGGGACGCTGTGTTCTGCATGACTTTCTTTTCTTTTATAGTTGCATGTTTCCTCAATAAATACTTAGGTTAACTTTGAGTTAATCAATGGGAATGGCTGATTAAATTGCATTTATTCGTATTTAAAGATACAGTGAGATGCTGGATCAATTGAAGAACTGCTCCAGTGGCTCAATACAGTTTCCATTTTTACCTAGATGTGACTTGAAATTGACTGTATTTTATGCATTGTGGACATATAATTTGCAATTTTGGATAAGGTTCATATATAATCAGAACACTTTTATGTTTCAAGCCCTTGTTAAAAAAGGTCGAAACCTCCTCTGGTTCTTCTGGCTGTTAATTGTGTTTGTAATGTATTAGCCTTCCTGATTAAGTGTCTGCAGATTAGCATAATGTGAGCATGTGTAAGGGTGCAGCTCTGTGATTTGTTCCTTTTACACACTATTTTATGTACAGATGTAAACATAACGTTATGCTGCAATCAGAGCTTGGCTTTGAGATAAAGATTATCAGTAGTACTTTCAAAATATGTGAATATTTTATTATAAGAAAAAGGTGGAAATATTACTGCACCTAATCAGGCTATTTAAAAGCAGGACAAGGCAGAAAAGGTCTGGTTTTGACACAGTGGTGGAATTGCTGTAGAGTCTATACCTTGGGTTTGGTCCAAAGGGTTTCTGCTAAGGCTTGAGCTAAGCGACTGCACTGCCATGAGGGTTGTATTGCCTGTCTGATTTTTAGGAGATAAAACATTTGCCCACTGTGTTTACTCGCCCTGACTACATCAGGTAGTTTTAATTTCTGATCCCTTTGGATGTTTTAGAATCTCAATATGAAAGTCTCCCATAGTTCTGCCATTCCAGGAGGTGGTCTATGAGAAGGAAACCAGAGATTGAGAGAAATGAAGTAATTCTTCAAGAACTAGCACTGCTGGAAGGATGGTGCACTTGCAGTGTTTTAAATCCAGTGCTTGTTGACATAAGATAATTAGACAACAAATAAAGTAGAGATGGAAACACAGCTCGGGTATTTCAGTGTATGTTGCAGGGTAGAGGCCAGACTCCTTCCCAGTGGTGGTGTGCTCTCGGACTGCCATTCGGAATAGCAAGGTTTTTAAATTCTGGAAGACATTTACTTTTTTTCTGGTAGAAGTTTTCCTATTAATAATTTAACTCCTGCTCTTGAAATACTGCTATGTGGAGCTGAACAGAAGATCTGGGGAGATTTAAAAGAATTTTCTGTCATTCAGCTGGGGAGTTCCGAACAGTTTCAGTTTTTTAAAAGGGAATTCTGAGGTGGGTGAATCCATTTTTAAAAGCAACTACTGTGTGTCTGTTTACGCTGCGGAACATATATAGAACACTGCTAATCAGCCAGGAGCGTGTCAGGGTATTGCTTTTGATGTCTGATTAGCTGATCACAGGGACATCTGCAGTGAGTTGGGTTTGAAGTTGTTGGTGCGAGGCACTGCGGGAACCAGAGCTGTGTGGCACTCTTACACCATGAAAAAGTGCTGCTCCTAAAGACCCTTTTATAAATCCAACTATGCAGCTAGCTGAGGGCTGTCAAACGTAACAAAAGCCATTCCTTCTCAATTCTTTCTGTTGTTTTTCAACCCTCCGCTGCTTTTTTTTTCCCCCTTTCTGTGTGCTGTGGCATTCGGCGTCAAAAAGAAATTACTTTGTATTGTTGAGGGAAAACTAAAAAATGCAAATGAAATATTTGTAATACTTCAGAATACTGAATTGATCATCTGAAAAAGGACAGAAGTGCCCTGAAGTAATTTCCTCTTTTGAGGGTGCAAAGAGGTACCTGGGGG
>VXBO01000758.1:548913-592902 GCA_013400135.1 Rhinoptilus africanus | reverse complement strand
GGGTGTGGGGGGGGGGGGGGGGAAGTCATCTTTGTGTTCCTTGCACAACATGCGTTTCAGAACAGGTGTATTATTTTACGGGTATTGTTTAAGATGAGCAGTGGGTGTAATTTACATATTTTTATTTGAGAAGGATAAGTAGACTTTTTGTGATTTATTTTAATAAGAGCTAATAATGAATGTTCCGTGACGTTAATATAGTATATAAATTAGCAGTAAAAATGGTACAATCAGTAAAAGAAGTTATTCATTGTTAATGTGTTGTTTTCTAAAGCCTGTTTCCAATGAGAGGAGGGCAGGCTTTTTACTGACTATTCATGAGAGAAAGTATCTATTATGAAAACCATCAAAGTTCTCTCGCCTTATGGAACTTATGGTAGTAGGGGGCTGGGGTTTGTTTCCTTTTTAAAATAAATTTGGGGCCTTGGCTGTCATTTTGAAGCTACCTGATTGTTTCTAAACCTTCCTCCTTTGTCCTCTGCTTTGTGTAGTCAGGTAGATGTGATTGCAGGTGATGGAAGATGGCTGAGAGCCTTAAACTCCCTTCTTTTTCCCATGTGGCCTATCTTATAAAGAATGTGGAAAAATTATAGGGTGGAAATAAGAACTGCTGACAAAAAAAAAGGGGGGGGAAAGGTCATGCTTTCAATGCTGCTGACACGTATTCATCTCTATAGCTACATCTTTGGGGTCCTACAAAATACTGTCATTCCATCTGGAACAGCTTTTAGCAGGCAGCTTACTCAACAGGCTCATGGCGCTGAAATTGGAATGAAACATTAGCAAGTTACTTGTATGTCTGACAGTCAAATTAAAAGTGGAAGATGACAGTCAACATGGCTCATGCATATCATTTACTGTCAAGCTCTAGAAACATTAAGCTAAAATAAAATAGGTTCTCAGTCAGTGTCTACTGAAACGCTGGTACTAAATGAATAACATTTTCCATAAATTTAGGAATCCAGTGGACAATTGGGAATAATGGCAAAGATCTTTGATACTTACTTAGACCCAACTGTTGCTGCGAGATTAGGAAAAATACCTCATTTTGGATTTTTAAATATGTCATCTTGCAATGCACTGATATATGAGACACTGCTCTTGTTCTGGTTAATGTTTCTGTGTCTCTGAAAGTGATGTCTGTGGCTTTGTGTCTCTTACAGGATTGATAGTTATTCACACTCAAAGGATTTTTTTTTTTAATTTTTTTTTTTTAGGAGAGACCTCTTATACACTAAATTACCCATCCTATTGGAGAGACCTTATCCATGGATTTGTTCTTCTCCTGTGTAGTTGGTGTCTCAGCTAATCTGGATTTACAGGTTTTCGAGTTGTAATAATAACATAGTGCTCTTTGAAACTTGCACATTAAGTTTTTTTTACGGCAGCAGATCCTGATTTACTCCACACTTAGGAAGAAATTTCTTACAGTAACAACTGGAGTGAAGGGAGGAATATTTTAGTGCTTCTGTGTACTGTGTGCTTTTGGTGTTGCAGGTATTTGACATGTTGGAGTTGGGAATAATAAACTGAGACCACTATGAATATAGGCAAAAATGGTAAGGGTGATGCAGTGAGACTCAAGGTATTTGGAATGAACATCTCAACTTTGATTTTTGTCAGTAATTGCAATGGTTTCTTCTGGGCTGTGAGTCTAATATGATCTTTTGTCATAACTCAGGCAGTAGAACCTCTCTGAAGTAACTTCAAATAAATAAAACCTAATAAATAAACTATTTAGTAAATAAGTAAATCTTAAAAAGGAAGTGATTGGACTCCAGAATGACTGAGCTGATGCAAGAGCAAATTGTTGTCACTATGAGGGATGATAATTACCTGTTTGTGAGGCACCCTGGTATTCTGGTCCTGAGCACCCAGGGATGGATATACCTGTGGTCTTATCTGGCACAGCTGTTCTTATGATGTATTATGGATCCTAAAGAAGGATATTTGCCAGTTCAAAGTTTTACACATCCCAAACTGTATCATAAAAAAGAAAAAAAAAACACAGCAAAAAAACCCAAAACCCCACAAACTTTGCCCCCTGTAAGAGATCTTACAGGAACAGTTGCTCCCGTAAGATTTTTTTTTTTTTTCCTTGACAATCAATTTAAGTAGTGGCTTATGCTTTTTAAAACTATTTTTCTATTTTCAAAGTACTGGTAATAATAAGTTTTGCCTTTAATTCATCTTGGCTTAGGCCTTGGTTTAATGTAGATTTCAATTAGAACATATGGATTCTCAAGCTCCTTTCTAATATTCAAGTAAAACAGCTTTCTTCTTTTGCATCGGTCCCAAGGGATACTCAGAGTACCATATTTACTGTATTTGAGCTGTACCATGTAAGATGACTGGGCTGAGAGCATATCGTGGTATCCTAGAGTTAGCAGAATTGCTCTCTGTGTTGGCACTTAGTCTATTGTCTATTTTACAGCTGGCTTAGAGTGGTACGAACTCGGACCTTGAATAAAAGAACTGCTGTGTTTCTTATGGCGTGCTTGCTCCATTGAGCTAATAGTGGCGCGTCTGAGATGATTATACATTTAACACCTGTGGAGATAAATTGGCCTCCTCCTTTTCCTTTCTTCTGCTTTTTTGGAATTACCAAGTACAATCAATTTCATGGTGTATCCGTCAGCTTTACAGAAACAAAAGGAAACCCCTTCTTTTCAGCTGACCTCATGTCAGTTTAAGAAATATGGTGAAGGCTCCTCAAATCGTGAGTTCACTTCCACCCCCACGCCTCCCTTTCTTTAATGATCTGCATAAATCTTTCTCTCCTTCAAGCAGCAGAATGGGAATCAAATAGAAATATATTGTTTTGGGGTAAAGTAAGTTCTGCCAGCAGCACTACTGAGCAAGGGCCAGTTATTCTTCATCGCCTCATCTTTTGACACTTTCCGTAACAGCCCAGATGAATTCTGTTTCTGATGCAGAAGAGGCATATTCCAAGGGGAATTTTATAAAACACTTCTGTGAGAAGTTGCAAGCATATTAAAAGGAGAAGAGGCCAGGGAACAAATACCCCACAGATTAAGTGGATTTTAAGTCATAAATAAGAAAAAAATTCTATTTATCAGCAGGAAGAAAGATATCCCCTTCAATTTGGTTTCAAAAGATGTAGCCAAAGTATGGATGTTTCATCTTAAAAATAAATAAATAAATAATGCCTGTGAAATGCTGCAGTTCTTAGCAGCAAATCTGTTTGTTTCTCAGAATTTCCTGTGGTGATATTTTCTTTACCCAAAGAATTAGTGTCTTAACCATATTTTTTGTTTAAAAGAACATAGGGAACATTTTCCTCAGATCTGTGAGGAACCATAACTGCCTAGGCGCCAGATGTTTCTACGTGCTTCTGCAAAGATGTGGTTTTTCTTAATTAATGGTATTGGTGACAATTCTGTGGCACAAAGACCATCTACGAGGCCAGTGTGACTAATGTACGCTACACGGATAAATGTATCTGCGTTTCCTTCATGCAGTGTGTGCTACCTTACATGCTCTCAGATTTCCATTTTAGAGAGTCAATTCAGTAATCTTGTATATCTGATGGAAGAATATTCCACAAGAGATATCCTGAAAATACTGATGACTGAAATGGTCTGCTGTATCGTGGTAAGAATGGCTTGAATCGGAAAGTTTTGCTCCTTGTGGAAAAAATGCAGAAGATTCTACTAAGCTTATATTACAAGTTCTCCTGAAGTTCCTGCCAGGGAGGCTCTGAGGAGTAGAGACAGTCAGAATGGGATAGAAAAGTTTTTACACAATATTTTTATTACTTAGAAATTACCCTGTAAACATGTAAATAGCAGAATTAACTCTTGGGGTGAAAGAAGTCAGTTCCGCTTCAGTCTTCAGCCCATTCTGCCCATCTTTGATTCCCTGTTGTGAGGCATGAGAAGACACTCCACCCCGTCATGCAGAAGAAAAGGGAAATTGTCTGGATCACTGTTCATAGATAGATCCAAATGTTGCTAGCCAGGATGCTTTGAGATGGATACTGCGTTATGGTCAAATTGATAGTCTAGTTAATACACAGAAGAGCATCTCTGGGGTATGATTTTCTCTTTAAAGCATCTCCAAACATCGCAGAAAATTGTCAACAGCAGAAATACTTTTAGATTGGGGATTACCATGTTAATAATAACAAAGCTATCTTTGGTTTACAAAACACTGAACCAAATGATGGCTTCATGCCCGGCTGTGATTTTCTGCCTTTTTACCTTTCAGTGTCTAGTTTGTATGTAGTTGTCATTTTCAAATGGCTGTTTTGAGAGGAACGTTGATGACACTATTGTGTTAATGTCATCAATCATACAAACACTGATATTACCAGGTAAAGTTAGTTCATTAGAACCAGATGCATGCTCCTGTAAATAAAATTAATTTTTTTTTAAAGTGTGGCAGTATGCCAAGAGATTATAACACTTTTGGGAAATTAATCTGCTGCCAATTATGTGTATTTATAATACTATGCAAGTGTATAAACCATCAAATTATTGATGTTAGTCCTGTTAAAATTACTTTTATATAGTGTCTGATACCGGTTATCTTTTCAGCACAGGCCTAACATGCAGATTCTAGGTTTAGAGTGATTTAATTTTTGTTAAAAAGGTTCAATATTTATGATTTATTACATATTATTATATATTCATATGGTTATGATGATCACTGCCACAGAAATACTTCTTTTTTATTTTTCTATTTAATTACTAAGATTACTTCAGGTCTAGCTTTCTTTTCCATTCGTGCTAGTATTTTGTTCTGTAACAATGAACTGTGCACACTTAGGGCTGGTTGGCCCTAACTAAACTCTGTGTAGTTTGCACCGCAAAAATCAAATGAGGAAATATTCTTTGATTTTGACATATGCAATTTATAACCTGTTTCTTTTGCTTCCTAAGTAGTTGAAATAATCAATCTAGGCTTTTGATATATGTGTATGAAGTAAAATGGTACAAATGAAAAGTTAGAAAGCAAGTTCGTAGAATTCATCAGCTCTTAAAGAAAAAACAGTGAAGTAATGCTACCCACTTATTGGCATATACGTTGTATATATGTTCAAATGGTGCCCTTTGCTAACAATGTATTTTAAGAGATTGTGCCTTAGATTATTGTGGAAAGAATAGGAACTAGGTAAATATATTGCAGTTCACAGATAATGAAAGGAGTTCTGTGCAAAGGAGTCTGAGGATACAGTTCACTAGAGAATTAAATTTATTTTCCAGCAATAGTGAAATTTGAGAAGGGCTCAGCACCTACCGCTGATTTTTACTGATACTGCTGGGATCAGACCCTTAACCCTCTCTAACCTGCCCCTTAAACAGGATGATATTTAGTAACATGCTTGTCCTGCCATGAGATTTGGGCTTTTTTGAACTGGAGTGGGGAGTGAGTTGGCAGCCTTGGAGCCCTCCCGGGCCCTTTCCCCTGCGCCCCTGCCCGTCCCTGCTGGGGCCGAAGGGTGGGCAGCCCTGCCACCCTGCCTCATGGCCTGGCGGTTCCTGGCAGCCTCTGCTCCCGCTCGCCAGGACTGCGTCCTGGGCGGCTCTGCGGGTTCCTGGTGGGGCAGGTGGCTGGGGTGCCCCTGGGCTGGCGGGGGTCACCCTGCCCCGCAGAGCCCCCGCTGCTGGGGCAGCTTCCATCCCTCCTTCCCTCCTGCCCCGGCGGCGGCAGCCCACAGGCGGGGGAAGTCTCTTGCAGACTCAGCTTTATTCTGTGCTGCGTTTCTTGAATTTGGACTTTAGGCTGCTTCAGGTGAAATAAGAAAAGCTAGCCAACAGAATTGTGGGCCTTCGTATTGATAATTTTCCCTTGCTTTTGGAGTCAGAATTGACTGTACACTGCAACTGGGGAACAGAAGGCTCCTATTGAGGAAGACAAATTGTGTCAGGAGTGTTCAGCCTCCAGTCTAATATATTTTTCCTACTGCAGATAGCACTTCTGGGTTCATTATAGCTTGCTCTCATAAGTCGTCATTTCTGTCTCAAGGCTGTTGTGCTTTCCAATGTAAAGCAGATTGATGCTGGCACATTTTTTCTATTTTAATTTTACAAAGTTGTCACACTGAAACTGTGCCTCATATTGGAAGTGCTTTGAAGTGAAGAGATAAACAAAGAGCTACAATAAAATTAAAAAGGAGCACGAACAACATTTCATCTCGGTTTGCCTTTTTTAAAAATAAACTGAATGGATGTAGTACCCTTGTGTCACTGTAGTAAGTCTGCAAACATTAGAGGATCAATCTAAATTGAGTTAGTGTATATGCAGTAAGCAGAAACAGGTGAAAATTAGGTTATCTGTGCCCAACTCCTTCTGTTTGCTATGAACAGTGAGATATAAACTAGTTTTTAGACCTGATTAGTTTTGTTTGTTTTCAGAGAGGGGCAGAGGCAGAACATGTGCTGTATCTACCATAGTTATTAAACCAAGAAACTATAAAAAGTCACTAGCTCAATTGTGACATTTGCAGATAAAGGTAGAAAGCCCTGCCATAAATCTGAAGTGAATCCAGGAGGAAAAACAGCAGCAGTCCTTGGTACATTTCAGTTTTATCTCTATGAAAAACAAAAAACCCAAGAATTTTTTGTCCTTCCACTAATAAAAAAAGTCATTGTCTCTGCCAGTGTCAGAAATGCCAACCAATTTATAATCTGAAGTATGGTTTATAGCTTCACTTTTTGTGGTTTGTGGACTCCCAAAAAATTTTCCAATAAAGACAGAAAGCTTCACGGTTGCTTTTTATGCAGTTTTAAAAGTAGTCAAGGAATTTAAGAGGTCTGTTGACCACAGATTGAAGCTATTGTTTACAGCAATAAAATACAAAATACCAGTGGCAAATATTCCCTCACTGTTACAGTTCTTGGGTGCACAGTTACTATTAACCTTTGATTTAAAGGGGAATGACAAGTCTTTGTCCCGAGATCAGCTTTGAAAACACGTAGCAGCTTTTACACCCCTGTATAGAAGCCTTTTGTATGCCTTTATGCACCTCTCCTAACTGGTGAGAAGCAGCAGCTCCACAGAAAAGCATGATTTCTCCAAAGTGGCAGGGAGGTCCTTTCCTGAGATCGCAGCCTCACCTATGCAGTAGTGGCTGTATTTGCCTTTCCCAGCAGAAAGGTAATTGCCCTTTTCTTTTTCCTGTGCCAAGAAGTATCATCACTACTGCAGAATATAAGTAAACCCAGGAGGCCCAGCTGTGAGTTTCCAGTTCCATTGTTAATTCAATTTAAAACTACTCACTCCTAGAACCCAGCATTTATTTTCAAGCCAGTTACCTCGCCTGTGTTCTGAGTTGTGTTGTAGAGCTCTAAAATTCAAGCTGAATGCAGAACTGGAAAACCAGTATTGAACGAAATGCTGATAGCTTTTGCCTGTTCCCTAGAGGGGGTTTGTGGGAAGAGTGTTTTGCTGTTAGGTTTTCTAGTATTTAGCACCATCGGTGATCAAATGTGCCTGTTGTGCCTTCAAGAGGGTTGTGAGGATGAATGAAATACACTCTGAAGCATTCAGGTTCTTTCCATCAGACCAGACTTCAAGGTCTACTACTGTTTCTGTGTCATCTCTCACTTCAAAGGTGTCTGCCCTTTGACTTTTAAGTTGAGCTGTTATTGTTGGGGCCCCTTTGTGTTGCCTCAGGCTATCAGATGTCCAAATAGCCATAACAACAGAAATAATATTTGCTTTCTTATGGTAAACAGTTCCTGTGTGATTGTTGCAAAGATGTAACGCAGTCCAAGCTTGAGGGGGGGCGAAAAAAAAAGAACTGTTCCAACTTTATTTCAATTTGCATTCAGCACCCTGGATCCTTGCATTTGTGTTTTCCAGACTTGATGGTGCTCATAGCTGTTGGAATTGAATACAGCCGTAGGGATTCTTGCACAAAGGATGGAAATAGGTTTTCAGTCCATATCAAGTATAATTATCCCTGAAGCTGATCTGCTTAGGTTCCCATTTAAGTTCCGGTGAAGGTTTGCTAACTAAACTTGTTGCTATTGAAACCTATAACCATTTAAACAGGAAGGGGTTATTTGCTGGGAGAGGGTGTAGCAGATGGAAAGCCTCATCTCTGTTCCTCTTAGAACGTGGACTCCTTTTGTGCTCACAACACTGTGCTGTAGGCAGTTCGCGCTTGAGGGGAACGTACTGTTCAGACTGGTTTTTGAGTTGGAGTTCAGCTCCCCAGGCCCCTGTATTTGTGATCTCCAGGCTTGATCGCTCCCTATTACCGTTGTACAGGAGTGAGTATGTATTGGAGAAGCTCTGAGTAGCTTAGAATGCAGTAGCGCATCGGCTTAGCAGCACAGATCAGTGTTATCCTGTTATTCCAGTGTTTTGTTTCATGTGTCCGGTACTTCCTATTAAAATATTAAGCCCAATTCACCGTGCTTTTTTGTCGAAATTTAAAGCCCTGCGTGAGATTGCACACAGATACTTGAAAAAATGCCATTCCCTCCATGATCCTCTTTTCTACTGGGAGCTACTTTTGTCTAGGATGTATTGCTCGTGCCTGCAGGATGTTCCATGTTTCAGGGGTCCTAGACTATTAAACTCATTCTCAGAAGAAAGCAGTAAATGCTTCCTTCGGTTGCTTTTGAATTTGGTAAAGTTCATCTCTGAATGAGAGGCCTTTCTTTAGGAAGTCTACCTTGTTCTTTCTTTCACAAAGTAACTCATTGAAGCTATTTCTTTCTACTTTTTTTTCCTAGAAGAAAAGGTAATGTCCTTCCTTTTGAGTACTTCGAGCACGTTGCAGTGATTTGGAGCCATTAAATATGCAGATTAGTAGTGCTCAATATAAAAAAAGGGGCAAGCAAAGTCTAGCAGCTTGCAGTGCTTTGGATTGTTGTAATGCAATTATAAAGTCTTCAGAGAAAGCTTTGCTTTTCTGTGTGATAGTGTAACAAAATTCTCTGTACAAAATATTTTATAAATTTGCTTTTCTAAATAATAAATTTAAGTGAACTTGACATAGGTAATCTTATTTCTTAAAAAGTCAGACAAACAAAAAAAAAAGCCTACAAAAAACAACCCACCCCCTTACCTCCAACATGCTGCTGGTCCTTCAGAATTTCTGGTTGTGGAGTATTTCTAATTATAATCAGACCTGGAGAATTCATGTTGGATTTATTTATAAGTAATATTATTTGAAATATTTAACTGGTAAACAAAACTGCACTATGCTTTGTATCTAAGCGTATTGTACTGAAGTTTTAAAGCTTAAATAATTCACATACATAAAAACTTTAACTTACTGTTAAGGTCGCTCAAATTTTCTATCAACAGATGGTGATTTAACTCCAGCCAGCAACTAGGACCACGCATCCTCTCATTCCTCCCCCGTTCCCCACCCCAAGAAGGGTAGGGAGAAGAAAAAGGAAAAAAACCAGACCTCATGATTTGAGATAAAGACAGTTTAATAGAACAGTGACTGAAAAGGGTAATAATAGTAAAAGAATATACAAGACACAAGTCACTCTCACCGCCTGGTGAATTGGTTGCCCGGCCTGACCTGAGCAGAGATCGTGGATCCTACCCTTCCTCCCCCCTGGCCAACCCCCATTTTTATACCAAGCATGAAGTATATGGCATGGAGTATTCCACTGGCCATTCTGTTGTCCTGTCTATGCTCCTTGTCAGCTTCTATGGGAAGATGAAAAAAAGTCCTTGATTACTACAAACATCACTTAGCAACAACTAAAACTATATGCATTATTGATACTACTTTAATACCAAATTCGAAAACACAGCAACCACTTAAAGAAAAATAACACTATCTCAGCTGAAATCAGGATAACACATTTCTTAAAAAATCGAGGAAATTGTAAGTTAAGGAAATACTAGTGTTTAAATTAATCTCGCTTCACATGCTTCAGCTCAGAAGCATCGTAAAGTACTCAGATGTACTGAACCTAGTCACGTTGTTCATCTGTCACGTTCCTCACTTTCTATACAAGCACAGTCTTAACTGACCTTGGTCCTCTCAAGTAGCCATGAAAAATGCAGAATTGTAAAAATGAGGAAATATGAAGAAGGTGGTTTGCAGTTTGGGAGGGATGAACTGCAGGAGAGATGTGTTCTACATGTCAGGAGAGGTTTGGATGGTCCTGTTATTTAATTTTATTTTAATTTCCTGTTTCATTTTTTTTTTCAATAGGATACTTTGGCTTTACATGCAAAACAAATCTGTTAGCCACGTTATTTCCAAGAGCACCTTCAGTGTACTGCCTCATGAAACAGCTTTTCACCAGAGTTGGCTTCACTGTCTTGTGTTTCGTACCGTTGTCCGAGACAGAGTCAAATAGGTAACAAAGAGCAAACAGCTCACTCCAAAGCAGTTATGGAGTACGGTACTAATTGGATACTTTCATTTAGTGAATCATAATAAGATGGCAGTCTTGGAGATAGTGGTGCAGCTTTTGTAAATCAAAGGTTTTGGTTTTTCAGTCTTGCTGAACATGATCAAACATCTTCTGAGTATTAAAAGAGTACGTAAATTTTGACTTTCTTAGCCTAAAAAGAAGAAAGAAAACATTGCCTTTTATATCCACTCAAAATGTTTCTAAAAATATTCAGAATTGTATAGAATACTGAAATGAAAGCTGCAAATCTGCAAACATGAGCAACATCCTTGTTTGTGGCTGGGTTAATTATTGTGTAGAGTACTTTGGAACTTGCTGGAGTGCTCTGATGTGATTTGCTTTGGTTGAGACCTGCCTGTGAAAGGAAGGAGTAGTTAGGTATTGAATTGGCACGTGATGAAAAGTTTGGGACTTAATTTACTTGGCTATTTGGTGCCATACTTTTGGTTTCTGAATTCTGTGGAACTGGCAACAAGGGAGCTATTTTGTCCCAGCTCTGTGTATCTGAAATCAGCTTGAGCGTCTTCTGTGGAGAAGTTAGGAAAGGATGGAGCTATGTAAAGGCACGTGAGGTGACAGATTAGCCATTTCCTTTCACTTCGTGGCAAGCACATACTAAGCGTGTCTCTGGGATATTTTGTTTCTAGGAAATCATTGATATAAGTGAGAATGTTTATTTTAAAATGGGAATAAACAAAATTTGAGAATTTTTGCTGGAAGATCTTTTTGTTACCAACTCTTCCCATGGCACGCTTTTCTCCTATTTTTCTCAAAAGCAAAGAAACAGGCAATGAATTGAAGCAGGCGTTTTTGTCCAGGAACACATGCAAGGAATGGGAGAATTGATGACTCACCCTGTTTTCTGTCATTTAGAGAATTACTCATTTGTTCGTGTCGCCTGTTGTGGCTCCTGAGCGCCAGCCGTGAGTTCTCTGACCTTTGTTCTTGCAATTAAAGGTGCTGCTATTAGTCAACAGCTATCGTGCAATTAAGTCCACCTGTAACTTAAACAAAGCAATTTCTGTTGATAAATGTAACTTTCTAGTGTGAAAATGAAGTCACCTATGTGATTTCCTTTGCTTGTTTTCTTTAAATGATTAAAAAAAATAATCATGGTTGTGAGAGTTCTAACTGTATAAGATTGTCCCCCTCATAACCTGATCAGGAGGTAAAACTGTGCTTGTTAAAATATCCTGAGCTTAATTCATCTAGATGGCTTTATTATTGCCGTAATATTTTATTCCCAACGAATATGCTGATACCTCTTTGCATAAGATATTTTGTTCACCCCGCTTTTTCAACCATGTGATAAATCCTGTTTTCTTTCACTGCAGTTTTTAGTGCTGTCAAATTATTTACTAACCAGTGCTGTTATTTCAAGATGCAGTTAATAATTAACATGAAACCAGATCATTTTATGAAAGGTTATTTTCTGATGACTTTTAAAAATCCTAGGAGAGGTTGAAAATACCATTATGATTCATAAGGATTTGTTGGAAATAACAATACGCTCTCAGGTGATCTGTCTCTAGTTTAAATTGCCTGCTAGGTTTAAGATAAGCCAGTGATGGTGATGTCTTGGCTCACAGGAGTCAACTCAGATTTATTAATAATATCCACTCATAAATTCAGGGTAGTACTGTGCCTGTAATTTCAGATCCTAAAATAAGGGTTTGTATACAGTTGCACAGAATTAAAATGCTACACAGTTGCCTTAATTTCCATTGAGTATTGAGAGCAAGATCAAGGGCTTTATGTAGGGCAGTGCGTTTTCATCCGTTTGCAGGCAAGGTTGCAGGCAAGCCTCAATTCCCTGAAGAGATTCAGACAACATTTTAACCCTTATTCACTGGTTTGATGCTGTCTAGGTTAAGATGTTCTCATGGTCCCTTAGAAACATCTTCAAGACTGATGGCCCAGTTTTCCTCTCTCAAGTTCTTTCTTAGAATTAGGTTTAAAGTATGCCAGAGAAATTTAGGAGCGTCTCTTATCTGGGGTTTACTTGGCTAACAGAGGCCTGGCAATACCGATTTGTGTGGGTTTTTTTCTTAGGCTGCCTAGCCACGGTGTTGGGGAGGTTTTGTTGAGAATGAAGGTTGGCAATTAGGTTTGGAGAATGCCCAGAGTCAAGGAGAGAGTAGGATTTCCAAGTAGGATTTTTCATTTCCTTCCTGTATTTGAGATACGTTGTGAGACCTCCAGATATGATTTTGGAAGAAATTCACCTGTAAGTTTTTTATATATATATGTGTGTGTGTGTGTGTGTATATACATACATGTGCACACGCTCTCTTATACATATATATGTATATACATATAAAACCCATATAATTTATTTTGAGAATTTAACATCCTTTAAAGTATGGAGAAACTTGTTAAATATTAATTATCTGCAGGATGATGCTCAGACTGTTACCAATAAGCCACTTAGACTGAAGCAAGCTGGTAAGTCTTTCATTAACTCAATGCCTGAATCTTCTGAAAAGTAAATAGATTTGCTGCCCGCAAAGTTGAGGGGGAATACTTAACTCCCAGCAAGAATGAAAGTGCCTTTAATCTAAACAGGCAATGTAATTTTTAGCACCTTGTGTTCAAGGGCTGCATTCCAAGCCGAGGAAGCTCCACACTAATCACAAACTGTGGCTCCCTGGCACGCTGTGGAAGCGTCTTGGGAAAATACAGGATGAGTGGGTCTCCGAGAGCATTCAAGTCCTTGTCATGCTATAGATCGGGTCTCTCGTGGGACCCTGATCTTTGGTTTATGTGACGATTTCTGATTTCATGGAGTATAGTGGGCATGTTTTCTACCTTAGCTTTTTAGCAGAGCATTTCCTCCCTAACCTCTTCCATTCTTGTTTAGCCTTCAGCCTTTCCAACAGAGTGCAGCAGAAGCTATATTTCAATACCTCTTAACTGCACCATATTTTCAGGAAATTAATTTTTGTCTCATCTTTTGATATCCATATGCATTCCTGGCTAGTCTGTATACAACCATTAGATAGAAGGGGTCTTTGGCTATTGCATTAGTGCCTAAAGGGGATCATATATTGAAACGTGAGCCATGTCTGGAAGTTTGGTATTCATGTTCTTTAATTGCCGATGTCTGTTCAGTGTTCAACCTTTGACCAGGGGAAGCAGTGAAGAATGAGCACCTCAGACATCAGGAGGAAAAGCTTCTAAGTTACTCTGTATGCTTGTGTTTATTTCCTAGAGAATGGGCTCTGTCGGTGTTTAATTAGAAAAGCAGGCTGTTTTTTCACGTTTGTCTGCTTAACATGGCTTGGTTAATAATGTTTCTGTGACACCTTTTTTTTTTGACTGTTTATACCGTTGGCCGCTGTACTGTGCAGACGCGCCTGTGCATACCGGACTATTGGAAATGATGTAGCTGTTCTACAAGGATTTAGTCAAAGCTATAAAATATTCATCTGACTGCACCATCTGCCCTGTGCTCTCTCCCCTCTACGCGTTCTTCAGGCTCAGCCTTACTTGCACACACAGTCACGTTCTGATTGTTGTCTCTCTGGTTCTGCAGTCAGAATGTGCTGAATATTCAGAATGTTATGTATACCTCATGCTAGGTGGCTGTGTATTATTAGAAATCCTGGGCTTTAAGCACACTGTCATCCATTGTTCAGTAAACACAATTACATTGCCCTATCTTTCATCTCTTCTCTAATGAATCCATGCTAATTGATTAATCAGTGCTGTTGCTTCACTATGATAATCCCATATGAGGAATAGTACTAAAATAACTAGCAATTACTAACATATGTTGTACACTGAGGAAAACATAACGTAATGCACCGCAAGTGGCAAACCCAGCTCAGGAGGGACGGAGAGGTGCCTCGGCCGGGCCGCGCGTCCCCCGGCACGGCTCTGTCTGCTGGGAGGAGAGGTGGGCCCGGGGGGCTGGTTTGAGCTGCTCTTTGGGTGTGAGTGTGACCCACTGATTACTGGGAATATCTGTCTGTCACGATTAGTGGTGCGTTACAGAGGCATGTTTGAGAAGATGAGAGGAATGTGGTCAGCTACATCTTTTCCCGGAGTTTCATCTGTCTTGGTGACTGATCTTGACTTAAATATGGCTATGACAGTGACTTGTAAAGTGAGATAAAGAGCATTCTTATCATCACAGCACCTTACTGATGTTGCTATTTAATTTCCAAAGCAATGAGTTGAGATTTCTGACCAAAGACAGAGTTTAATGTTGGCTCTGGCAGGCTGTGGGCGGTACTTAGCAGGCCAATGGCTGGTAATGATTTGGTTTTCCTTGCTGTTACGGAATCAACACAGCTACGGATTGCTGTGGACCAACCTAGCTTGTTTAAGGCATCACATTATACACTCCGTTCGTAAAGATAATTAGCAGCAAAATATCAAATACAATCTTTAGTGAATCCCCTTTTTTAATCCTGAAAGTGGATGTGGTTTCTAAATTTTAGAAACCATTGTTGGTTCGCTGCCACTGTCATTGCTGGTGGTAGCAAATATATACATATTTTCATTTGTACGAAAAAAAACAGGTGAATTCAATAAAGGATTTATTGCAAGGAATAAAGATGTGAGGCTAAAGTATCATTTGAATGTTCAGCTTCTAGATAATACACATTCTTTAGAGCCTTTAAGATAATATTGAGAGCATATTAGTGTACCAAAAGCAGAAAGGTTTTATTTGGTACTCCAATTACATTTGTAAAGTGGTTTTGGTTTTGTTTTTTGTTTTTTTTTTTTTTTAAATATTCTGTGGTGTGCATTAGTGTGCAGGTTTGTCAGGGGGGATTATGTTGCTTTTTTAAAGTGTTTAAAATTAGTGATTTTATGTGGTGTGAATAAACTCTGAATTCTATTTTTGAGGGAAATGGTGATGTGGCATCACACGTAAGACTGTCTAGATAAGACTTTGATGTTCACTAAGTAATACTTTCACAAATAAATTATCTTGATGTAATGTATAATTGCTTCAGAGATTTTTTTTCATTTACTTTTAAAAAGGAATGCAACCAGTTCCATTTTGCACAAATAAGAAAGGACTCAGAATATAGATTTGTATTTTGCAAATCTCTTGTAAAAGATTCTGTCAATTAAAGATCTTGGGAGACTTAAAAAAGTGAATCAAGCTAGGGAATGTAAAACTGATGTTCTTTTGGTCTGAGAAAATTTGGTGTATTTTCTTGTAGAAATATGCATTTCTTTCCTATTTTTCCACTATCAATTGCCCAATAGCAATTTCCAACCAAGAGAAGGGATTAGTGTGCATTTGTAGAGCTCATGATAGTGCAGTTTTTAAATGATGCTTGTTGCCATGGGAATGCTTACAAATAATGTATATAGTAACTCAAATGTCCAAAGTTTGTGCACTTCCTTTGAACATAGATTTTTGTCTCCAAGTGGATGATACAGAAAAAATTGCAAGTTTTAGCTGTGAAACACCTGCTTTTCCACTGCCTTGTATTGCTGAGAGCACTGCTAAATGTTCTCTGCAAATAAAAGACCACCCATGGATTTCTGGACAATAAATTTAGCAATAGTCCTTAAAATATAATTAGAACACTAAAGGGCAAATAAAATATGAATATTAATATCCTAGCAGATTCTCAGGATTTATCTGCGTGACCTCTAAAACCTAGGCACCAGTGTCGCCATGCTTCATGTTAGCCAGGATCTTTTGAAATACTCTTAGCATGGGGGAGCTCAAATTAATAACCTCACTGAGATGCAAATCATACTTGCTCAGGCACACTGACCTTCTAATACTTCTTTGTAGTGTCTAGTGGCTTGTGTTGTAGGCAGAGAACCAGTGGATACCTTCAAAATACCATGTAGAGACACTCAGAAATAGTAGAGGGGTATTTAAGTCAGTAATGTTCTCTACCTAATTTTGCTGCTACTTTCTCCTATTAATACAGTCTTCATCAGGCAAAGAGCTATACATTGACTTTACCTCTTTCTGCAAGTATTGGTAAGCTAAGTTTTTTCTGATACAGGACAGACCCCTGTGTTTTCCAATGGTAGAAAATGGAGGTTAATTTTCTAAAACTCTGCACACACAGTAGAATCCTGATGTGTTTTCCATCATGCAAACCCCTCTAGAAGCATTCAGTAGCGTATGTATATCTGAACACCTACCTGATCAAAGTAGGCAATTAAAATCAATGTGATAAATGGGGGAGAAGGCTAATAAACCTATCCTCTGTTTTAAATGTGCCAATGATCATATCACTCCATCCTTTCAGTAATTATTACAATATTGACAGCTCCTAAAAGCTGTGAACACTTACTGTATTATGTATGTTTCCAGTAGTTTTTTGGTTGGGGAGGGGGTGAGGGGATGATTTTGGGGTTTTTTTGGATGGGGTTGGGTTTTTTCCTTCCACTCCCCCCCACCCCCCACCCCAAAACAATTCCTTTCACTTCAAGAACTGGTTCTTGGCCAGTAGAGGTGCTAAATCCAAATATTTATCAATATGCTATTAATGCTTTTAAAAGCAGCTTTCCTACTGCTTTGGAAAAGACATTGCTCACACCTCACCCTGGAAATTCTTAACATGTTGGGCTTGAGTCCAGAGTTTTACGTGCACGAAAGCTACTTCTGGAGTCTTTATAACTGAGACAATTTTTCCATTTTTCTTTTCCTCTGAGCCCTTCACAAAGGGAAGTACTTAGGCCCTCAGGCTGCACCTCTTCCTTCCCTTCACCCAATTGAAACAACTGCCAAGAAAGGTGTGAACTCCAGTACTGTTACAACTAGTGGAAATTTTACCCTTTTTTTTTTTTTGGGGTTCAGTGTTAGAGAAGTTTTACAGCTGAGGGCTCTTGGAGGCTGTCATGACCAAAATTATATCTAACAATTTTGATCTCCAAGCCTAAACCAATCTTAAAAATAAAGAACTTACTGTTTAAGAAACAGCATTGCTGTTTCCATGCAGAGAACGCTCCTCACCTAGATTTTCTGAATGGTTAAGACTGGAAACAAATTGGGAGTAGGTAGAGCGGGAAGAGTTAGGGAGAATATTTTGAAGGTTGATATCGGCAAGGTGTGTTTTACGTGTAGAGGCTGAACATTTCCAGAAGAGCTCAGTGAGATTCAAGAGGTGAGAAACTGATTGGCATAGCTTGTGTCCCTGAAGAACTGAGGCTTCTCTGGTTTTGGCTCCTGCTGACTCCTGTGCTCCCTGGGAGCTGTGTTTGATATTAACAATTTCTGGCCAATGTAGAAGGCAGGTACCTGCTGACTTTGGACCTGTGGTAATTCCTAATTACTACTTGGGTAGAAGACATTGCCTCCCATGCTTAACCCCATGAGGTGCTCTTCTCCCTAGCTTCTCAGTGTGAGAGCGCCCCATTTACTATGGAGAATTTGCCCTCATACTCTTTTGACAGAAGTTTAAGCTCTTTTGAGCTTAAGGCATAAGCAATAATTTTTGGAAGACGCGTGCGTGTAAGGTGTTCCTGTCCCACTTTTCCAGGTGATAACTCAGTACTTCAGTTGAACTGCGCTTGTGATACCGTTGCTTCTGATCTGCTTCAGTGCAGAGTTGGCCAGAGCAGTTGGAGCTGCCGGGGAAGGAGGTTTCAGCCAGCTTGATTTCTGCATTGAACGCCGCCGCAGTGTGTGTAATCCACCAGCAGAGTTCAGCTGCCACGATAACCATGGAATCCACCAACAGAGAGTTGTTAGCAAACAATTTTGGGGAGTAATTTCTTGCTCCAGACTGATTCCCGGGAGAATGTCCATTTATGCCCTTGGTTTAAAATATCTTTTTAAGGGCCAGGACCAGAGCTCACTACAATATTCAAGAAATTCGTTGGTAGCTGAGAGGGAAAATGTTGCTGTTGTGGTTCCCAAAAATGTGATGTACCTGCTAAAAGCAGTACTATAGTATGGTTCTTCTTTGTGCTGTGCTAATTAAACATGAATCCACTTGCATATTATTAAAAATATCTGAAGATGTACGGCTATTCTTATGTTGAAAAATATCCTTCACCAATCCGGTAGAATACATTTCAATTGACAACAGTGAAAGAAGCTGTATGATTCTTATTTTCATATTTGTTGCCTGACTGAAAATTATCTTTAGCAAGTAATTAATTGCATTTGTAGATACTGCACAATTGCATCAATTATCTATCTCAAATGAATGTCATTCTGAATAGTTGAGAGGATGATGTAGTTTAATCAGTAAGTGAAATGGAAGTATTGTAAGCTGCTTAAAAATACTTAACATGTTTTGTGGAGGCAGAGTGATTTAAGTCAAGCAGACCACTGGAAGAGTAAGAAATATGGAGTAACAAACACTAATATTTTTTCCTTAGTTTAGCAGCATTTTATTAGCTTGCTTTGCATTGGTGCCCATTCTTGATATATGGTGATAGTTATACTGTGGGGATGTTAGATGGTTAGGAATTTTTTAATTGACATAAATTAGTTGTGGTTATAAATACACTTGTTTAAGTATGACAGCTCACGTGTCTGTTGACCGACGTTCTCTCTTTCAGACAAGCTGTGATGTTTATGAGCATACTAAGCAACTTGGTTTTCAATTATTTGTTGGGTTTCAAAGGATGTTTGATACTTCATTATGCTTATTTAGATGGTAAAAAGGAAAGTTATATGTCAAAATAACAAAATTAATCTTGAAATTTTTTGTGGCATTGTTATGCATACTTTTGCAATAGTAAACCATTTTTAAGTATATTTTAGGATTAGGAGTTGGTTTTGGGTGTTACATAAAGCTGTGTAGGCAAGATGGTAGTCTGGTATTGGCATCGTAATGAAAAGTGTTAGCTAAACAGGTGAAACGCAGGTATTGACCCCAACTTTGTTTTCATATCTAATATTTGAATGACTTTGAGTTTTGTGTGACTCATTGGAAGTTGGTATTTTACAATGTGTAATGTTTAACCTATTCAGAGCCCCTGATTTTAATGCTTTTCCCCAGTTACAAAATTTTTTCTTCTGCAAAGGTTTTTTTAAGAACAGATTTCTGCTAACTGGTACCTCGTTACGTGTTTCGGTTGTCAGAGTGTTCTCGGGCCTTGAGATAGCCTGACTCTGTACTTTGCAAGCAATAAAGACAAAATAACTGTTTTCTTAATGTAGGGTTTTAGGGCCACAGCTTTGATTAGGCCCATTGTGGATTTAAGGCCAAATGAGGGGATCTGGATACCGGTTATGAGTCTAAAACAGTTTTTAAACTTGTGGTTTGCTGCATTCTTGTTTTTACTGTCAGAGAGTGGCACAAGTATTGTAATGAAGGACGCTGGTAATTGTGGTCAAAGTTTCTGAGCTGTTTCAGAAACGCACATACACACACAGCTTATGTTTTGTCCCAACAGACCAAAGCGAGCCGTGGAGGAGCCTTTCTGAGGCACAGTCGTGTACGATTGGCCAGAATTTGAAAACAGCTCCGTACCTAACTGTTGGATATTACATCGAGATATGTGTAAAAGATTATATATTTTAACCTCTGCTGGGTTATATTATTACTGAACAAAAAAGAGCATTTATATGTGTTCCTTGAGCTACATGGTCTTGGGGATTGTCCTCTATATGCAATGTCAGCTGTTGCATTTCTTGCTGTAACTAAAGGTAAACACCTTTACTTTGTAACAGACTAATTGCTTTGGGAATATTTATGAAAGTGCTGATTTTTAAAGCTAAAAATAGTGCTGTGGCTTTTTAGACTCATTCTGGCTGTCAGAAACGCTCACATGATCCTGAAAGTGTAGCTAAAAATGCTCAATTTTTAAATACGGTAATTAAAGTTGTCTGGTGTGAGAGCAGTAGATGAGACATTTCCTGCATTTGTAAACTAAGCATCCTTTCACCCCCGGGTTTCCTTGCCGCTGACTGTTTGTTACGTGTGTAGGATCTGAACTCCCACTGAACCGCCTTGGAAGGAGGTTTGCTGTTGGCCAAGCAGGGAGAGCGAGCTCCGCAGCCTGCCACCCTGCTCCCTGACCTTCTCCTTTAGGGTTTGGTTGCCTTTCCTTTGTTTTAAAAAGCTGATGCCCTGAGGGAATACAGTAGAGTAAACTGGAACTTCAGACATACATTTTCACTTTTAACTTTGTCATTAAAAGAAAGCTTCAGATACAGATACTTTCCCTTGGGTATACCAGACTGCTTCAGTGCTAATTTGAGTGAATACTTTGTGTATTTCGTATTATTACATCTTATTTATTTCCTTCAAGTTTATTGTTAGTGTTTAATGATCGTTTTATACTGCAACTGTACCCTGCACTCAGGATTTTCTCCAGTTGTTTGTGTAGAATTCCTATTCTCTAAATGTGTCTAGTTCTTAGGTATGTCGCATGTTGGATATAGTTTAAAAAGATTTTTTTTCAAAGTAGAAGAGGATGTTTTTTCCTATCTAGCTTTCTAAAAGTGATATATTTGCAATTTTATACTACCTGCAAATTTACTTCTTGTCTTAAGTATAGTATTCTGAGCCTATCAGGGAGAAATGAGGTGACTTAGGGCCCTTTTATTGCCACTGGCGGTCCATGAATATTTTTAAAGCTGTCTTACCCGGCTAGGTGGTATAGTCCACTCTTGGGTGAACACAAAATTTTGCTGCAGAAGAACCTGAACAGATTTCTTTTTAGCTAAAATGTAATGCAAAACTAGACCAGAGTATAACCAGAATTTAGTTAGGAAACAGATCTGGTGTAGTTTTTTAAAGATACGAAAATCTGGGTTTTCTGGGTTGCAGTGGTAGTGAAAACAGAGCAATGAGGCTGGTTTTTAGCCTGGCTGTCAGCCCTCTGCTCTGGTAGCTGCTCAGGGCTGCACCCTTTGTTTGAAATAAAACCAGTTGTTTTGACCATTTTCAGTCAATTATGTCTCTTCCTCTCTCTTTTTCTAGCCAGAATCCGATACTTTTACTTCTCTGTCCAAAAGTGCCACTATTGCTTTTCCGCCCCTAGATGTTTTGTGGGTTTTATGAAAGGAACATTTTCAAAAATGAAAGAAAAAACAGAAAATGTATCATACTCCCTAACGTCAATAAGACCCATGGCTGATTCCAGCGTATTTGTGGTTGGGGCTAATATATGTCCGTGCTGACTGATGAATTGAGAAAACTGTGCATGTTCACGGAGCAGAAAATGTTACTGGTATGTACTCTGTCACTCTCTCTACAGTTACACATACGCGTTTACCTCATTGGAGATCCCTCACATCATGAACATGAGATTCTCAAGTGTTTGGGTTACCGTTGTTTGCAGAGGGCTATTATTTAATAGGAACCCTCTCTTCTGCTTCAGTCCTAATATGAAGAACATGCTTTTTGCAGCACTAAGAAAAATTTCCTAATTCATATTATCCCTATGTAAATAATTTTTTAAAACTTCGAGTTTTCTTAGATGCATATGCTTTCTTGGCTTTTGTTTTTACCACACTATTTTGCATTTTATTCCTATTTCGTAAGTGAAAACTGCAATTCTGTCAATGTCACTGTAAATCTATTACACTGTCAGCTGAGTTTGAATCAAGTTTTGGCAGTCAGTGTCATTAATTCTGCTGGTATTGAAAAACTGACAATCAGTCTTTAAAATATGAGGAAGAGATTGAAAATTTTTGTGCATTGTCGGTTTGCTATCATTCTGCTAGTTGAGCGGGAGATGGTCTGTTTAAATTTACTGTGCTTCTAATGAAATGCTGAAGTATGAAAGGAATTTGTCCATTTGTAGTGATTGTTACGTGACTGGAGCTCTAATGTTATTCTCAGAGAGCTCAATTATCATTTCAGTGTTGTGGTTCATGTTTCCTTGATCAGTTAAGACTTTAAATATATCTGGCTTTGTGTTTACTGTCTTGAGCATGTGATAATCTGTGCTGTGTGTGAGCATTATATGCCTTCAAATCGTAACAGGCAGTGGTGGGCAGCATGGGGGCTGTGACACTGAACTTCCCTCTGCCACATTTCTCAAGTCCCTTGGCACACTTCTGCCCAGCTCAGGAGAGGGAAACTTTTACCCTTAAATTTAAAAAAAAAAAAAAGGAAAAAAGAAAAGAGAGACCTGTAATTACAGGTACAGACTCCAAACATCATCCTTCAATTCCTCACAGAAGTTTTATCTTGTGGAATGATGAAAATGTGGGACTGTCAGGCACCTCACAAGGCTGGACAATTATTTTCTGGCACAGGAATGACCACGCCTTGAAACATTTGTGACATGTTTCTAAATCTGTTCTTGCAGACCTCTTCTGAAGGTCTGATACCCCTAATATCTATAATAACCCTGCTATCCAGCTTCAAGACACTTTTTGCTGGTCTGGTCTTTAGCAGAAAAAAAGCTGTTGGTTTCCATTTTCTTGTAAGAACCTCTTTCTTATCTTGGAGGGTAACTGTGCCCTTACCAATATTGTGCTGTGTCGCTAAACAAATCTAATTCCCAGTGTGAGATTAGACTTGTTGATCAAAAAATGTTTCCTTGTGGTTTAAAACCTGGGAATTGGTCAACAGAAGCGTGACATGAGATTGTGTTCTGAAAATCAGTTTTTGTCATTTACTGTGAAATCTGTTTCCCAAGGAAGAGGAGATGGAGGACAAGCGTGGACGTAACCTCACTAGAGTAACCAAAAGCCCAGAAACAGAGAAATAACATGGCTTATGTAGACTTGTATAGGGAGGCTTTAAATAGCAAAACAGTTCTGAGACGTGAGTAGCAATTTGTGTGTCATGCCCTGAGCAGCGCTGTGTTGCAGCCAGCATCTGGAAGAAAAGAAGGTCTAGTTAATTCACAAAATCTGCTCCTGGCTTGGCTATTTTCAACCTTCCAAAAAAAGTACCTTTGTAGTACCAGTGGTTCTAGTGGCTAAGCTAAATGAGGTTAGCTTTGTTGGGAGCAGCATTGTTAAAAGGTTTGTGTGCCCCGGCATCTGTTGCTACCAAGGCGCTTTCTTTTTTCAAGATGAAGTCAGCATGTGCAGGCTGCGTGTCACATTTCTGTTGCTGCTTGAGGTTGAGCTCCTGATTTATGAGGTTAGTTTGGAATATGCTTCATGTAACAGGAATTGCTCTTTGACATGTGGCTCCACTGTGAAAAGTGATTGGAAAAGATGGCACGTACTCAATACACATTTTTTAAAATAGTTCTTCCATTGGTGACAGAAGTTTGCGTTCAGTGAGCTATATTGGTCTTGCAGTGGAAGCCAAGTCTGTTGGCTTGTGCTCTGATCAACACACAAAGAGAATTCCTACCAATATTATAGGTCTAAAAGCGGTGTGTGAACCAAAAGGGGATCCAGCTTGAGTTATATTCCAAAGGTTTGCTTGCAGGGCTGGTCGTGATTATTTTTTAAAATGAAAAACAACCCCTTGAAAAGTTCTACAAATCTTTGAGGGACTGAAAACACCAAACTTTTAAAACTGTATTTCTGAGTAGAGCCATCTTTTGAGAGAAATTGGAAGTTTTAATCCACAGTGTAGAGCTTTTATTGAAAATTAAATTACCTATCTAGTTGGCTTTGTTCTTTGGAATTAATTTATAACATTGCTACCTTTTGCCTTGAGACAACTTGATACGGCAAGTATATACACTGGAAAACTGTACCACTGCAACAACATAAAAATAATGATTAATTTTGGGCTTTATCTAGTTAAGATCAAGCTCTGAATTGAATTCTCTTAGTGTGTTGACAGCTGAAGATTTATGTCTTCCAGCTATATGCCTGTTGCAGAGCTGGCAGAAGTGACCTCTCCAAAGAAGGTCTGTGTTACGAATTTTGCTCTGTTTACATTATTGCCATAAGGGTCGCAATGAAGTGCAGTACATTAAAGCTAATATATCACCTGCTGACAGTGGACTTATCGCACTGGTACCTCTTTCCCTCTCCCAGTATGGAAAAAATGCAAACATTAAGAGTCTAACCATCAGAAAAGGAAAGTTAAATAATAGTTTTCAAGAGCTCTGGCATTAACGTCAGGTCCCTGCGTGCGCTGTGTTTTTATGTCTCCCTAAATGGTTACATAATTTCTTCTTCCCTGAAGTTACTGTGAAAATATGTCTTTACCAGATAAATGCTACAAAGACATAGAAAGTGTGGGGAAAAAAAAAAAAAAGAAGCCATTGGGTTTATCCAAGGCCTGTGGAATCCATTGTGAGAAAGGAGGTGGCTCAGGGATGGGAGGGTAACACTGGGGTTCGATAGGCAGACAAGGAAACAGTACCACAGGCTTCTCCAATGGAAGCATGGTGGGACACCCGTGTGAGGAGCAGGACTTGAGATACCCTCCTGTTTCTCAGAACGCCGTGTTGTGAGATGATGTTACTTATGATGAGCTTTCTTTTCCAAATACTCACTCAAAAATGTAAATACAACCATTGTTCTGTATGCATCGATGTGTACATAGATTCAAAATGTGCGTTGAAATCTCTCAACAGGGTGCTTCCCAGGTGTCCTTTCAGGATGGGGAGATGAACCTTACTGGACCCACAGAACTTTTGTTGGCTCAGAGGGCCCGGCTCCCTGTCAGGTAGGAAAATCTTTTGTTTGGTGCCGACTCAAGTGTGGTTTATCAACATGCAAGACAAGACTGACTTCTCATTCCAGCTGCACCTGTGAATCTGCATTGTGTTCATCATCATGATCTCTTCCTTCTTGTCCCTTTCCCATCCTAAAAATGCACTTAATTCATATACTGAAGCACATATTTGTGCGTGACAGTCTTTTACCCGCATTGATGAATATCAAGCATTTTATTATGGTGGTGGTGAAATATGTGGCTGAGGGGGAAATATGCTGCCATTATATAGTCAGTGGTTTTGCTTTCTACTCGGTCCTGCAGATATTTACTGTCTTAAGGTAGAGGATGTTCTTAGGTAGTATATTATATACCAATAAATTAACCAGTCAGATGAACCATATAATCCTAAAATGATCTTTTTCAGTTAAAATGTCACCTCAGCTACATAGTTGAAACAAGAGGAAACTAGGTGTTCTCAAGAGATTTAATAATGAGCTTCAGGGTTTATTGTTCCTGAAATCACAGGGAAAATTCTAAGTGGCTGAAATGAAATTAAAAAAATAATTTTGCAGGTTACATTTGTTACACCAAAAAGAACAAGTCAGGCTGAAGTACAGCGTCACAAAGTAGGTCAGTCAGATCCTCCGTGGTGGTAATACAGGATTTGACCTGGCAAATTTAGAGCAAAATGTTTCCATGCTGCTATTCTCCCGTCCCACTGTAAGCTTAAATTTCAGTTTTGACTGGTTATTCAGGTTGTGCTAAAGCCACCTTTTTGTGTAGCAAAAGGAATTAAGCTTTTGTCTAGTATGTTGTGTGTGTGGCAGAACTGTAGTGGTATCGTAGCATGTTGTATAATGAAAGTAAGAAGTGTTATATGACAGACTTCTGCATGACAGGTAAAATGTCTAAAATTAATTTGTTTCGATTTTGATGATAGCAAATAATAATTTGCTATAATTTTGCAGCTTATAGTTGTTTGTCAAAACAGTATGAAATAAAAACTATAAAATAAACAGTATCTGCATGCCTTAATCTTAGAGCATTTATCCTCATAAACACCTGAGAAAAAGAGTTAATATTCCCATTTTACCTACATGGGGTCTGGGAAAGAGACATGAAGTTATATACCCAAAGCCTGTGGGGAAGTTTGCAAGAGCAGGGACTCTAACCTTGGTGGTGGTCTGGGCTGCGCCAGGATTTTGATAGAAGGATCACCTTTCCATTTAGAGCATGTCAGAAATTAATCTTTTCCGTGCAAGAGAGTTAATTTCTTAGTTTTTCTTGTTCTTTGAGTCATCATTTAATTTCTTTTATGTGAGATTTTTTTTGTCTTGGTAAGGTTGTGCTTTTCAACTCATCTGTTTGTTTGCTTTCTTCCTCCCTCTTGGAGGCCTCCTTGTCACCTACTTTGTATGCCATTTTATAGTTTTTTTTCTCTTGCCTGCTGGTACCGATACATATTTTTAGAATGGTCTCATCATGAAAAGGAACTGGAGTGCTCTTCCAGCTTTCTCTGCACCTGCCAGGCCTCTAAGTTGCACACTAGCTGATTAGTGTTCATCAGGCAGGTATAGAACTTAGTCGGTTTGGTTGCTAATGCTTATTTTCTCGTTATGGAATGTTGCTAAAGACTTCTACAGCTTGTTTCACCTGAGGTAATTATTATGCATCACCAAATATATGCACTCATTTGTCTCTTGATCCGTTAATTTGTAATGGGGATTAATCAAGCTCTGTGAATGCTATGCTCATATTTACTGTTGTCCTTACGCTTTTACTAGGATGTTTTAGATCATCTAAGTCCACTTAGGAATTTTCTGAGAGCATGTTATAGTTTATTGAGTTAAGCAAGTCATTGCTTGCATTTGGGATTCTCCAGAAGAAGGTTGTGATATTCATTTGCTTTTCATCCTCATAACCGGGTTTCGGTGGCCATTGGAAATGTTGACAATGAGAAAGACCTCTATGATGCTTTTCAGAGGTATTCAGTTTTCTGCAACGGCCAGGTCTTCTCTGACATGTTGCAAAACAGTTGATAATAAGCCTAGATTTCTGTAGATCTCGCAGGATTTTTGTTGAATCCTGCAAACTGATTTGGTGGAGGATTATGGGAGGAAAAGTGATAAAGAATATAAATTGAAGGCCCACTCAATTGATGCTTGAGCATCAGGGTGTTAATCAGACAGGGAACAGAGGGAAAACTGGCCAGAGCAAGGTATTCCCAAGAGCCTTCCTGCAGTGGATGTAATTTTTTTGGAGATAAAATGAGTTGTATTAACCTGGATTGAGATTGATGCATTAAGGAGAAACAATGGCCAAAAAAAAAAAGAAAACCCAAATACAAAAAAATCAAAAACCCAACACCAAAACAAAGAGAAAGGAGCAGTGTTTCTTTAAATGCAGAGACCCAGTAAAATATTTGTACCAAAATATACCTTGCTTGTGCTTCCTGTGTCCTGAGGAGATTTTTAAAAACACCGTTTTGCCTACAGATGTTGAGATGGGCAGCATGAGAGTTTTTTCCTCAAAATTGTGCATTATATTCAAATGTTTGTAATACATTCCAGTTTCTTCACACAGTGAACTTAGAGGACTTCAGACCCCATTATTTAGTAAAGCAAAGTTAGTCAGCATTTCTGTGAAGTTCACCAGAATTTCAAAAGTCAAAGAATTTAAATTTTAGGGCAATGATTTTGATTCTTGTATGGTTTTTTCCTTAAATGTGAAGAGTGGGGTTTTTTTTAAACTGTTTTTACAAAAGCTTTTTCATTAGGAGTAATAGGTTTTTAAAGGAAAATAATGAGTCACTGTAGACCATCTATCTGTCTTACTGATATCTTAATTTGATTGAATATAAGTAAAGAAGGTTTTATTAATAAAATGGTATTAAATAATAAAACTATTTTTTCCCAAAGTAGTTAAACTAGCATCTTAATATCTAATTTGACTATTTTTACACTGCTTTTTTTGCAAGAAAGTATTATTCATAATTCTCATTTGTGTCGGTATCTTTCTTGTTATATTTCAAAGATGTTAGGGCCATGAAGGACCACCAAGTCATGAGACCTTAAGCTGTCATTTAAAGAAGCCATGTTAAGTTAAGTGATGCTAATGAACCTAATATTTCAGCCTAATTGTGAGCTACTCCATGCTATGAAGAAAGAAGAAAACCACGATTGTCCCTCTGCTTTCAGTAGAAAATATTCCTTCCTGTCACTGAGTTTGGTAATCATTATGACCTATAGCACTTAAGCAAAATAGCAGCTAGTCACCTAAGAAAATTACCTGAGCACCAACCTGGCTGAGGTCAGTGTCCCTTCTCTAACTCGAGCCAGTAATGGGTATTTCAGAGGGAAGCAGGAATGTGATTAATATTTTATGATTGTGAAGCCTATTGGAAGTTGAAGTTAGAGGCTTCAGACTTGGCTTGTTTTATATTCCTCACTCAAGTAGGAAAACTCTTCCATTTGAAGAAAATGAGTGAACTGATTTAAGTAGGTAAAATTAGTTGCATGTTGAATAAATGCAATGAGTGGCAGTGGGAAGGATTTTTAGCTCCTTCATTCAGAAGGTAATAAGAAGGAAGTTTCTTTGCCTGGGCTGTCTTAAAACATTTCACTGTAAAAGGAAACTTTTCAGGACTATATCCCTCAGGAGTCTGAAAATTTTAATTTGACCTTTTGAGAGTTGAACTTTGCTGGAAGAGAGATTTGAAACATGAGGACATTGGCACATTTTTTAATGGAATAAATAAGGACAGGACTAATGGCCTAATCCTCTTGTAATATCTGAAGGTGGATTTCTTATTTTGGATTTGCTAGTAAAGATGATCTTCTGAATAAGGGAAGCCCAGCTAATGCCATCAGTGTACAAAATTTGTTATTTTTCCTTGCTTCCGTTCATGTTCAAGATTTTTAACAGCAGGGTCTTGATGCTCTACAGAAGTCAGGTAGAAGTTTGTCATAACCTTTATATTGAATCCCTTAGCACACTTTACATAGTAAGACTGTTTTTGAAAACCTTGCATTTCTTAGTAAAAATTACTGTGTTAAGGGAGAGTAAACATGAGCCTGCTTGGAAGAGGGTGTTTAGCTTAATAGCAGTGGATTAGTTGGAACTCAAAGGGTAATTTATGCATAGATAATTCATTATGTGTTTTCATTATGTTCTGTTTTGCTGTCTTCCCACTTCTTTCTAGCAGAGGTCAGGGTCAATTCCTTGGTTTAAGCACTATAGATACATAATTAAAGCGTAACTGCAGCGTTTTTTCCTTCTCTGTATTTTACTTTTTTTTTTTTAACCTTCTGTGTCTTTCATTAGTCTAACAACACAGAAGAGGAACAACTTGATTTAAAGAAAAAAAAAGACACAAAAATCTGATGCCTGCAGGTTGTCTGGTTTCTCCCTAAACCTTTATACAGTTAACCTCATGAGAACAAACTAATTTTAGTGGGGGGAAAGTCTGGATTACAGTAGCATCTTTACTAGATTAATGTGTTTTGGTTAGGAGCATTGGTTACCTCTTCAAACCTGACACTGGAAGATTCTGACAGTATTTCATAGTAAATAGTTAAGCTTTGTGGATAGTTTGTTTAGTTTTGAGTGGAATGGAGCAGCTGAAATGTGCCCGTCTCATCTAAAGGAGAGTGAGTGGTTTCCTTAACTGTGCTTGCAAAGCTCCTTCTTGGCTCTGTGTGTTCAGTTGCTTTCTCCTCTCCTGCTAAGGTGCTCCCCTCCCTGTTCAGATACTGCTCAAGTTTTCACTGTTGAGTGTATTCGCACTGTTTAACCTCTTGAGCTCTGGTTTCTTCTTCAGGGCTTGCAAGACATTTTCATCCATGCTCGAGCACCTAGTTTAAAAGAGGGAAGGAGAAATGTGAAAAAGGGGTAGGAGGTGGGTGGGAAATGTGCTGACAGCTTTAGTTGAGCTGGCTACTCTGGAAGCCTGTATGGAAGAATGGGTAGAAATACTTTATCATCAGCAACAGTACTGTTTTAGTGTGTGAAAGAAATACATGGACAGAGTCATCACCCTCTTTATTTGGATAAATCTGGGTGTGCTTCCTCTTTAGATTCCCTTTAGTAACTTATAGGCCTGTGCTCTCTCCCAAATGTCAGCATCCCTTGTTCATGGATGCTCTCCTCCCCTGGAGCGGCAGCGTTGGTCGGTGGGGCTGGAGGCACAGGTGAGGAACAAGCAAGGAACTGCAGCTCAGTGACTTCATCCGTGAGCTCTCTGCATCTGAGTGACTTTCTTTTGCCTTTTACTTGGCTGTGGTCAATAAAAAACAGCCACAAAGCATGTTGAGAATATCAGCTGTGCTTTTCAGTTTGCAAGGGAAACATTGACATCCTGTACTAAGAGGTTTTTTTTCAGATTCAGTAGTTTACTAATCTGTACCTTTTCTTAAAAGCATATGAGGAATTCAATGATGTATTCAAAGTTTTTTGCTTCGTTATATTGTGCCTGGGTTGAAGACTTACATGCAAGTGTTGAATAAGACTAAAATGGCAAAAGAATATGCCATTGGAATGATAAATACTTGATCTGTGTTTACTCAGGCAGTATATTCTTGTGACATATACATGATGACAAGTTTTGCCGGGTAACCCATGCAGAGAGCAGCTTTTTCCAAGGTACTGTCTTCAGCATGTTGCAAAAAATTAATCTGCTTTAGGCCGCATCTACTGCATTCTCCAGAAATCCTGCTATGGTTGTCCTAGCATTTGTCATTTGGGAAGGTCAAAGCGCCTTAGCAAACCAAGTCCTGCTGCAAAACTCCAAAATGTTTATTTCTGGAGAGACGTCCCTTTTAAGCATCTGTGTGCTCAGTGGTTGAGATGGGTTCTGTAGTATTCTTGGATAGTTTGTAGGGAAGCTTTTGGCGAACAGATCTTTTCCCATGGCATAACTGACAAACTGCTAATTCTTGACACAGTTTTCAGGAGAGGGAGCTATAGTATTCAGCAGCAAGGGGACTGCCAATCTGAAGATCAGACTAATTCACCATTCAGTTTGCAGCGCTCACATTTAAATTTTGCTTTCCGTGTTACAAATGGACTGCTGTGCGTGCTCACTACACAAATGTGTACATCTTCTCTGTCTCTGTCTTTGCTAAACTGTACTCATCAACATTTTAAAAAATATGCATGGTGAGCCTTCCTGACAAATGTGATAGACTGTAAAGAATCTGGCAGAAATCAATAAACATCAAGCAATGAAGAATTTAAATAGTAAATAATGACAGCTTCTTCAGGTTAAAAATCAATAGTACAGCGTCGAATGTGGTCTTGGATGCCACAATCAGGTCATGCTCAGCAGGTCTCCTCTCTCTTCACTGAGACCTCTGAAGCATCTTTACTGCAGCGAGGGGAAGGGAGATGCCAGCATGCATTTGAAGAAGCTGGAGTGCCATGTTTCTAGTTATGTGTAACCCTGCAGTTTGGATAAATTTGACTGAGATAAATACTTTTTAAAAGTTCACTTATTTTGATTGCTGTAAGAATATATCTGTACGTATTCTATAGAAACTGGGTTGCAAACTCAGCAAGGACAGTATTTTCCGAGGTAGGATGCTGTGTCTGCTCCCTGAAGACCATGCCGGAGATACTAGCAGTGTAGCACACTGAGGCACCCTCTGGGCATCGCTCACCAGCGCTCCCAGCCTCTCATCCCCAGCTAGCAGTTGGACTCCAGGACTTTTATACTGACTTGGTTGGCTGGACTTATTTTTCCTTTTACTGCAAAATGTATTTAAGATGTAGAGGGGAGATTTAAAATAGGAGTAGGCCACTACTAGGTTACTGACTTTTAGATTTTTTTTTTCCCTATTTTGGGGGTGTGTGTGTTTGTTTATAAAATGTGTTGAATATTGCAGAAAATCCATAAATTATCTTCTCTGTTGTCAGTACCACAGCTGTCAGCCAGCAGGGGAAAGCCATTCTGCATTCTCCCACCCCCTTCTTTCAGTTTTTTAACTTGACTCTCTCAAACTAGAGAGTCCTGGCACCTTGGTGTCCCTTGTGCCTGCGGACTTTAGTAATTAGTATTTTTGGAGCTCATCCTGTTTAGGATTTCATTCCCCCTTGCCCTTTTCCTGAATACTCTCTCCAGTATAGTGTAAACAGTAAGCTGGTGTGGAAGAGTACGCTGCTGGAATTCAGCTGTTCTTGTGGGCAGATTAAACTTGCTGGAAGATGGATAGCATGAGTGAATGATGTCAAGTTTTTGAGTCTTTGAGGTTCCTAAAGCAAAAAAAAGCCAAATCCCAGGCATCCTGCTTTTTAATTTTTTTAACTGTTAGGCTTTCATAGGTATAATATAAAAATAATGGCCTCAAAGATCTGTTAAAAGTGTGAAGGGCAGTTTTCTTCTCAGATGTAATGAAGAATCACATTTGTTTGAGAATGAAAAGTCATTCTGACTCATAGATTTTTGATTTAAAATATGATTCTAAAGTACTTGTGATCTTAGTGCAGATATTTGGTGCTTTAGTACATCCATAACTTTTAGGATGTAGCAGAATGTTTTTAAAAGTAACACACAATATATATGTGGGCTATTATTCTCACAAAGAAACCTATTTTTTGTAGTGTGTAGCTTTCGTGTTAGATTTAAAAATAAACTTGTATGTTTTCTTTGGCTTTGAGCCTACTTATAACTGTAAGGGCATTCATTTAATATGACAGCTAACCTGTCTATTGTGATAGCCCTCAAAAAAATTCCTGCTCTATTTTACAGTTACTTAGGAAGACAGCTTTTCCCTGAGGTACTTGAGTGACACGGGGTTATCTGGGGACAACTGTAACTTATTTAAATTTTCCCTGTACGTATGAAAGCCCATTCACTACTTTCAGTTATTTTCTGTATCTATAGGATATGGCTACTTGATTTGCTCGTATGTTTTGATTCTGTAGAAGTTGAAAAGACAATAAAAGTAGCCCTCTAATTTATGGGGTTTTTGTCTGTTAGGAGAATTGGAGGAAGTAGAAGATGGAACTGAAAGAAGAGTTAATTTCCTATGCATGCATGTTTGAGTTTTTGGTAACCCCCCTGATTAACTTGTCTGACCAGTTTCACTAAAAGAAAAAACTTTTCTAAAAAAACTTACAGGAAGATCTTGTCAGGATTTCCCTGTTTGATTCAGGAAGAGAGGGGAATACAGGAAACAAAAAATCAGCAAATAGAAATCCCCGTTGATCGTGTGCGTTATAAATACAGTAACATGAAAATCTGTTATGTTGGGATCAGCAGGGGTTTGTTGTTCAGGGTCTGTCCATTTCTCTTTTATGGAATATAAATTAATTCCAGTGTCAGCTCTTCTGGAAGAGTAATTTACCAAAAAAACCCTCCCCAAAACTCACAACAAATTAACACCACCTGCCCCACTCGCCCCGCAAAGTCCAAAACCAAAAGAAAATGATATAACTGATCTTCCGGTCTTCTTCCATATTTAGCTGACCAAGCTAAGAATTATTGTATCTAGGCCAAGGTCCTTCTGATTAATCATTATGCAACTGGAAAAAGGTTTGTAACAAAAAAACTTAATAAATATTCCTGCGTTATTAGGAAGCAATGCCAGAATTTCTCTGAGGTCATTCGCAGTAATTGTCCTCCTTGAGAGAGCACTTAGCTGTGCCACGTGCTTTTGTGTCGTATCGGATCTGGTGTAACTGTGTGTTTCCACTTCAGGGGTGATCACAGATTCCTCCCTTATACCTGTGCATTTCTTCTGGCATCATATCAAATGATCATAAGACCATGGGTCAGTGAGATAAGTCAACTCATCCCAGAGGAAATTGTTGTCCTAGGGAAAAAAATCAGTTGGGGGTTTGGTCATTTTTCTTATCTTTCCAACATGCACCCTCTAGATCTGTTGTATGGCTTTTGGAGAAAGGTCAGAAGTCTCTTTCTCAACAGCAGTCTGCACTTCCATCAGTTAGACTGAGTCTTTAACTCACGGCAGTATATGAAGTGGCCGTTTGGTTCAGTTTTACATGTTCTGTAAACAGTGTAGGATTGGTGTGCAAGCATAAAGCTGCTTATAGCTTGAATGCATTAGAGTGTTCTAATATAAATGGAATACCCAAGAGAAGTCCACTGGCCGCTAATCCTGAGCGTTGATGGTGTTCAGTACGATTTGGGGGGAGGGGGTGTTACAGAAGATGTAAACTAGCACAGAAAGTAGGAACATGATCTGCTAGAATACAGACCTCACTCATTTTTCTTTTTTTTTTTTCCCTCCCTTCGATGTTCTAGACAATTCAAGTACCTTCCTTTTCAAATTATGATCAGCCAGAGTAGAGTTAAGGTCACTGTAAGGCTGGCAGTGTAAAATACTCAATAGGAAATGAAACAGCACATAGCCATGAAACAGCAAAAATCTGTCAGAGGTGATATAGAGGTTGCTGATAATGGTGTATGAGGAGGGAAACTTCCTGATAAAATGAGCTGAGTTGCGCTTTTGATTACAGCCTGTTTTGTTCTTTGTTTGTCAGAGAGGTTGCATGCAACTGAGGACAGAAATAAAGATATTTAAATATAATTTGACTGATTTGCTTATTGGCTTGATGTCCTTAATGTGTGATCT
Source organism: Rhinoptilus africanus (assembly GCA_013400135.1). NCBI lineage: Eukaryota > Metazoa > Chordata > Aves > Charadriiformes > Glareolidae > Rhinoptilus > Rhinoptilus africanus. The sequence goes on along the minus strand of VXBO01000758.1, from coordinate 558,468 downwards.
TCATGTTTATAATGTGTCCATGTGGGGAAATTGACTGAAGCAGCTCATGTGAAGCTTAAATTAAGAACGTGTAGAATAACTTTTTTTTTTCCCCGATGACATCTCTCCTGACTTAAAAGCTTGTTCTTTAATATTCTGGTTAATTTACTTAGGGTTTGACTTAGGAAAATGTCTAGTACTTGGTGTCTTTCCCTTTCAAAGTAACAAATCCTAATCTGGAAAAAAAAAAAAAGAAGAGTTTGATAGCCATTTTACATTTCATTGTATTTTTATGTATTAGTGTGCTCCAAGTGTTTTTCCTATCGTTTCTTCTGTCTGATCAATCAGGAATTTGTTTTTAGCATAGAGAATTCTGTGAAGACGCATATGAAATGTGTTTTCCCTGTGCTTTTTTTTTTTTTAGTGAAATGACAAAACCAGTGGAGATTTCTGGGGAAGGCGGACCCTTGGGAATACACGTAGTGCCCTTTTTTTCATCTTTGAGTGGACGGTAAGCTATTGTCTGCATTGCTCAAGAAGTATATTAATGAAAGAATTTCAGTTGGGGCTCTCTAAAATACTTACTATTTAACTATAAGGAAAAGAAAAGCTTAAAAGAAAATAGGCACTTGAGTCTTCCATTACCGAAATATTTACTAGTGTAAGTTACATATAAGACAATACCAACCCCATTGTTCATATATGTTATTCTAATTGCCTCTGGTTTTATTCTCTCAATGGTAAACTAGACTCTTTGTAGAGCTATGTAATAGTAAAGGTTTGAGGGCTAGGGGCTTGCTTGGTTTTTGTGGTGTTGGGTTGGTTTTGTGGGTGCGGGGGTTGGTTTTGGGTTGTATGTGGGGTTTTTGGCTTGGGTTCGTTGTTGGGGGTTTTTTTCCCCAAGTGGATTTCTCTGCATAAGCCCTTCTTTAATGACATATCAGACAAGAAAAGTAAAAAAAAATTGCTTGCCTGGTCATGCCTTGCATTTTTTTCAAGCCACGTTTCAGATTTAGTTGTGTAGCACTTATAAAAATGTGCACTATACCATGAACCTTTCTTTGTCACAATACAATTACTTTAATTATAAATGATTTAACGTAGTCTCTTGAGATCACAAAAACCTATTATAGCAGCATGCTTATATTGATGTACTGTAGTTAAAACTGTGTCAGCATTTTCATTACAACTGTTTTCCAAGCTATGTAACTCAGATGTTTAAAAAAAAAATTTTAAAATTTAAAAATCCTAGGCTGAAATTTGACATACAGAGGCTTAGCCAGAGAGTTAATTTGACACTGGCAGCCCTGAATTAGAGCTGGGAAATTGCCAGTGCCATAAATGATGCTACTTTATAGTCAAATGGCTGCCTGTAACACAAAGACAATTATTGCAAAAGTAAAAATTGTATAATTCTTAAATGGTTTATTATTTGTCAACTTTCACGTAGGACAGAGAACTTGACAGTTTCAATTGCATTGTAAAAGTCTGTGCGTGTAAATGTTTTCTCAGCAAGATCTGAGCTTGTAAGTGGACCCAAATTCATTCAGAACGTTTGGTTTGCCAAAAGGGAAAATACATGTCCACCTGCTGCCTGGAAAAATGTCTCAAGAAGAAATTTGGTCTTTGACGGGAACGGTAGGAGCTCTGAGTTGTGTCCTTGGCTTTACAAGCCGCCTGTTTGTCTACAGAAAGGCATTTGTATTTCTTACCCCCTCATGAAATGCAGGCAATAGTTCTTTGTCATAGGCATGCCATAAAGGTTGTAGTGTGTACACTGTATTTCCAGATCATTAGGTACAAAATGTAATGAAATGGCAAGCTTTTAAAAACCAGTGATTAGCGTGACTGTAATGCAGTTCTGTACTGAAGCATCACTGTGCTGGGTGCCGCTTTTAAAGATTTCCATGAATAAAAAGTGGAGTTCCTTGTTCTACATTGGGTGCACCTTAATATGTCCTGATTTACAAATGCTTTTGGAGATCCCTTGAAGAAAAGAGGTTTTTTGACAGCCAGGCTACTTGTTTAGACAGCTGTCTTTTAATTTTAGTGACCCTTGGCAGAACCATACTGATATCTTTGTAAAAGCACTTGTGTGACTTAAATCGCTTGTCCCTTTTATTTAATCAAGCCTCAGACTACCGTATAAATTTTAACTCATCGTAACATGAGAAAGTACAGGAGAGCATCTTTTACTTCTGTTCATGACAAGATACAATTTATGGGGGCACGGTGGCCATGACTAACTTGGTCTGGTATTTCAGTTGTGAAGTTATCTTCTCATAAGGTAATTCTGGCTTTAGCCTGGTGCTTCTGCAGAGCAAAATTTTTCTAGAGGTAGTTCAAACTTTGCATTAATTTACAAAATCTTAGTTTATACCGGAACTACAAAACTAATGGAAATAATTTTTCCCCTTTCTTTTGCACCTAGATATCATTAAAAAGGGAAATTAAAATTTAATAGTGCATTAAAACAAAGCTAAAATTGAGACTGTGGAAAAAAGTAATGGAGCAGTGAGTTTAAGCTGCCACAGCGTATGTAACTCAAGCCACTCATTCAGGTACTGCAGGCCAGAGAATGAGTTTCAGACAAGGGGGCAATCCTATTGCATCACGTGAATGCAGCATCCAAAGACAACCAGCTTAGTGAAGATCATAGCACTGACCTAATTTGTAATTTCTTTCATTTCTCTGCTTTTATTAGTCTGCCTTTTAACATAATTAAATTTCATTAGTTCTTAGCATTTAGTTTTTTGATTGCCACTAGTTGGATGTTTGTCATCAATAAGGCTGCGGCCCCTCACCACCACTGCCCCTTTGAGTCCTTTAGCGAAGGGTGACACAGGATGCAAGATAATCCTTATGCGATAGATTGGATCGTTGTTTTCTATGAGATGTTTTAAAGAAGTAATGTTCAGTAGAAACCAAGTTTTCACTTAAAGTACATTGATATAACATAAATTTTTAAATCTTATTATACAGTAAGTCTAAACTTAAATACATGGTGAATAGCGTGTCACTTGAAATAGTTAATGGCATGCTGTGAATCTGTTGAATGGACTTAAATATAAGGGGCAGTCATGAATCTGAGAAAAAATACAAGACTTCTCTTTTGTGATCGCAGTGCTGGCATGTTGGAAATTGCATGTTAATATTTTATGGAGTATAACCAATGGAAAATGGTCTCTAAAGGTCATCTGTCTGGTGCTGGTGTGGTATGGAAATTTAATGGATAAAACTTGATTATAAAAGGTCTTCACACACAGGTAGTTGTCAGGTTTTTTGGACATTATACAGGTATCTCTGTCTATACCTATGTTGGGTTGTGGTCTGCAATACAGAGATGCTCCAGGTAGGTCAGAAATAGCCTGGTGCTCCCAGCAGAGTTAGCCGCACTGGAATTTTGCATCACCCACAGTTGTTCACTTAGCGCATTATCAGAAGTTTCTGTGCTGCGCCTCAGTTTTCACTTTGCACGTAACCTGGTAACAAACAACTTAGGAGAGCAGCAGAATATCAAACCTGACACATAAATAAATAGTATTGCTGTGATGTGTTGAGACGGGGGGCTTGGGAAATGGAAAAGTCTCAGAGACCTTTCAAATGTAGAAATAGTGGTTATTTTTAATTTTTTTATGTTATTCTAACTTCTTATATTAGAGTTAGAAAATTGCTTTTAATCTGTGCTTTTCTTTGGAGTAATGTGATCTTATTTAATGGAGACAAATATTGCATAAGCTGCAGTCAAATTTTTAACTGGATAGGGTGTTTTCCTCTGTTTCTCCAAGTATGATCTACAGGACTTAATGCTTCCTGAAATTCTAGCAATTATAACATTAGTGTCCAGCAATTTTTCTTGGTGTTTCTTGCAGTCCGCTCCCTGTTAGTTAAAGAGAGAGCTAGAAATCCTTTCTCTAGCTGAAGCACTTCATAATGGTCTATCTCATCTCGTACACAGTAGAGATTAATATCTATTTTTAGTTGCTATAAATTCATACAAGCAGAATAAAGGATAGTTTTCTCTCTTTTTTTTTTCCCCCTTCCCTTTTAGGATGCTGGGACTCTTCATCCGTGGTATTGAAGAAAATAGCAGATCTAGGCGTGATGGGCTTTTCCATGAAAATGAATGCATTGTGAAGATTAACCATGTGGACCTTACAGATAAAACCTTTGCACAGTAAGTGCTGGTTCACTGATGCTTTTAACTGTCCAGGATTTTATACAATGCAGTGTTTATTAAGTGATTAATGCAAAGGGATTAATATTTATTTCAGATAAAACGCCTATAAAATTGATATCTGGCAGAAACTTTGTAATTTTCTTTCTGAAACCTCCAAATAAGGTGAAATTTGAGGAGACGAATCTTCTTGAAGACTTAGTGAACATATTGTGTTTACCTAATTTAAATAGCTTTAAGCTTTTTGAATAGTTGTCTTCACTTTCTAATTCCTCTGTTATTTTTTTTCCATATTTTCTTTGTAATTTGTTCCTCGTTAGACCTTCAGAATGAGTCAACATCGCAGCATGTTTTTTGATGTTGTTTTGCAAATAAGTTTTTTTGTGTGTGATGTAGATTTTGAGCATTTAATTTTTTAAAAATACTAGTACTGTCAAACTATGATTAGTTGAGCTAAATGATAAGTCTCACCTATTATGACTTTTATTAAAAATCTGTTGTTATTTCTTACCTGTCTCAAATTGCTTTAAGTAACAGGTTACTTTGATGGTCTGTGAATTAATGTGACAGTGTTGCACAAAAGAATAGCCTCTCAAATTTCACAGATATTTGCTGTAGTAATTAAATAGTAATTTGTTTTTACTTTTAATCCATATGTTTAGACAGCTGAGTGATTGTTTATAACAAAAATCTATTGAGATCTCAAGGGAGTTGAGGCTTAACTTTCTAAACAGTAAGCCAAATGTTTAAGGTTCCTACTAAAATCAAGTAAGTAGTTTCACTGTTAGGGATAAATATTTGCAAAATAGGTTTTCATAAAATCAGCATAGTTCTGTAGTAGGTATTACCTTGTTTCTGAGGCTGTGCTTTTTGCTTTCTGATAGGTTTTCGAGTTACTGTTTTCTCAATATTTGGTGGTAAATATATTCTGATGTGATATAGTCCATGCCTTTCCTTTCCACTCATGGCAAGTTCCTACATAAAATACCAACTTTATCAGAACATAATTGTTGTTATCACATTAAAACGTTCCTTGCCTCACCTGTGCGTTTTTTGTAATGAAGATGTATCCTTCTCAAATGAGATTTTGTATGAATCAAAACCTCTCTTTTCGAAATCGTAGGTGATCTTTCCTTTACAAATTACAAGTTCTGTCTCTTCAGAATGTAACTAAATCTCCAGAGGCTTTAAGCCCATGACATGTCTGTGGAGTGGAGGACTCCACATATTTTTCTGTAAAGTAACTAGATCTAGGGAGAGTTAGAAATATTGCAGTAAACTTTCCAGTTCTCCATCAGGCTTCCCTTCAAAATGAGACATGCAGGACACTTTGCTTCTCCAAGTTTGTGTAAAGTTTTGAGAGTTGGAAGAGATATTTACAAAGACAATTGTTAGTTTAGAGAGGCCAGTCTTGTTAGACAGTTTCTCTGTCTGAGAGTGAAAGAGAGAAGTGACTAAAAGTGATTCAGAGCTGGGCCCAATTTAGTTGCCCTAGTTCACCTTGTGTTACAATAACAAGTGGTGTGATTGCAGTGGATCGAAGGAGAAAAACGGTGGGTAGTGAGGACTGGGGGGAGTATTTCGGACAAGCTCTATCCTGGTCCCATGTCCTGTTATGTTGTTCTCCTGAATTGCCTTCCAGAATAGCTGTCTGTATCATCTCTCTTCCCTGGCTCTTGACAACGGCTAAAGAAAGCAGCTTTCTGGGTTGAAACTAGTTTCAGTGAATACGCCTTTTAGTTTTCATCTGGCCTGATATAACTGTACTAATCTGACAGTCCTGGTTACAGAAACACAGTAATTGTAACGGATGTGATGAAGTATTGTCCCAATGGCTATTGACCCAGAAATAGTCGTCAGATTCTCCTTCGAGAGGAAAATCTGTTTGCTAGTTTCAAATTGACATTTCTTCATAACCCTTCTAAAAGCTGTTTTAACACTTAGCAGAGACCGTTACATACTGTCTCTTACCATTTTCAGCAGAGACTTTCTAGTGTTGCTCCTGGTGATGCTGCTTCTGCAGCTGTAATAGCAGCAGCCTACTTTCTGTATTCCCATGTTTATAATAGTTATATATATTGGGACTGTTGGTCTGCTTTTTCATTTGCTGCTAATCTATTCAATTACACTCTGTTGTGTTGCAGAGTTTCTAGCACCTCTTTTAATTGACTCCCTTATTTCTTTAAAGTATGTGTTTGGGGTCTCGAGAAATGTAAATTTCTCCGCCCATTATTTTTCTCTTTGAAGTGCAGCCAGTTATTTTGCCCCTGAAGACTGCATCTAGGCTTTCCCACAGGATGTCTTGCGTTATTTCCAATATTTTTTGTTTGAAGGAGATCTTATATTTTCCCTTTCATATATTTAAAATATTCATCTCCTGAAACTGAGTTATTAAAGTACCTTGTAATATGACCAAGTGGCTACTTGCAAAGATGAAGATGGGCTGTGAAAGAAATGTGCTTAAGACTTTACATCCTTATGCTGGGAGCATGCTGTGGTTTCTACAATCAGGGTAAGGTCTGTCTTTGAAAAGGTTCACAGGCTATAGGTGACCAGGTAACCTAGAAGCCCTGCAGACACATTGGGATAGTGCTATACAGTTCTGAAACCTAACCCTTGAGAGCGGTGCTGGGAGAATACCTTCCCATAACGCTCTCCCTGCTACCTTTCTTTTCCAAGTTTGAGGTTTCTCTTCTGGCAGTGTCTCCTGTCAATGAACGCCGTTATTCTGACTCTTGGTGCGTGTACACTCAGTGTAGCCAAGGTGGTTCTTTCCCACAGCAGTATCCGTTGGGACTGCACCCTGGCTCCAGTGTCTTCAAGCTGCAAAAAACCCTCTTGAAACAGCCCTTCCCCTCTGTACAGCTGCAAGGTGGAGGTACAGTGTGGCTCCCTTCATCTGGGAAAGCAGTAGTAGGTGTGCGTTCAAGACGTTAATGTTTGCAGTGGCTTCCTTTCTTTTATCAGTGTCAAAACCTGTTTATTTTGGAAGTACTTTCAGCAATGACTCCTGTTGCATAACTGAGTGTAAATCCAAAGCCAAGACTTCAGCAAAATACTGACTTTGCCTGACTAACCAACACACTAGAGAAAAGTGGGAGATATGTAAATTGTTCTCAGAAAGACCCCATGATTTATTTAGAAATTTATGTGGTCATTACTTCATTCCTCTCTTGACCCAGTTCTTCTAAGCAGGAGTTCTTGATCTTTTCATTCTCAAAATATGATTCAACTGCTACTTCTGTTTGTAGTTGTCTTCTGGGGTACAAAAGAAAAATCATTTGAGTTCTTCAAAAGGTAGGAGAGGAAAGCAGAGAAAGACAGAAGTCTCCTCTGTTCCTTTAGAATCCAGGGTTCGTAAAATGTCTTGATTGACCAAACCTATGTATTATTCAAAATCAAGGGAAGGCTTTATGAACAGTTGCTTTGGCCAGCTTGTCTTAATTGCCTTGCAATGCATGGGAACTCAAACACTGTGTTCTTACCATGTTAATCAGTTTAAGGGGTGTAGTTTCACTAAACGCTCTAACACAGTTTCTGGTGTTGCAATTGAGCACATCTGTAAAGACATTGATTAAGTGAAGTCCACATACCCACCTTAGCAAGAGGTTACTGCTGGAAAGATGTAATACCCACCTATTCATTTATCCATTTATGTAGAAACACCCAAATAGTTGCACCTTTTGTGGTTACTGGGTTTCTTTTTTTCCTGATGTCTATATATCCCACGCCATCATCCTTTTCTAGTGCACCATTTGCAGTCACAGTATTTCTTCTGAAGATGTCCATGTTTCCCATACCTTCATCCTTTTTTTGTGGATGTGGAATCAGCCAGCAGTTGCATTAAGGATGATGAAGGAATCTAAGGGGCAATTAATCTGTACTCGGGGGGAAAAAAATAGAGTCTTGAGCTTGCTTATAGTAGGTGTATCCATCAGAGCAATTGGTCATAAGTGCTCAGTGTGCCTCTATTCCAAGAAGAAAATATGGAACAGGGAAACACTTGAAAAAAGTAGCGAGCTATAACTTCAGCAGTCTTTTGATGAGCTTTTGCCATCAGACCTTCCCTTCCTGATGTGCTGCACGAAGAATTGTGTTCATTACTTTATTCTGGCTGATCTGTTTTCATAGCAGCCTAGCAATCCTGACAGATGCACTGGTCCTACTTGAAATATAAGGAAATGCTGCAGTTTAGAAGTCTTAGTTCATGTGTACTTTTTTAGAAAAGGGACCTTGTAGATGTGAAGGTAAGGCGGTTTTTCACATTTAGGATAAATTTTTGTCTTATTCTCTGTAAACAACTCCAAACTTTGCCTAAATTTTCCAGTTTATGTGAATTTTCATACCTTTCTTTTCAAGGGCTCAGGACATCTTCCGTCAGGCAATGAAATCTCAAAGTGTCATCTTGGAAGTCCTTCCTCCATACAATCGAGAACAATATGAGAAGTCTGCTATTGCTTCCCTTTGTTTTCTGGATAATGAAGAAGGAGTTCCAAAAACAAAGATCCCACCTCCTGTTCATCCAAAGCCTGCTTTGAAAACGATTAATCTTTCTGGAGCAAGCAGCTTGGAGACAGGTGTACAGGCAACACTACAACAAGCAAAGAGCCCCAACCTCCCACGTCTGGGTAGAAAGCCGTCTTCTCCCTCACTGTCTCCCCTTATGGGCTTTGGCAATAAAAAAAATGCAAAGAAAATAAAGATAGACCTAAAAAAAGGTAAGTCTTTTGGAGATATGATTCATTCTGTATCATATTCTCTGTATTGATACCTTAGTTTTTAAATAAACTAGTGACATTAAAAGTACAAGAAAGTTATTTACAGTATAAAAATTCCAAGACTTCCAAAAGGTAAAAGAAAATTCCAAAAGGCAAAGGAATGGTAACTGTAATGTTCTCAACAGTCAGCTTTCTTGTAAACTTTGGATGTGTATTATCTAGACTTGCTGATTAAAAAAAATCTCGATTACTGATTTGTGTGGAATGTATTTCATTATCAACAAGTGATATGAAGAGACGATTCAGCCTTTTCACAGGCACAGAATGAAAATTTGAATTGTCTGCTGGTAACCTTTGTTATTTTTATTCATTTGTGCAAATTGACAAGCACTGTTATTACATTCTTTTAAAGATATGTTTAAAAACATGCACTACTCTATTTTATGTTGTCTAGGAAGTTGACCACAGATTTACCTGTCTTTCCCTTCTTTATTTTCTACAAACACGCTGGGATGACTCACATGAGTGCTGCAATGGCTGGCTATAAACTCTTCAGAAGGGACAGGCAAGGAAGGAGAGGTGGTGGGGTAGCCCTGTATGTTAGGGAGGGTTTTGATTGTCTAGAGCTTAATGATGGTTACGGTAGGGTTGAGTGTTCACAGGTGAGAATCAGGGGGAAGG
>VXBO01000758.1:521996-548785 GCA_013400135.1 Rhinoptilus africanus | reverse complement strand
TTTGATTGTCTAGAGCTTAATGATGGTGACGATAGGGTTGAGTCTTTATGGGTAAGAATCAGGGAGCAGATATCATGGTGAGAGTCTGTTATAGACCACCCAACCGGGCTGAAGAGGCAGACTAAATAAGCAGATGGGAGAAGTCTCACAATCGCTAGCCCTTGTTCTCGTGGGGGACTTCAACTTAGCAGATGTCTGCTGGAAATTACAATAGAGTGGAAACAGTCTAAGGAGGTTCCTGGAGTGTGTGGAAGATACTTCCTGACACAGCTGGTGAGTTGAGCCAACTAGGAAAGGTGCCCCACTGGACCTGTTGTTTATGAATAGAGAAGGACTTGTGAGTGAAGTGATGGTTGAAGGTTGTCTTGGGCATAGCAAAGGCAAAGTGATAGTTTTTGATTCTTGGAGAGGTATGGAAGGAAGGTCAGCAGAACTGCTACCTTGGACTTCCAGAGGGCAGAGTTTGGCCTCTTTAGGAGCCTGCTTGACAGAGTCCCTTGGGAGGCAGTCCTGAAGGGCAAAGGAATCCAGGAAGGCTGGACATTTCTCAAGAAGGAAATAGTAAAGGCGCAGGAGCAGGCTGTCCCCGTGTGCCAAAAGATGAGCCAGCGGGGAAGAAGACCGCCTGGCTGAACAGAGAGCTTTGGCTGGAGCGCAGGAAAAAAGAGAGTTTATGAACTTTGGAAGAAGGGGCAGGCTACTCAGGAGGACTACAAAGATGTTGTGAGGTTATGCAGGGCGAAAATAAGGGCCAAAGCCCAGCTAGAACTTAATCTGCTTGCTGCTATAAAAGGCAATTTTAAATGTTTCTATAAATACATTAGCAACAAAAGGAGGGCTAAGGAGAATCTTCATCCTTTATTGGATGTGGAGGGAAACACACTGACAAAGGATGAGGAAAAGACTGAGGTACTTAATGCCTTCTTTGCCTTGGTCTTTAATAGTAAGACCAGTTGTTCTCTGTGTCCCTAGCCCCCTGAACTGGAAGACAGGGAGCAGACTGAAGGTACATTTTTTCCCCTCCATCCAAGGGGAAATGGTTGGCAACCTGCTCCACCGTTTAGACATACACAAGTCTACGGGCCTGGATGGGATCCACCCAAGGGTACTGAGTACCTAGATTCATTGTCTATGAGACTTTAGTAAAGCCTTTGACATGTTTCCCACAGCATTATCCTGGAGAAACTGTCTGCTCGTGGCTTAGATGGGTATACTCTTCAATGGGTAAAAAATTGGCTGGATAGCTGGACCCAAAGAATTGTGGTGAATGGAGTTAGGTCCAGTTGGTGGCCAGTCACAAGTGGTGTTCCCCAGGGCTCAGTACTGGGGACGGTTCTGTTTAATATCTTTAGCAATGACCTGGACAAGGGGATGGAGTGCACCTTCAGTAAGCTTGCAAACAGCACCAAGTTGGGTGGGAGTGTCAATCTTCTTGAGAGTAGGAAGGCTCCACAGAGGGATCTGGACAGGCTGGATCGATGGACTGAGGCCAATGGTATGAGGTTCAACAAGGCCAAGTGCCGGATCCTGCACTTGGGTCACAACAACCCCATGCAGCACTACAGGAAATCTGCCTGGTGGAAAGGGACCTGGGGGTGTTGGTCATCTGCCAGCTAAATGTAAGCCAGCAGTGTGTCCAGGTGGCCAAGAAGGCCAATAGCATCCTGGCTTGTATCAGAAATTGCATGGCCAGCGGGAGAAGGGAACTGATTGTCCCCCTGTACTGAGCATTGGTGAGGCCCCACTGTACTGTGTCCAGTTTTGGGCCCCTCATTACAAGAAGACATTGAGGTACTGGAGCATGTTCAGAAAAGGGCAATGAAGCTGCTGAGGGGTCTGGAGGACAAGTCTTATGAGGAGCAGCTGAAGTGACTGGGGTTGTTTAGTCTGGAGAAAAGGAGGCTGAGGGGAGACCTTACCGCTCTCTGCAGCTCCCTGAAAGGAGGGTGTCGTGATGTGGATGTCAGTCTCTTCCTACTGAGCAACAAGCGATAGGACAAGAGGAAACAGCCTCAAGTCACACCATGGGAGGTCTAGATTGGATATTAGGAAAAATTTCTTCACCGAAAGGGTTGTCAAGCACTGGAACAGGCTGCCCAGGGAAGTGGTGGAGTCACCACCCCTGGAGATATTTAGAAGACGTGTAGATGTCATGCTTAGGGACGTGGCTTAGTGGTGGACTTGGCAATTCTAGGTTAAAGGTTGGACCTGATGATCTTGAAAGTCTCTTCCAACCTAAATGATTCTGCAATTCTATGAGACCTCTTCTTTCCATCTGTATTTACTCAGCTGTCAGCAGGCCGAATTTGGTGTGTGTATCTTTAATTGCTGCTCCATGCAGATGTCTGTCTTTGCATGGAGTAACAGGTTTATGCACATGTAGTAAAATGTGCTTAAGCAGATTCCAATTAGCATTTATATTTTCTGTTTAATTTCTGTTGCTGATTTGGCTGAGAGTTAAATTTGATGCTAGAAGTGGCCCTTTTAAAAACTGTCTGTAACTTTATTCTTTTAACACATAATGAATGTAATCAAGCTGTCATTTCTTAAATTTTGTTATTTCTTAACTTAAATCACTCATTTTTACTTCTGAACTCTTCAGCTTTGTGTTAACAAAACCTGCTTCAGAATTTTCCTCATTTCAGATGTAATGCTTTTGCTTTTTAAACAGTAATTTATATTTTTAGAAATTATAAGAATGTGATACTGACATGATATCTCTGAAAGCTGTCACATGGGTAGCAATCCTGCTCAATATAAAAAGGTTTTTATGGACTCTGCTATTTCTGGGTCATTTTGGTGGCTTATAAGCAGTACCTGCTAATATCGATTTTATTCCCTAAGCGTTTGTTAAACATTTTTCTATTACTACTGGAAGTTGTTTATGTCCAAGCAGCAAACTTCAGGAATGGAAACTTTGAAATATCACTTGTCCTTTCTTAACAGCATGTAGTCAGCTTTCAAATCATGTGACTTTCCTACTTTTCACCAAATTTCAGTAAAAACCGCTAAATTATATTTATGCTCATAAACAATTCTGATTGCTCTGATTTATTTAAAGACTATTGACATTGATGTGAAGGCTGATACTAAAACCACTTAGAGAAAAGGTAAATGCTTTAAAATGACAGTTCTTGCTCATTTTGTATTATTGTGGGCTATCCAAAAGTATTTCCATCTGTAGCTGTTGCAGGAGGATTTGAGCATGTGTTTTGACATTGATAGAATTCTCCTCTAGACCATGCAGAAAATAGGTTTGCATTTACAGCTTTTTATTTGCTTTCTTTTTTTTTTTGAGAGCTATCCTGAATGAGTGTCTGTGATATGTTACTGACATTGTTTACTTGCTTCTAATGATCATCATTTGCTTATTGAAATTTATGTTGAGAGCTCTTTATCTGTCCTTCTAGGTCCAGAAGGACTTGGTTTCACTGTGGTTACCAGAGACTCATCAGTACATGGTCCTGGTCCGATTTTTGTGAAGAATATTTTACCCAAAGGTGCAGCAGTAAAAGACGGTCGTTTGCAGTCAGGAGACAGAATCCTGGAGGTTAGGATAAACATCCATTGTATTTGCGTTGCTGAGTATCGATGGCTGATTTTGGCATAAATATTTTATTTTCTTATATCTATTACTGATATGTGGAATTAAGATTCTTGACCTTGATTTTTTTAAAAAATAAGTCTCCTTGCTTTTGTTTGTCAGTAAGTATTTTACACCGCTATTTGGAAAAAAGGGGCTTTTCCCAGGAGTCTGTGGGATGTTTGAACAAGGGGTATCTGATAACATCTTGGTTCTTAAAGCAGAGAAATGTATCAGTTTAGAAACAAAGCATGTCTTGCCTCTTCATCCATGTCCAAAAATCTCTGATTAATATTGAGGTGGTGAGGTGCTCATTTTAAAGCAATTTTGCTCAAATCGGTCTGTTAAAAATTTTCAGATATCTTGTGATTTACAATCTCTAATGGGTTATTTCTACTTACTAACCTCAAAAAGCTCTTAAGGTAAACAGTTTTAATAATACTTAGGTCTTGTTTTTATACTTTTCATCTTCAAAGTGCTTTACAAACTAATTAAGCCTCACAAACCCCCTGCAAGGTGGTGAAGTACTACAGACCTGCTTTAGCAGATGGCGAAAATAAGGGAAAAAAGGTTAAGTGATTTGTGGAGGGCGGGAGTGGGAGACAGTGTGGGAGCTCTTACTGATTCTTCTTTGCTCTCAGTCACTGAATGACACCTGTGTTAGGTGAGGTGAAAATGACAGAAGACAGTCGTGCTCCTCACAGATATGACATCCTCTCTTCTTTTGTGCCTGGTAGGTGAATGGACGGGACATCACTGGCAGGACCCAGGAAGAGCTTGTAGCTATGCTGAGGAGCACAAAGCAAGGGGAAACTGTCTGTCTGATTGTGGCTCGTCAGGAGGAGGCCTTTCTACCTCGAGAGCTGGTAAACTTTTCTTGCCCTGAAGAGTGGTATTGAAACAATTCCATGTTTTAAAACTAGCCCAAGAAATAAAAATGAACTGGTTTGGCTGAGAAAGCCAGCAAATGGTAACTGTAAAGGCTTGTGTTTGAGAAGTATTTATACTTACATTTGATTTTGATGGATATTTGATTTTGTCTACTTTAGATGGAATTCCACACAATCTGATTTTTCATCCCAAAAATGACATCATAAGCATAACTCACAGGAATATTGCAATGAGTCTTGCAACTCTGAGGTCTAGCATGGCTGAAAATAGATTATTGTCTTTCAGAAAAGCAACAAGCTTTAAACCAGAAGTTTAAAGTGCATGTAATGAGTCCTGCAGCTTATCAGTAAGGAACTGGTGAGTGTGCTGCCCCCAGGAGATGGATCTCCTAAGCCAGGTGCAAAACTGCAGGAGTGATGAGGAATAGAATTCCATTGCACTCCTCACAATTCTGGAAGCAAGCTTTTCCTTGGTTGCTAGTCGTTGCCTTAATAGGCTCTTGCATGTCCGATTTTGTTCGATCTCAAGTCCTTAATTTTCACTTTTTTTTTTTAAATGCTGGCATGGAACTGTGGTCTCTTTTTCTCTCACATAAAGTGCTGAGGACTACATCAGTGTAAAAGTGCTATCTGATACATAACTTGTTTCCCCTCAAAGAAGGTCATCTCTTTGGTCCCCTCTTCCTTATCTTGATTGATGGCTATACTTGACCTTTCACGAAGTTCTCAGGATAAGGGAAGGACAGCATTTCCTGCTTTTGTCTCATTTTATCTCCTTTAAAGAACACAAACGGCCTTCATTCTTTTCTTAAGATGCCGCCTTCTTGCTTTTCCTTTTGCTTTAGACTGTTAGCAGGATCTTCTACAGAAATCCTCCATTATTTTTCCTCACAAAACATTGCTGACAGTTTTCCTCTGGTTTCCTTGTTACCAGTTGCACCTTGTTGAGGTAAGGGTGTCTATTGCCTGGGGTAGGCTAAGGAGCGGGAGGGAGTTCAGATTCTCTCATGTGAGCCTTTCCTCTCCTACCGCTGATGCCCACTTTTTCCTGTAGAAGAGCAATTGTGAAGTGTCCTAACAAAACTATTTTTGTTTTCATTTTCCTTTTTTATTGTGTAATCTTTAAGGAGTATAACAGCAGAATGTTTTCAGCCCTGTAATTGGGCACTCTGTTCAGCGATTGCCAAAGCACCACGGTCATTGTAATGCTGTTTAGTAAGCCCTGAGCTGTAGAGACAGTGTCTGTGCAGACCGGAAGGAAATTTCTGAGTCTGAAAGTACTAACTAAATTACCTATGATATTTAGGATTTCTTTTCTTCCACCAGCTTTTCTAAATATGAGCTTATTTGTTTGAAAAGGCTACCCATCAACAGTTCTTTCTTGCGGGTTTTTTTTTTTGAGTTATAAAACACATTACTTGAAAATTGTACTTTTAAAAAAGGTATGTGTTCTTCTTTTCTCTCTCCTGTTCCCCTAACATTATACATTATTCTGTGTTGTCATAGTACAAACTCTCTTGGAAATCACTGTAACAGCGTGTGGGTATAAAAGACTGGAAGAATCTAAAAGCTATTTATAATTTTTCCCTGCCACAATTGCCTGCTATTAAATTCTAGCCCCTACAGCAAGGATTAACTACCTTTCAAAAGGTGACTTACTTATGACTGGCATGATTGAAATCCAGAAAGTAGCCACATTTATCCTGCTGGCTTGACCTTCGCTTGGATTGCTTTCTCTGCGAAAGAATGATGCACAAGGGATGGCCCTCACTGTAACGGTGATGATATGTGAATTCTAATACTGTTCTGTGTTTCTTGTTATCCCAATCAAGTACAATATAATACAACTGTGAGTTAGTGAAATACCTTAGATAATTTTATGGAACCAACCCTTCTAAATTAAAAAGCCTTTCAGCAACATCTGTTTGGTAGCTGACAACAAAAGTGTGGGTTACCATACCATTAAGCTACCAGATGTTGATGCTAACATGATGCTTGTTAGAATTCATGAGACGTCTGAGAATAGTCTCAGCAAAGATTAAAAAAAATAAATTAAAATTTGTTTAGCTTTTTTGTTTGTTTTTAGCTTTAGCCATGATATTACATTGGACTAATCCTCTGCTACCTCAAAAGTTACAGTGCTGTTTTGATCAAAGAGGAAAAAAAAATAGTACTTTAAATGTTTGTTTTTGAAAGGAAAGGCAGTAGATAATCCAGTATTTTTCAAGGACAGCTGTAACTGAATGCTATGACTATGTAGCACGCATGCAGAGTTTACCTAAATACTTGGGGGTTTTGTTAATGTCTGGCAATAATAGGGTAATTGATTTATATCAGAGTCATTCTTGATTTGAGCAGTTCTCCGAGGACTGTAATGTGAGAAGCTGTTTTCTTCAGATTCCCTGTTACCTGTTGAAAGGAAAAGGAGAAGAACCACGTACTAAATGTGCCCACTCCCCACGGCTTCCTGGGGGAAAGGTGCCTCTAGAAGTTGGACCCACTAGAGACCGTTCATAAAACCACTTTGCTCCACTGGAACTGGGTTCCAACACTGATTTCTGGAGAGAACTTGATAGCGGCATGGGCACAAAGCAAATAATGTGACAAAGTAACAGTGGGTGGCATTTGGTTGCGTGCATCTGTAATATACTTTGACGTTACCTCATAACAAAGCTGTAGTTTGGAGAAATCATGGTCTCATTAAAATTTTCTCTTCAGTAAGCTAGATGGGAACAGAGTTTGGGGGTTTTGTTACTGTGATCTATGCTGGTGGAATTGCTAGCAAGTAGAAAAATATATTCAGGGTAGCAAACGTTTACCACACCAGTCCAGAGAGAGATGTGATATGGGTGAGGATGAATCAGTGTTGCAAACAGGCATTATTAAATCTCAGGGAGCTGGGGCTTCAGTTACACTAGCCCGTGCAACATCTGAGAGTTGCACAGTTACATTGTTTGCACATAATGAGGGAATAAAATAGAAAACCCAATCTTTGTAGTGTCGTTACAGCTTTAAAAAAAGAAAAAGAGGATCTAATGAGGTTATTTTTCGTTATTGAAGCATATCAGTGAAGTTGAATTTGGACCAACCACAGGCTGTCCTCCTTATTATCCAGTTAGCCAAATGTTCCCAGTAATTCATGCCAGCTGTTGACAATGTAGCAGCTGAGTAAGGAGCCGCTTCCAAAACACGGGAGAAGATCTTGATTCATTTAATTACCACAGTCTACAGAGTGGCCAGTGGTGATTAGTGCATTCTTTAAGGTGCATTTGGGTTTTAACTCTGTGACACTGATTGTTTTCTAAAGGATGGTGAATATTACAGAAAGAAACTGGCTTAACTGAACAGGTTTGGATTTTCCAGCTCTTATCAAAGTAAATGGAATATATGTCAAACTGTGGCTATCATTCTGTTGTGTTTTCAAAATACAGCATTTTGATCATGTGTATTTGTTGCATTTTGTTTTTTCGCCAGGGAGAATGTGTGATCTGAAGGTTCCATTTCTTTTAATAACGTTATAAAGATCACTTCTCTCCCTTCTCTTTCTTTATCCCTGCATTGGTATAACAAGCCAAGCTACTGGAATGAGAGCAACTCTGGTGTAACCCATTCTCTGCCATGACCCTATGCGAGTTTTATTCTTGTTATTTTTCATGAGCCTTCAGGATAGCGGATATGATGCACATAGGCAGAGGAATGTGCTAGTTCTGCGATTGCCAGAAATAATATAGCACCTAAAATATTTTGGTGCATTTTTCTTTGAGTTAGAGCATATACATAGTGTAAGTTTTGCATATGCTTTATTTCTTGTTTTAAAAATAGCTTTGACTTACCAGTTTCAACTGTAATCACTATTTCTATGGTTTCTGATCCCTGAAGAATGGAAGAGGAAAGGGAAAAAACCAGCATTTTTACAACAAAAGCTAAAAGAACAGCAATGTACATAGTACAGCACTTGATTTTGAGTCTTTTTTTACACATGCACTATACCCGGATAGAAGGAAGCAGGATGAGTGGCTATTTCAATTAAGCATTTTTTTTTTGTTACCATGTGATTAACTTTTATGTTTCGGTCTTTCCATGGTTAATTCCTTCCACTACCTTGAACTTCTGTGCCTGAAGGAGAACTTGTTTGCCTGAAGTGTTGTCCTTTTTGTCTATAATATTCAAAGCTTAATTTCTATTACTTCCTTTTAATTGTTTCATGCCTTTTTATGTGCAGGAAATAATAGGTGAAATTTCAACCTAGACTTAACTGGTTTTGCACCTGTTTTTGTAGGTCAAACCAGCGATTCTAGTGGATTCTAGTGCTCAGTTAACCAGAAATGGTCAAATAATTTCAGTCAGAAAGTGATTCCAGCAAGTACCGATTCTCTGTTGTGTTATTTCTATTCAAAAGGCGAAGAATATGATAGCTAAAAAAAAGTCAATATAGGTATATTGGATTTTAATAATATGCACAAGATTCAGGTCTTGAATTGTTCTACATAATGAAGAGGCGGCTGTTGTGAATACACGTGGCACCTTTCATCTTGAATAACTTTATAAACCATGTAGATTTTTTTAAAAGTCCTGTGTTTTTTCCGGGAACTTTTGAAGGCAAGTGTTTAATATTGGACCTGTAGATTCTCTTTATCTAGAAGAGTTGAGAAATTAATGTAGGTTGTGTCTGTGCAAATGTATCTTTCTAGAGTGAAAACGTTGTCTAGTGCAGCCCCTCAGAGGTTCTCAGCTTTCATTATGAGTATCAGAAGATGGTTACTAGTTCATTACAGCTTAGAGTACTGGAAACTGTGCCTGAGGTTTAATTAGTTACTGTGCTCATTATGAAAGTCAGTAAGAGATCACTGTTTAGAAGGAACGTGGCAGTCTTTCCTGTCACTGTGAAGAGAAGGTGTGGCAGAAAATATCCCTTTATGTATCCTAGGTTTTTTGTGGGACTCCCTAACTTACCAAAGGGGAATAAATTGCTTGAATAATTCATGTCTCTTTAAAAAGTGGTTGGTTTTTTATTTTAAACTAGCTCCAACAATTACGCAATGGCAGAATGAGCTCTTACATGCTGTGAAGTGCTGTTATAGCTACCAACGTATCAAATACGTTTACTGTGCTTTGCCATGGGATAGCGGTAGTCAGTCTCTTCAAGACTGCAGAGACCTTATTGCATCTGATCTACTATTGCTTTCTCTGTCAAGCCCATCAAAGTGTTATGATCCAGCAATGATTTGTCTTTCAGATCCCACTCTTCCTGTTTTCCAGCAAATATGAGGAACCTTAAAAGGGTGGTCTGAAAGCTGTGATCAATAGCACTCATTGCCTGCAAGAACTTCTGGTGGTGCTCTCCCTGCTGGTAAAGAAAAAGTTAGGGTGGAAATAAGTAGGGAGAGAAAAGCATAATGTTACTTATACCATGAGATACTGTATTTGCTTACAGGTTTACTGCCCAAAACTTTTAAGTTGAGAAACCCTACCTCAGAGCACTGGGAAATGAAAACTGTTTACTTGATAGCATCAGTCTCAGTTCTGGTGTTGTCCAGAATTGTTTGGGAGCTCACTTTAATCTATGAAATCAAAAGTATGTATACATCAGAATAAAGGCCTATAAAATATGACTCATCAGAAATTGAGTCTACATACATTTTTAGATGCATTTATCCAGATTTACAGTATTTGGGTTTAATAAAACTGAAGTATATGGGCAATTCTTAAATCTTACTGGCAACTATAGTACCTTGCCATTTACAAGGGTAACCAGATTTATTTCATGTACCATATGAAAATTTTTACAAGTTCCTCTACCTTAGAATCCATGAAAAAAGTTTTCCTAGGCTGACTCAATGTAAAATGTGGTGTTTGAAGTAGACGTAGAAGAATTATACGCTGCTTATTGCTTGGTTTACCATCCCTTTAAAACAGGAACCATTAAATTGAGTAAAGAGTGGGATTTGTACATCACAGTGTTGCGACCTGTTTGCTCAGAATATGTTCTAAAAATGTGCAGTAACAGCAATCCTAAATTCACCCTGAAAATACCATGCAGTCTTCCATCTTCATGAGTGATAAAATTTTAGGGTCTCAAGTGGCAAGGTATATTAACTGCGCAAGGCTCCAGCTCAGAAGGGTGCTTAAGTGCAGGGCTAACTCAATATGTGGGGTGAAAATGGGTGTTTTCACAGTGGGGCATACTTTGATTGAGGACTGAACTAGTTCATTTTTCTCCCTCTGTTTCCCACACTTACGTCACTTAAAAGGTTGAGTGATACTGCGTTTTTAAAAGTTGCAGAGCAATGCTACACTGAATTAGAGAACATTTTTGTAAGGACAAACCATTTCCTTGAGTAAAAGTTGCTATGGGATCTCGAATAGGCATGTCAAGCAAACTGGAGAATCTCCATTTTGAAGCGTGCTGTGACATCAAATAGTAAACTGAAATGCAATGTCTCTGCTTTGGATGAAGAGCTGAACCTAGTTTTGTCAGTTTTCAAAGCTATGATTCCAGAGAGTCTACATAATTCAAACCACAGCCATTCCATCTAATATGGCACAAATTTGTAGTGTACTGCGTTAATGTAAGAAGTATCCAAGTACAGTATAATATATCTCTATGGATTTGCTGTTGGCCTTTTTTGTCTTAGCAGGGTGTGCCATTAGTGACCATTTAGTTTTTATTGCAGTACGGAATAGAGATGATTTTAAAGAAGCCTATATGAAAGCATCTGTCAGAAATGCTAAAGATAAATACATGCAGCAGTGACTTCAGTTATTTACTAGATTGTGACAAGATTACAGCAGTGCGTTACCGTGAACTATTATTTTCAAGAGCATTCCTGTATATCTGTTGCAAAATAGCATAGATTTTATAGTGAGTGAATGAGCTGTCAGCAAAGTATTTCTTAATTGTGGCTAAGCTGTTGGATAGAGCACAGAGAATAGTGCAAATAAGGAGGTATCTTCTTTTCAAGCTTTTCTGCCAATAATATGTGGTTCCACAATTTAAATGCTGCTCTTTAACTTTTGCAGGTTTTTTTCAGAAAATAATTGCAAAAGCATGTAAATGTCTTACTTCCTTCATAAGCCTTTGAAAATAACCCTCCTGGGTCTCTTGCCTTTTGCTCTGGGCTCTGAATGGCACTCCAGGGAGTTGGCATCTCTTATCAGGAACGAGCAGCCAGGCAAGGGGCAGCCAGCATATTGAGAGACCATAATAGTCTGTTGGTCAAGGGCACCAGACAGGTACTGAAAGGTCTCTTGTTGTGTTAAACAAATGCTATTTCCTTCCTGCTTTATAGTGGGAGCTAATTTTTTTTTTTTTTTGTAAGCTTCTCTTTTGGCAAAAGAACAATAGGGATAAATAAGGCAACCTTTCCAGTGAGAGAGATGCATTAGATTATCATAAATCCACAGATCAAAAGTGCCGTGGTCAATGAGAACGGGCTGTTGTAAGATTAAATAAAAGGACTAATTGAAAGTGGTGTCCCATGGTAGACAGAGGATTGACACAATATTGAGTAGATACAGCCATGGACTAAGTAGAAGGGGGAAGAATACAATGCGTGCTACTTTTTTCCAGAGGTTACAATTCTGTTTGTACTGGTGACTGAACAGTTTTTGTGTGTTGTGGGAATAAGAGAAGGCTAAAAGTATATTCTGTCTATTCTTTGAAATTTATTGGTGAGTCTTAATTATATACAAGTCAAATTTTAGGTTGTTTTAAGAATCCTTCATTATAGCCTTTTAATTAAGAAATCGCAGACCTGAGGCATAGTTGTGCTTCTAAAAATTAAATAAAATCATTGGCAGAAGATCAATTAATCAAATGTATCCTGAGACTCTTAGATAAAGGTTTTCAGTCTGCATTGCTGAATGTTATTTAGTACATATTGTTAGGCCTTTCTGCTCTTAAATCTAGCAAACTCTGTATTCTCCCACCTTCATATAAACTCTTTTGAACTTCTCTGTCTGGTTTATGGTGATTCAGTAAATGTCAGAATTGATTTTACTGAGGTCCCATGGAGCTATCTCAGTAGATTAAAACATTCCTGTGTTGATTTCCCTTGTGAGGGCTGGTACCTGCTTGGGTGTTTGCTCCTTTCTGTTTAGCGGCTGGGTCTGGACAGCGAATGGAAAGAGTGGCTCGTAGACGTCCTCCGACTGCTGCACTCCTGTCCAGGAGAGGCCACCTGGAGAAAGAGAGGAGATTGTTGTCTTCCCCGAGCAGCTGAGAGAGCTCAGGAACTATCTGGAGTGCTGGGTGTTGCCGCCAGGAGGGAGCTGTGCAGCAGGAGCTGAGGCTGGCGGACTCCTATACATAATAGGGAGCAAACATCAGCAGGTTACAGAAGGGACCAAGAAGAGAGATGTCATATCTCGAGGTGACTGTTCAGAGCTTGGTGCAGCTGAGGAAGCTATTGAAAGCCAAGATTTAGCACAGCTGAAGGAAAGACCTGCACAGTGAAGCCAAAGTGAACAGTGGAGATTGATGTATTTCTTTTTTCCCCCAAGTGTTTGTTTTGTTTTGTTTTGTTTTGTTTTTTACTTCAGCCTGTTTTGCTGCTAAGTATGTTTTATTAAGAGTTCAAAATCCCTTTTGCTGTCTTCCGTGTACTTATCTTAAAGGAAGAATACAGGCCAGCCTGTCCCAAAGCTCTTGCCAACTTGAGGTCTCATCACCTGGCTATCTGGACTTTGATTTATGTGAAGATTTCTCGTTTATCGTAGTACCATTTGGTTACTTACCTATGTCTGCAATAGGGAATAACTTCAGTGATATACTATCATTTAATTCCTGAAGTGCTGAGGTGAGATACATTTGTCATGGAAATTACATGATGAGATTCTTGACTGGGTAATTTATAACATTAGGCTGTAAGTTTTTCCTGGGCTAGAAACATATTTGTGTTGCAGCTCGTTTCATTCATTCTGTGTTTGAGTGAATTCAGATTCTAGGATGATTTTGAGGTAAGAAGTGTTTCTAATAGAATTCAGGGTTTAGTGCATTGGAGAGGACTTCCTTTACCAGACCACAATTCAGCTGATGGTGGTTGCTCTGTTGTAAAGTATTGATGTCTTGGGATAATGTTTTAGCAAAGTCAGGGAAATAGAGGTAGCAGGAATCCAGCTCTCTGAGTCACTAGCAGCATTTAATATTCAAACCTGCATATTCTAGGAACAGGAACCATCACTCATTAAATTAGTTGCCCAAATGAGGCAGTTAATTGATGAGCTGTTAACTTGAGGATGGCTGGAGATCTTCTTGGTGATCAGTGAAAAAGCACTCCTTGGGAAGAGCACTATCATCAGGATAACAGTTTAAAACCATGTAGCGAGTATAGGATGGAATCAAGCTGCAAGGTTCTGTTCACCACTTTTTATTTCTCCTCTGTTTTTCCTCATTTCTGCTGCTTCTCACATTCTACCAGAAAGGAAAGTTCTAAATCTTTTATTTGCATCAAAGTGTCGTGATGTTATAGACTGACTACCAGGCATTTGCTATCAGATGTCATGCAATGAGTAGCGAATGAAAATTTCAAGGGAATAAAGACAGACTTTACTTGGTCTTATAATGAATTCATCGTTGATTGTAGATGTACATCTCCCTTCCAGTTACCCGTCCCTGTGAAATCATTGAAATGTCATTCACCCTTCCTCATGGGTAACAAATTTTTGATAGTACTATTGAACAAAATTCAGCGTTATTTTTCAATCAACTGTTTCTTGATCTTGGGGTAAGGATGAATATAAATAATGAAAAGGAGAGATTTTTAGGATAATTGGACTGTGTTGAACAAGAAACACTTGTGAACAACTTTAAGGAAGATTAGAGAGTTCTCCAGTAATGGGTAAAAGCAGCTGTTATTTAAGCTTAGATTAAATTTACTAAGGTTTTGTATGATGGTATCTGTTTCCCAGAGACTTGTAACAAGGAAAATGGTCGTCAAATGTTACGAATTCTGAATTAGGTACTAAGGAAAGCAGAGGAAATGAAATACTGACAGAAATTTACTGTCCTTGTCTGGGGTCCTGCTGAATACATCTTAACATTTGATAGATAACACAGCCAGGCATGCAGACAGTGATCTAGTAGGTTACTTAACAAGAGCTAATGCACAGCATAGTTATGTTAAAGGAAGTTGGGGAAATATTATAGAACATCGAACAACCCTGTCACTTTTTTTTATTACCCTGCTTTTAGCAATTTATTTGTATCAGAATCTCAAATTCGACTAAGTTGTATTGCAAAACTACGTGTACTACTGTTATCTCCGTAAGCTTAGAGTGGGAGAGTTCTAGTGATCGCCTAGTCTTTTTTCCCCAGATACTGAGGGCGAAGGTTTTCTTTGAGACCCATCAACATTTCCTTGCCTGTTATTTAAGTGAGACATTTCAAGAAATCACCCGCAATGAAAAAGGGAAAAACAATACTTTAAGTGTTTTGAAGACTATTTTTATGGCCCGTTTTAGGCTTTTTTAAATTTTGTTTTTGTTTTTTTGTTTTGTTTTGGTTCTTTTTTCCGCACAGTTAAACAAGGTTGCTAGATTGCTGTCCTGTGGAATCCATCCAGCTTGTTTCTCAAAGCCTAGGACTCACCACAGTGCTGCTACGGAGCCTGTGCCCGTGCTGCGAAGAGGGGGCCAGTGTCCTGCCTCCTACAGCCACCGCTGCTCCCAGCACTGCCAAGGCCTCGGGCACGGCATGGGGGCTGCAGCCTTGTCATCCCTGTTACGGGGGGGTCAGAAACAAGAGCGATAGTACAAACGAGAATGGTATTGATTAAAGCACTTGACTCAAATTCAAGCAGGCTCTTCTGCCTGATTTATTTTCATATATTGGCTTGAGGGACATGTTTAGCGCTTGTTGTCTTTGGGTTTTTACAAGTTTGTGTTAACAACTGCATGAAGTCTTTAGCCTGAAATTAATGTACATCTTGGAGCTAAAGTGAAGCAGGTAAGATGCTCCTGGGAAATAAACTACCAAAAAAATACATAATTTTTTTCTTAACAAAAGTACTGTGACACCTTTTCCTATTTTTTCACAGTAATAGTCTTTGGGCCAAGGTGTGTACCTTCAGCCATCCCCGTTAAAAATTGATCTGAATGTGACCAAATCAGTTTTATATGAAGTCCAAGTTCATCTTGAGGTAACATTATAAAGCAATTTGTGATTGCACAGGCACTGCAGGCTTTTACATCCTGTGATGATAACCCCCTTACTGCTTTCCTTGTGGTATCAGGAAAGACAAAACCAAAGTATTGACATACAGAAGGGGCAAGAGTCTGGTGCGAGTGTCATGGATTAAAGTGGAAGAATAGCAGCAGCACACAGGAACTGCTTGCCATGGGGACCAGGAGAAAATAGACTCCTAGATAGAATGGAAGGGCTGCAGAAGGCACCACGCGTCTGGGACTCCGGGAGAAATTTCTTCTGTCCAAATTTGAACAGGATGTACCATTTGAATAGAGTTCTGATCTAAGAGTTATGAATCGTCTGGCGAGAATATGTGCATTTTGAAAAACAAAACATTGGGCAGAAACTCTTTTCTCTAAAACCTTAAAAAAGTTAAATGCAAAATGCTTATGTTAGAAGGCCAGTAATAGTGGGGGTTTTCCTTACGCTGATTCTTTTGAAGGAAGTCAGAGTGTTTACAAATCATTCTGTGTTGTTCACAGTAGTAAGTATGAATGAGTAGGTTTTGGAGGATTATGTTCAGGATATCTCTATATCCACAGCTAAGAAATAAAAGTTACAGATTTATAACTGAGAATTGTCTACTTCTAGCGAACAAAGACAAAAGCACCAATGAGTTACGCAGGTACTGGAGAGGCGTGCTGCATCAAAACAATTGTCAGTGTTGGTGCTCTGTCATTTTTATATTCGGCAGTTGGGCAAATGGTGTTGACTTAATATCATGTAGTTACCTTCCGAGAAGAATTTGGGCATGGTCCATATTGGAATTGAGGTTTGTAGTCCTAGCTCTCTCGTTCACGCGATTCCTCTCTAGCCTGTAACTGCTTCTCATCAGTGAAAGGGCTTTTGAAAGAAATGAAAGTATACTTAGTGGTTACTGTTTCTAATTTTTTGTTGCTTCAGGATATTAGTTTCTGCTCTTAGTTCTATGATTGTACTTCTTGTTGATCAGACAGCATAACAGATGAATATGTGGAACCACTCTGGCTGCTGAGAAAACATCTGTACTGCTGGCACTTTTGTTATGTTTTTTGTTGATACTGTATGTTATGCAGCTCAGGCACTGGAAACAATCCTTCATTAGGTAAAAGGAGGATTAGCCCAGCTACTACACTCCTCCTTGTGCATGGCTTCTACTTGATAATTTCACGTAACACTTTGACACCCTTGAAAGCAGCCCACAGTCATATTTTGCAACTTGTGCTTGTCTGTGTATTTCCTTTTCACAGTTTTTTCCTATTAATTTTTTCACGCTACTGTTAAAAAGAATAGAAAATGTCCAAATGACAAGAAGCATAAATTAATTAATTGTCTTAGAGTTATGTGGAGAAGGAAGAGTGGAATAAAATCAGATGTGATGCATGAGGTCTTTTCCACTGATACATTCCATGAACGCTTTACTCCATAGTAGGTCTCCTTCTCCTAGTAAGGAGACCTACTCTACTCTAGAGTGCCAGCATGAATATTTTAGTCAAGGATTTGGTTTTGTTTAATTTCATTATTCTGATCTGCTTTAAAACTAAGCAAACAAACCCTTCACCACCAACTTACAACCCTACAAAACTGGAGATACAGTATACAGTAAAAAAAAGTTCTTTCTGATCTTTCCTAGCTAAGGATACTTGACTTGGCACTCCTGTAAACAATAATCTAATCTGGGAAAAATCTTGGGATCAACCTATACAAGAAGGGAACACCCCCCCCCAAAGCTCTATGGAAGAAAAGTATATACAAAGGGAGTTAGTGCAGAATAAGCTACTGCATTTTCAATTCTCACCCTCACTTTTGTTGCACCAACTTCCCTCTGTAGACAGGTTTAAGGGAAGGATAATTTTTTAAGGATGAAAGTCAATTTTCAGAGGGGAATGGGATTTAACAGTACAACAATCATTACAGTTCGTGAGCCACATGTAAAGATGTTGAGAGTTTTATGGCTTACATTTTTAATGCAGCTGTGTTTAAAATAAATGTCTTTTTTATATTCTGCTGCAACATCAGTTTTATATCAGGTGGAACTAAGCTATTTTACCTTTTATTTAGGCATATTCCTAGGTATGATTAAAAATATAACATTTTAAGACAGATCATGTCGGCTAAATGCATTATTGGTTATAAGGCTGCTTCTTCAAGCTACTTTCCGGAAAAGAGGACTATTTTCTTGTCACGTGAACCTATGGACACAACAAGTTTGTGCATTGTTTCTGCCCCTTTTTCACCCATTTTTTCATCCTTGTTTTCTCCAACAGAAAGGAGAGCCAAACTGCAGTATTCTTTCTCCAGAAACCACAGAGCAGCTGACCTTTGAGATTCCTCTGAACGATTCTGGCTCTGCTGGACTTGGTGTGAGCTTAAAAGGCAACAAATCTCGGGAGACTGGAGCTGATCTTGGGATTTTCATCAAATCCGTTATTCATGGAGGTGCTGCTTTTAAGGTATGGAATGAGAGAGACAATGACTGTATTGGAATTCTGACGTTTCTGTGTTGGGTACAGAATCTCACGATAAGCATTCTAGGAACGAATACCTTTTTGTCACCCATTCCTTTAGGTGAGCTGTAAATCTGCTAATGTTTTGTCCCAAGGTTTTGGTGTGGTGTGTGGTAGTGTTTGCCACAAAGAAAGTGAATTGGTAGAAACCTCAGGGGGCATTTGGGTGCTGCAGGAAATGGAGAAGGGTAAAGGTGTGTCGGTACAAGGAGAGGCTGCCTCCCAGTTTCCCCACAGCCCACAGAAGTGCATGGTAAGGTTTGTGTGCTGCTCAACTCGGTGACAGAGCAGTTAGATATCTACATTTATTGTCTATCTGCACTGCTTTTAGTTCTCACAAAGTGATACAGGCAGACCCATAAAAAACAATCAAAAGACAAACTTCTTTACAGAAGTTAGAAATTGGCAGTTCTGTGAGGTTAAGAATTATGTGTTTAATTTATGTTGTAAATAAAAAGCTAGCACGTCATTTTCTTTCTTTTTTTTATTCAAAATATTTTTTACCATTGTAGTAAAAGTGCAAGCCTGTGACAATTTCAAGTTGTGAAAAAGTTACCAATTGTTCCTGAGGTAGATTGAATCGGTAATATCAAATTGGTAAATGACAGTATTATGAATTGTTCTGCTCCATCTAAGAACTGTGCAAGGACTGTTGTAGTTTTTTATGATTAAAAAGTACTTGAATTATTTTCTAATCTTTGGGAAATCTGTTGACTGCATTTTTTTCCCAAATAAAACTTGAAAAAGGTAATTTTCTTGAAATTGGAAGCAAAAGTCTTAATATTTCAGGGCTAGCATGTTTAACTGTTGTGCATCCATAATGTGATTTTTTTTCCTCTTGTGTTATCTCAGCAGTTCTCACAGGTCTCTCTTCTGCAAAAATACCTTTGAATTCAGTGTATGTAAATTCCTCTACTGACATCAACCTGCTGAGTAAGACAATTCACAGCATTAAAACTTTCATGATCATTTATTTACAGCAGCTGGTAAATAGGAATAATCAAGGATTTCGCTTTGATGTGAATGTTTAATACTGCCCTGCTTCTATTATTTACCTATCCTAGTCCCACAGTTATTTCAAAGCTCGCATCGTCTCCAGTATAACTGAGCCTGGTACTTGCAGTTCAGAACACTGTCCGGACTTAACTCAGGGCTAATGACAAGTCAGTAAGCTCATCTGCTTGGTGTATATCAGAAATGAGTTAAGGCAGGACTGGCCAAACGAGGGCTGGATAAACTCAGTTTCTGTGCGTGTCTGCTATAGACTACAACTCATTTTGTTGTAGAAATGAGGCTGCCCTCTGTGTTTTCCCAGCTCTGTGTTCCCTAATTCTCCACACCAGTTGCAATGACAGTGTATATTGCCATGAATAAACGCGTCGTTTTGAATAGCAAAGCTTGTGGAGCCATATTCCAGCAGCATTAATGGGCTGGCTACCTGACTTGTCGCGTCATAGACACATAAGACAGCCCTTTCTAGCTCTGTGTGTTTACCACTCTCTATTCTCCCATAGTTACTTACTCCAGAGCAGTTCATTTTGGCGTGAGGGGTCTGCAGACTAATAAAGCGGGACTTTTATGCTCTTACCTAAGAAAATGGGCAACTGGCACAGTTAGTCACCATCACTGGAAGGTTTTGTCTTGTGATAACCCGTGGTCCTGTGACCTATCCTCTATTCTACCTCATTATAACCCTTTTACCGATTAGAACTGTGTAGTAATAGATCTGAGTGTAGGCTCCCGAGGAAATAAGGTAGTAGCTGAGGTTCTGGCTTTAACCAGAACTGTTCAGAGACTCTTTACTATGTGTTTTATAGGAGTATTCACAGAATGCAGTCATTTTGGCAGTGTCTGAAGCACCACAGTTTACTGTTGCATATGCATGGAGACCAGCTGTCTTTCTCTTGTCTAATGATCTTTATATAGAACAAAAGTGGGTATTAACAATTAATAAAATTTCTTGCATCAAGTTAAAAAGTGTGCACATATTTGTACATCAATATTTAAAGATGTCCTTATTGTCCTTATTTTGAATGTCATTTTGTAGCAAGTTTTTCAATAAAACCCCTTTCTTTCCAGCTGGTAGTTGTCCAGAGCACTTTCCCGTGCTGTTCATTGGAACTCTCTGAAACGGGGTATTACGGATTTAGACATGTGCATTTGCTTTTTGGTGTGCAAAGTTTTCTCGTGCAGCTATCACAGGAGGAAATCGTAATGCTCACTGACACGAGAATTCTCTTACCATTTCTCACTTCTGCATTTAGAGTTTAAAATTTGTTCTGATTTTCTGATATCATGCTAATATAAGAGGGAGCTTTATCCCCTTGTCTATACAGTCACCACTTGTCTTCAAAAGAAGGCATGTAATACATTGAACTTCAACACATTTGTTTCACTTCTGAAGTAAGTGCTCTGTCCTAATGCTCTGTAAAGGTTTTGATACATTAGATTTCTTTCACCGCCAGTGTGTGTTTTAGAATGGAGAGTTCCATATGAGATGCCGACAATTTTGGTTAGTTACTGTTATCCATTATTGGTCTGAACCAAATGGCTGAAGAGAGGCCAACATTTTTTAGTATTTTTTCAAAATCTTTTCAAATTAATCTGGCACTGATGCATTAGTGGCATTGTGAAGCACTGTAAGGGATTTACAAAAAAACATAAGAGAAAATGGAAGTATTTAATTCTATACTTTATGATTTTTTTGTCCTACCTAAAGATTTTAGAAAATATCAATGTATTTTGTGTCATACATGTTACAGTAAGATCCAGTGCCTATTTACTGTGCTTGCTACAAAAACAAATGAAGTGAAAATACCTTAATGTTCTTAGCTGATGCTCTATCCTGCAGGAATAAAAACAGTTACTTTTTCTGATTGAACCAATATGTCTCTCCTTAACCTCGTTTTGTAATTTTCGAAGTAGCTATTTTTTATCATCCTTAAGATAAAGAGGTTAGTAGAATACTTGATAGCTGTAATTATGCAGAGCCTTTCATGTGAGGAGAAACTACCATTTGACTGAGTTTAAATGCATCATCTTTCCCCATAACTTTAGGGATTTCAGCCTCATTCATCTTGAGACATCTTGGCTTTTCACTTGTGGTGCATTCCTGATGATCAGGTACTTGCTGTCTACTGCAGCTGAAATGCAGCAGAGCCATTATTAGAAATAATGGAATATTCATACGTGTGCATTTGTTCATATCGGCCATGGTGTAGCTTGAACCTTCCTGGGGCTTCTGAGTGCTGTGGCAGTAAACATGCTTGTTGTGTGCAGCTGATGAGGAAATTGCATGATTCCAATAAATGCCACCAAGGAATTCCTTCTGAGAGAAATGTCACTGATGTGATAAGGGAAATAACTTGCTGTGCTTTGATTAAAAACATA
Source organism: Rhinoptilus africanus (assembly GCA_013400135.1). Lineage (NCBI taxonomy): Eukaryota > Metazoa > Chordata > Aves > Charadriiformes > Glareolidae > Rhinoptilus > Rhinoptilus africanus. Next base: position 527,251 of record VXBO01000758.1, on the reverse strand, counting down.
AGGCCATGAAGAACATGGCATTATATCTCTCAGCTCTACTCTAAAAAGCATGAGAGTTTTGTGACTGCCGTCTGAAGATGGTAGCAGTGTGCTGGTGGGTTGTACTCTTGCTGTGAGTCTCCATTAAAAAAAAAAAACACATCATTTTTTGAATAAGTAAGGGAACAGTGACTTCACCCTTTATTAGAATAGCTTACTTGCAGTTTCAGAGATGGCATTTGAAAACTGTTTTGCTGAAATGCCAAATGTTATTTTTCTACTTGGAAGCCACAAAGAAACCTACCTTTCAGAGATGAAAGAAAAAACGTGTTAAAACAACATTTAGCTTGTTTTGAGCCAAGCAGATTGTCTTGCAGTTCAGGCTTCTAAACCAGGCCATAACACCAGTGAAGTGAAAATCTGTGTTTGGAAACTGTTTAGATATTGGGATTTTTTTTTTTTCCCCAGTCTTTAACATAGCAAGAAGTTTGGGGTTTTTTTTCTGAAATAACTTCTACCTGACCATGTGTGAAAACGGTGCTCAGCTGTCTTCCATCCTGCCTTGTACAGGTGACTTAATGAGTGTATTTAATCAGCATTTATAAAGCACGCACACCTTTTTTTCTCCAATGATAGTTGAAATGTGGAATTCAAGTTGAATTTTGCATTTAAGTGTAGCATGTAACAGAGTGGGAAGAAGGGAAATGCATCAAAACAAGTTATTTAATTACTGACGCTATTAAAATATAACAAAATAAATACAAAGTCTCATACAGAAGTATTACAAGGCAAATTAAGTATCGTGCCAATTCTGAGGTTTCTGAGGCTGCAGTGATTCATTTAAAAATATGCATTGTGTTCAGGACAGTTGCATAGTCGACAGATGTACTCATGATAAGATGCATTTGACAATGTATTTGTATATACTTTGGTTAGAAGCTTTAATGGATATTTATACATGGGTGTTTATCCACAGAAAGGAAAAAAGTAACCCAAGAACCTGTGGGCCCACAGCAGGAGGACATGGGGACCTGTAAAATTTTCAAGGTCTTACAGAAACTCACAAAAAATAAAATCTTTTTTCCTCAAACTCCTCTTGCCATGAATGGCTCCATTCATTTCAGCAAATTTTGACAGAACACAAAGGAATTGCAACATGTGCAAATAATAAAACTCCCTGCTCAACAATGTTAACTCTTCTTTCCCTAAACTTCAGCATGTGCGATGGCATCATTTTGTGTGTAGATCAAGGGTGGGGTTAACCTATTGACTTTGGCTGTATGTAAATTTATGTTGGCATAAAATATTCAGCAGAGAGATGGGAGAGATTTCAGGATCTTCTCCAAATGGCATTGCTGTTTCCTATCTTCCATTCCCATACACTCCGCAGAAAAGTTTTATTTCTCTTCATTTTCCTTCACTGAGTGACTCATATCCCAATTCTGTCTTTCCATCTTCTTGTCCCTCCCAGTTTATTTTGGATTCTGGTATACGCTGTTCTTCTTCAGCTCTGTGGCTATTCATACTCTGCTGGGCTCATGACGTACCCAGTTCCAACAAAAATAGCACCTAAGAAAGCTGGGTTTGTCACAGCTACTGTAGCTCACTTGAGCACAAATGACTTAGCTTTGACAGCAATAGCCAAATAGTTAATTGGACATCTTAATGATTGAAAAAAATAAAAAAAGTGTATATATTTTGGATTACCTAGAGGCATGAAATATGTAAACAGTTTGGATGAGTGCTTTATGTGAAGAATGTGTAATGAGCCTACAAATGAATCAGATTAATTTTAACCAATGGATGTATTTCTATGGAAGTTCTTTCTCTGCTGTTCTTTCTTCACTGCCCTTCTGTATTGGATGTCTTCAGTTTCTTACTCTTCCTTCTTTGAGGTCTGATGCCAACCTGGTAATTGTGAACTTGACAAGCTTTAATAGAAACTCTTGTCTCTTAATTAAATAGACCTTATTTTCTTGTTACAGAGAGAAAAGTCCACGGCACAAGCATTTATGAAAAGAAATAAATCACAGATAATGACAACAGCAATAGGACTCGCAAATCATAAAATAGCAGTGTCCACAATTTTATTACACCCACAAATGTCAGTTAACCTTGGCAATGAAATGACTTTTTTCAAAGCATGGGCTACTTGATATGGCTCTAATTTTGGTTTTGGCAGCAGGTTTCTGTATTAAAATACATGGACCACATTAATTAAAATAAAGATGCTTAAGCCTTAATGACCATTCTGAGCTGAGAACACTACCCCGTGTGGTGGCATGGTAACTGTGACAAGATACACCCTAGTGAGACTTTAAGACAAAATTTTTGGATCTGTTTCTTGCCAGGCAATAATGCATGGAAATATGTTTCAATACTCCTTCGCGGTTGCACTATGCACACTAACAACTATGGTGTGGGTCCTTTTAACTAACCAAAAGCTCCTTTTCCTGGTTTTTTTTTTTTTTAGAACTGATACAAAATAAGTTGTATGTGCAAGAAAACCAGCAGCGTGCGCATGCTCTTTTGTATTTGTAATTGCCTTGTGAATTCTTGCCAAAATGGTCAGTTAATGGGCACAAAGATTTTTCTTTTTAAAGACCTGGTGCTATGCTGTCTCTTGATTCTTAAATTTTAGTAAGCAATGTTTGATTGTCTGCATCTTTCTTTCCTGTATGTAGCACCTCTGCCTAATAATTCTTTATGTTTTAAAAAAGGTTTTCTTTTTGTTTTTTGCTTGTAGGATGGTCGTTTGCGAGTAAATGATCAACTTGTTGCCGTAAATGGGGAGTCACTTCTAGGCAAATCAAATCATGAGGCTATGGAAACACTGAGGCGTTCCATGTCCATGGAGGGGAACATTCGTGGGAGGATCCAGCTGGTAGTTCTCCGGAGACTAGAGATGCAGACAGAGGTGAAGCAGTAAATGCATTTATTCGATAAATATCTTTCCAGTCCCAGTGTTTTTGCATACAAGAGGTGATGGCTAAACTCTTGGTGACAGAGAAGCTCCTTCTGGCAGAATGAATTCTTGACTTCCTGGAGCCAGGATTCACACAGTGGATCCTGGTCTTGCTGTTCCTGTTGAGGCCAGGCTAAAAGCTACCTCCTATTTTAATTTGACAAATATTAGAACAAAAGCAAATGTGGTCCCCAAAAGGGTTAATTTAGAATTAACTTGTTGATGTAATTTTGCACTATCTGCTACCTCCTTAAGGCAAATAGCTGAGATACAGATGAATTGAATTCTTCTGATTTCATTTGTTGTCATGATCGGATTCTATTGGATTTTACTTCACTCTTACTTTCTCTGTTTCATTTATATTTTAATTCACTCAACTTCCTGGCTTTTTGGGGAGGGGGTGTGTGTTCTGGTCCTGTCTCTCAATCTTTTTTTTATCTTTTTTTTTTCAACTTCCAAGGAATTAATATTTTGCTTTCCCTGGTCAGATGAAGGCCACCCCTTCAGGGGGCCTTTCTGAGTCGATTAACATAAAACTTGCTTAAGTAAGATAAAAAAATAAGAGAAGAAAGACATTTTAATGGTTTTAATTGCCAATTGCCTCTTATTTTGAAAAGGATTGGTTCTGTGATCTCTCTTGCTTCCTCTCTTTCATTCATGCCGCATACGCACACTCCTTCATAGTTACATAGATAATATGTATGTATGTCTACTCGCTGCCCTTACAACTCACCCCAGTTTTAATTTTGACCCTTGAGTAAATATTTCATTGGTTTTTCAACATCTGTAGGTTTCCTTAAAATAAAAATATATGCAAGTGGATTTGTGGTATAAAAGATTGTAATAAATCCTGTTACAGAATTCCAAGAGTTGATTTCAAGCTTCTTATTTAATAAGCATTGCTGGAACATCTAAAAATGTTAGGAACGATCATGATTGTGGATGTATTTGCATAAAATATCAAACGAGGGAAGAGAATACATTATCTTTTAGTATAAATAAATGTTATTTTCCTGATAATTCTCTGTTCAAATTACTACCATCATTGATTGACTGAGAAATAGATTTAGAAGTATATTATTTTCCAAACATTATGCACTAACTTTGTTGGGAGGACACTTTGCTGATGTCAGTTGTGCCAGGAAAATATGAAAAATATTCATTAGCAACTCTGGAATATGTTACTGGAAAACATGTTTTTTATTTCTTTTTCTATGTGATATAGCATTATGCTGTAAAGAATAAGTATAAAATATATGTTGCATTTATTGTGCACTCTTGGGACATAAGAAAGGTTGCTCAGCTTCAAATAAAGCTCATTCCTGCAAGTTTTCTTCATTTAACAAAAGCCAAAATTTTTTTAAAAACTTCCAATCAGACACCAGATTGACCTAATAAAAGCATGAGGCTGCTTTTTATAGTTAAGTGTATAGTTTTGTATATTATCCAGATGTATTATAGAGGTAAATAATCTTGACTCATGCCCTATGAAGAATGCATAATGAGGTCCTGATTGGATCAAATTCATTTTAGACAGGAATTAATTTTTATAGGGTAGTCTTTAGGTTCAATTGTAATTCCATTTGAGTCCGGAGACAACAGCAGAAATGGGTTGTTGCCCATTCTTTCCTTTCCCCAAAACAGCTTCCTGAGTATTGCATCTCAGCTTGGTAGAAGGAGAATACATTTAGAAACGCATTATTGTTTTTATTGGTCAGGACACTAATGGAGGTCTTCCATGGCAGCTATGTTTTATAAGCTGAATACTCTTATTAGGCTGGTTACTGATCAGTTGTTGGGATATTGATTGTGTCATTTATCAAAGAGCTGGAAAAGCAGATTTGTTGTTGCTGTTAATTTAAGGCTCCCTATCCCACTGGGTATAAGTCTCTAATGTAGTAGTAGTATGGATGTTGCAAGGCTTAGTTTGGCTAGCACTATCCATGAGAAAGTAGTAAATGTGGGCCTCGTGAAGTAAGGAATCTTACGTTAACTAAAGAATTTCCAGTAATGAGAAGAATCATAGATGTCAGTGGCTGTGCGGGGTGTGTGTTTCTGTACAGAGGTTCAAAAGAGCCTTTTCAAATGGCTGGTGCGGCACTGAGGAGAGAATGTTGCATGTGCTGCCTGGCCACTGGGACTACGTTTGTAGCCATATTGTCACTGAGAGCATCCCAGCATTGGTTTGTGTTCTCAGGGTCAGAACACAAAATTTTATTGTCGTTTTCTATCATTATTTTTTATTTATTATTTTTATTATTTATTTTAAATTCTTTATTATTATTTTTTCTTTTACTTTATTTTTTATTAT
>VXBO01000758.1:480025-521953 GCA_013400135.1 Rhinoptilus africanus | reverse complement strand
TAACATGCTGTCCTTTCTCATGCGTTGGTTTGCAGGCAGTCACTTACCAATGCATTAAACCTCTTGCATTGTTTTACAAAGAAATTACATGGGTTAGATATGTGCGTTTCTTCTGTAGATGTGACTATGAAATATAAGGAATGATATATTTGGTGTAACATTTGCTGGTGTAATGAATGTGCACTTTAAAAATAGAAGCCAGTTTGAGACCCCTTCAAAAAACAACTATGAAATCACAGAAACTATAAAGGTTATTTTGAAAACTAGCCATAATTTTCCCCTGTGTGGGTTTTCTGTTTTCCATGAATAACGAGTACAGAAACGTCTTTTCTGGGTCTGTCCCAGTTTTAGAAACTGTGATTTTACGCTCCCCCCCCCCCCCCCCCCCTTTTTTTTTTCTTTTGAGCAACTGCTCAGGAGAATAAATTAGGCGATATGGCGTGTATGGTGGTGGGGAAATGTCGCAAAAGAAAAGCTGACTAGAGGTGTGACGGGAGTTTGTTTAGCTGCTAGCCAGAAGACCTGCGCTTGGGAGTTTGGTGTAACTCCTTACTTGCAAAACTGCGCTAGCGTGTGATCATCAGAACATATGCACTCAGTCTCGGAGAGAAGGGAACCAGCTGGCTGGCAGAAAAATACCATTGGCATTGCCCGTGTTCTTGTGTTGACAATGTCACAAGCTGCCCTCCCAGATGGAGAATTTGAATGAAGCCAGTTGTGGGTCATAAAAAAAAAAAGTCGCCTTCATTTTGTGCATCGTTCTTAATGATTGTTATTGCCTAGATACTGTCTTATTTTGTGGTCAGCAAAAACAGATAGTCGTTTTGAAGGTATCTTTCAAGTTTCTCATTTGAAAGGAAGCAAAGTACAGTGAACATTACATTATACTGCATTTGTGCACTGTCTGCAGTGATGGCTGATCCTTCTGCATTGTTGAACATTTAATTTTTTTGTTACAGTGTGTGGTTCTGTTTTTCCCTTAGGAACGCTCTGACCAGGGGGTCTTTCAAAAATCAGCCTTTGACGGGAGTCATAACTTCACAGCTGCTTCCCGACGCAATGATTCTGTGATTCAGCAATTTGTAACGTGCAGTACTCAGGAAAGAATAAAAGGTAATCTCTAGATATCCTGCTCTGTGCTTAAAAGCAAGTGCGTTGTGATTTTGGTTTTTTGAATTCCGCAGCCACTACAAAAGCAGTTAATTAGAGTAAGTGCACACTATGTTACTTTGAGGCTTGAAGATCCAGCGCGGGTGGGAGAGCTGACTCAGAAGTTGTGAATTAGATTCCTGGCACAAATTCCAGTTTAAGTAACAGTTTTTAGCTCGCTGCCCCAACACGTAAGGTTGGATAAAAAACAAATGATGAGTGCAAAATATATGTTGTCAAAATGTTTATTTTCTATATATCTTTAATGAGTGCAATGATTTTTGCATTGAATTCTTAGATTATGCCCCAGGTTATTATGAGCTAAATGAATTAATACAGAAAGATGATATTCAGAAAGTAAATCTGCTTATTTTAGACTTAAAGGTTAAATTTGTTCAAAGGTTAGAAACGTTCTCTTAATTTACAAATTAAAATTATATTAATGAACTCATTAAACAAAATTATGTAGATGTGTACATTGTACATAGAAAACCTATATATATGAGCATATGCAAGCGTATAAGCAAGAGCTATTAAGACCGCTTATTTTCCTGTCGTCTTTCATTTCTGATGGCATACTCTACTATCTGTCCAATTTGCACCTGACTCAGCAAGAGACCAGTTATTTGAAAAGTTTAAGTATTTGAGATGGTCTTGACCCCTATCCTTTTAAGTGTGCTCTTATCCTTCAAGCCAAGCACATACTTAGATATCTTCCAGTAGGAAAAAAAATTTCTTTGATGTAGTTGAATTATGCATGATTTTTCCCACTTCCCTAGACAACTGTGGAATCTGGGTGGCCTGCAAAAAGTAAAGGCTGCTGTGATGAATTAGTGGGGTACTTTTAACCAAAACCAAACAGTCCATATGTGTAAAGCTCAAGAGAAACTCCCATGTAATTTAGGGGTAAATAATTTGTGTTGGCTTCAATATTTTGACAATGTAACTCCAGGCAAATAATTAGATATGGACTCATGCATTGTAAATATTCAAAGATCTGATCTCTTTTTTTTACATCTGCCACATACTTCTTTTGTTATGGAATTTACACTGATTCTGTAGTTACAGGAGAAAAGGCTCATCTTTGGAGCTAACCTGCCCTGTACAGTTAGACGTTGCCAAATGATCAGAAAGCAGCAAAAACCTTTAAACGCTTCCTTAAAAAAACCATATAAGCAACTGCCAGGGAATCATTGATAGAGGTGAATGGCAACGGGTAGCTTATCACTTAAATAAAGTTCTAAACAAAATATGTGGAAGAGCTGTACTTTCAGCTAAGGATTCTCCAACTGTGATCAAAAAATCAGAATGACTGGTTTGCAGCTCATTTATTAAAATAATTTTCAATAAACATCTTTTTAATTAAAGAATGATTATAAGAGGGCATTATAGCAAAAACATGTGATGACCTCAGAAGAATCATAGAATTGGTAAGGTTGGAAGGGACCTTTAAGATCATCAAGTCCANTTCCTGATACAGGCCAGGATGCTGTTGGCCTCCTTGCCCACCTGGGCACACTGCTGGCTCATATCCAGACGGCTGGCCACCAACACCCCCAGGTCCCTTTCTGCCGATGAGAGTGTGTGTCCGATGTGGAAAGGATGCTCTGGAGTGTTGTTGAGGGCTATTGTCAGGGAGGGTTTGGCATGGCTGGGGCTTCCCCGCCATGGCCTGGGAGCAGTTGGAATTGGAGTCAGTGGACAACAGATAACGAAAGATATTTCTAGAAGTATCATTCTGCTGATCATGCTGAAGATTTGGCATTTGATGAGTAAAATTTAAGCGATCTTAATGGAGAACTGCACAGGCACTTCCAGCAGCGGGTTGTCTGCAACAGGGCTCTGATCGGAAATTTTCTTAGTGAAAGACTCTTTGGCTTACAGTAGTCCTGCACACTGTAGAAATCTTTCTCTAATTTTGAAGTCTTAATATTAATTATTATTGAGCTAATACTCAATCTATTTCCCATATGAGTTGTCATTTATTTCCAGTCACTGGTTAAAAAATTTTTTTGCATTGTTTCTTAAAAAGTTTTGTCCTCAGTCTTTCAAGGCATCTGTAAAGGCAAAACACTGCGTCTGTGCACAACCCTCATTTAACTCAGGGATGAACGTTAGTTTAAGGATGTGAGTCACAGACACTGGGAGCTTCTTGTGACAGGCAGGAACACTCCCTTGTCCATTCTTACGATGTACTATCCAGATCTTGTATGTAGAAGTATGGTTGGTACATTTTAACAAAAAATAATAAGAGATAGAAGAGATTTTTAATATAATACAGGATCTACTGGAAGAATTTAATGACAGGAGCTGTATTACGTTTAATAAAATGTCGCTTTCTCAATTAATGTTTTCTAGTAAGTTATTTCCAGTATCATTCACTGCTCCTACCAATAAAATTATTGTAAAAGCTCAGCAAAAATACACTGAAGCCTGGCCTCTTAATATTGCTGTCTGTTTTAAGGGTCTTTTATTATACATGAGCAAGAAAAACTAATGTCTGGGGAAAAGTGGTTATAGCCAAAACATTACATTTTGTCTTGCCTGTGGATATTTAAATAAAGGGGGAAGGGTACTGATCCAATATTGAAATGCCAGTGTTTGTTCTATTTTTGCATGAATAATACTTGCTGCCTTCAGGTCCTCACTTCTTTTGCTGCCAAGCTGTTGCACAGATTCAGTGTTTTTTAGAACAACCTCTTTGAGAATTGATAGTTCAGTGCCAGCAGTTTTACAGTTCTGGTGTTGAAAGATTACTGGAATGTGTTTCATTAGAGGTTCTTATATATTTCTTATAACCCTAGATTATAAATGGTTATGGGGAAATGCTGTCATCTCTCTGGTTAACTAGTAGAATAATCATAAACTCTCTCTACTACCATAGACTGCTGAGTCTCCATGGGATGTATGAGTATCTCTGTTTTCATACATGTGGTAATGTCAAGATGGAACATTAAGTGAAATCTAAAATTAATGTTTAAATTTTGCTTGTAAACATTATTTTTATCTTATAGACAGACTCAATTATTTACTCTTCTAATCTAAAATTCAGTACATTTTTTTAATGGCTTAACTGTTCCTCTGATCTCTCTGAATCTGTTAAGATCGTTTCCTGAGGTCTTGAACATGGAGGCAGTGACTGACTCTTAGGTTAAATTCTCTCACTCTTTTGCTCTTGTTCCCATTTTGCTGGGAGCTGTAGTCGCTTGTGATCATTTCCGATTCTCTCAGGAAGTCTGACATTTTTCGATGTGTACCATTCGCGTACTTCAGGATAAATGCCAGTGGTAACCCATCCCCAAACAGTCTTTGTGAAATGACGTATCAGTTGCTGTGAATCAAAGTTAATGTAACTACATGATACACTCAGTCTCTCCAACTATGGCTATGGGAGGCTGCTCAGAGAGGGTAAGGCACAGTGTAGGGTGTGGTGTGAATTTTTTTCTTTTTTTCCTCTTTTCTTCCATCAGGCACCTGTTTCCTACTTCAGGTAGTCATTGGCTTAGAGACTTCCTAAATCAGAGGTTATGTCTGGACCATTGTGCTATAAATACCTCTCTAACTTTTGGCCCATTTCTTAACATTTTCTTAAAATTTGCTTCCCCAAACATCCTCATTCCATCACTTAATGGCATGGGAAAAAAAATACTCCTTTGTGTTTGTGCTAGGTGTGCTACTTGCTAGTTACACCGAGTGCCTTTTAGTTACTCTGTATGAGATGGTCAGTGAGAGCTTCCTTTTAACCTTGGGCGTAGCTTTTACAGTTTCATGGACTCCTCTTGTATAGCCTTTTATTGCTTCTTATTCTAAACTAAAGAATCCTAGGCTGTGTTCCTGGTAGGAATGTTTCTACATGTGTCCAGCCACCCTTGCCACCTTTTCAATATGCTTCTGAATTATATTACCTCCTTTTTCAGATAGAAAGACTGAAACCTTAGATGCTATTTAAAAACCAGGCACCCCATTAACTCTGAGTTCTAGAGGGAGTGTTTGGACTTTTTGTAAGGCTCTGGATCTCTGTTTCCTTTGACTTCGTGAAGCATATATTCAAAGAACGATCCAGTGCACTTCTATTGTATTGTTCCTGAGTGGTAACTGCTAAAGTGATAGCCTTTGTGTGTGTGTCAAGAGTTTTCCACTACTCCCATGTGTGTCACTTTGCAGTCACTGACAGGGAGTTTCACCTGCCTTTCCTACTTACTTAATATCCTGCAATCTTTTTGCAAAGCTTCATAGTCTGCTTATTTTTGGTAGTTCTGAGTGTTTACATGAATTAATTTTTTTATCTTCTGATTCATCTTTCAGGTCATTTAATGACACTGAACAGTATGAGTTTCCCTTTGTTCTAAATTCTTTTTGCTATGAGAACTTGCCCTTTGTTCCTCATCCCAGTTTCCTGTCCTTAAATTGCAGCCTGAAAGAATGTGATCGTAGTGCCAGAAGCCGGGGTGCATATATGTTAGGTAGCACACCTGTTTTCTGCATCAGACTGGCAATCGATATTTTTTAAGGCCTCGTTAGAACTTTTCTCTTCATCTGCTCACCCTCACTTTCTTCTGATGATCTTCTCACTTTTCCCGAGATACAGGGTTTGAACTATTTGTTATCTTACTGATCTTTAGGAGCTTATCCAGCCAATAGGAGTTTTATAGGGTTCTTGAGGTAATAGAGTGGTTCTCTTGAGGTTTTGTTTGTTTGTGTGCTCTTAGGGAGCTATCTCAGTGCTCTTATCTAATAAACATAATCTATTGCTGTCTGCCTTGATCCCCTCCTTGTAAAGCCTTTTTCTCTCAAGTTAGATTAGTACTTGCATGCAGGATTGTGCAAAAAGACCAACACTGAACCCAACAGAACAGCTCACAGGAAAGTGTGATCTATCGGTATTGTTAAATTGCTTACCTGCCATTGAAACCCAAGAGTTATTAAGTGTCCACGTTTCCTGTTAAGTTTTGGAGGGATGAAGACATGTTCTACATTGAAAAATGTAGGGAGATTTTGTAAGATTAGACCTTATTGAGTCTGACCTGATTGAGAGGTGAATTTAAAGGACAGTAACGAACTGGCCTACAGCAGGCACAGCAGTCATATTAAATACTGCAGGTATGTAAGTGTTGTTGCTTAGCAAACCACTGAATGGTTTAATTGCGTAGTTCATGTTTTTCTTAGTCCAAAGTAATTTTCTGGTGTGAGTTGAATGCCTTTTGTAAAGGTAAAGAAGGTATTACCGTAATGGTAGGAAAATGAAGACTGTAATTTAGAAATGCCTCTTTCTTCTCTTGCCATGAGATAACAGAAATTTTTTTCTTCTGAACTCTTTGCTGCGAATGTGGTTCTCTTCTGTACATGAAAGGTCATAAGCACTCCCCGTCAAAGGGAACAAAAGCCTGAATCTACAATCAGATTCGGATGCAGCTATGTAGAAGTGAAAATCCATTCAAATGGAGTAAAGCAATTTCTGCTTGTGCTCAACTTCACCATAAGCACAAAGTTTCCCTATATTTATCTTTAATTATGCATATGCAAATCTGAAAATCAGCCCTTCAGGAAATCCCAAGGGGTATATTTTCTGCTTGGTGTGATTTTAATTCTAGTTTAGTTAGTTTAGGGATTTGAATAATTTGTGACTCACTTCAGCATTGCTTGAGGCCTTCTAGTCCAGTCATTGATGAATGAACTGGTGTAATGTACTTCTTTCTGCAGCTTATTTAACCCCTTTTTAAATTTTATTTCAGAGTTGCCAGTGTCTGATCGTGGCAATGGTGAAAATGAAACCCCTCCACCTCTCCCACCGCATCCCAGTGAGGATCTGCTGAATGAGGATTATAATCAGAGGTTGGACATTGGCTATTCTTAATAGTTACGGCCCTAATTGCTCATTAGTGGTTGTGATAGTAGTTCTAATTTATTTTTAAATCACTTTTTATTTTGTAAAAATTTGTACCACTGTTTTTAGTCATCTGTATGATCCTTTAATCTAAGCTCGGAATGTTATTTTAACATTTAGTGCATTGTTCACTTCAGTTGTTCATAAACTGCTGTATGCCTGCTATCCGTGATATATGGATCACAATACCAAGACTGCATTCAGTAAAACAAAAAGAATCCCCAAACATAATCCCAATTTAAAAAAAAAAAAAATTAAAATTATAGCAGTGGGTGCTATGTGGAGTTGCAGTGCCTGAAGTCTTTTAAAGCTTTGTAGGAAACTGAATCTTCTTACGCAGCATGTCAGCCAAAGATGTTCTTGAGGTTATAAAATGAAGCTTCAGTAAGAGTGAGCATTGAAATGTGTAGGGGAGAAATTAATGAACACTTTACCGGTTGTAAATGCATTGGGCAGATTTTTCAGATATTTCAATAATACCTTTTGTAAACACTAGTGCGCTTGATGGCAGCTACAGGCTTTGATTTCCTTGGTAAGTACGGAAATTTGGATGGCATATACTTTGCATCAAGTAGCACACGATTCAAATCAAAGCATCATTTCAACCTGTTAGACTTCCGATGCTGAAAATTCAGTGTTGAACTCCATTTACTCATTTTGTGTGTGTCCAGTTTGGTAGTTGTGCAACTGTTTTATTGCAGTGCTATTAGGAAGGTATGCATTTCAGCTAACAGCTTAGACATACTTCTGTCCTTCTGTGCATGGGTGCGACTAAAAACTACCCTTTAAATGACTCATTGCACGTAGTATTGAAGAGTACATATATTTTATTATGGATACCTTGAATTCTTCATACAATGAAGACTCTTGTAACTATTTTATTTTTGCTAACATAGAGTAATTTCATAATTTCTGGTCTCCCAGGCAGGTATGTATGACGTGGTAAACAAGCAAAAGCCCGGATAGGCTAATGGAACTCTGCATTAAATTCTCAACTGGAGTTTGCAAGAATCTGTTCCTAATTTTTCAATAAGTTGGGGGCAAAAACGTTCTCTTAAATGATAATGATGTATTAAAATTATGATGAATTTACAGGCCCTTTCTCCAACCCTGACTTTTTTTCCAGGGTTGTATTGGTTTTCCATTTGGAATTTAAGTTCCGTTGAAATTGAATTGCTGTGTCAGGTCACTCTGTTTTCACTGAAATTGCATTTCAGCAAAAAAATGGGGAAAGCATTTTGACACTGTAAAACCAAACCTTTTGATTGAACAATTTGGAAATAAGTGGTTTTAATTTTGAAACGGCTTTCTGGTTTTAGAATATTAAAAAAAATACATATTTGTATTTCTAACTGAAAAGAGATACTAAAGATTTCATATGCATTTCAGTGGTGTGTTTTGACTCCTCATAGGTGAAAGTTCCTTTGAGTTTCACTCAGGTAGAATGTTGAAATGTTTAGATATTTGCCTAACTTGAAGTAAAATACTGAAAAACCAACCAAACAAACAAAACCACCCAAACCATGATACCTTGGAATTCCTCAGTGTTGTGACACCCTTCATAAGACCTCCAGGCTCCAGCCCTTGCAGAAGTGGTGCAAGGCTATAAAATAACTTTTTTATAGCAGATGAAGTAGAATTGAGTGGCATATATTGGCAGTATTTTTCCAAGAAAAAAAAAAAAAAAGGCAGGTACTAGTATGTTCCTCTTTTCCTCTGCCTCATAATATATGAATTGTTTGAAAACAGTTATCGCTAAGCTTTTACATCTGTATTTGCATCCATGATGAAAAACAAATGACTAGAGGTGTTAAGTCTCAGAAAAGAAAGTTGAGGATCAATAACTGATTTTAAAATGCATGGCTGTAAGCAACTGGAGGAAGAAACACATGTATATTTGTGCAGGCTTTAATTAGTTCACTTGTGTTTTGAACCGGTGCCTAAATATTTTGCATGTCTTTTTCTTTTTTTTTCCCTGCAGCCCCATCATAAATTCAGCAGTGCATTTAACAGATCAGCACATCACCTTCAGATCTTTGACACCAGCCAAGCAGTCTGAATCAATTAATCTGAAAGCCTCAAAAAGCATGGATCTGGGTAAGAAGGGGTGGGGTGACATACAGGTCAGCTTTTTAGCCTTAGCCCATCTGTACCATCTTTGTTTCTTGCTTTTGTTTCTTAAACACAAACGTCAGGGAGCAAGTTCTGCAGAGGAGCTGCAGTGATGGGGACAATGGTCTGCCTCCTGTAGCATCTAATTGTAGCATCCTGTAGCAAGTACCCATTTTATTGAAGCTGAAGAAAGGTTGTCTTGTGGTTTGTTTGTTTTTTTTTTTCTTAAAGGCCATTCTATCCATTGCATTGAAATCTTAGCTGAGGAAAAGAGGGAGCGTTCGTAGAAATGAGCGGAAAGAATTGCTGTACAAGTTTTATATGTCTTAAAAATATAGCAAAACAGCAATAACAAACGTCATTTTTGTACAGAATATAAATGATTGCAAAACTACACTGGACAAAGGCTAACTTTCCTAAGACAAGTTGTATATTTTTTCATTGACAGTGACAAACACAGGCAATCAAAGTGCTGCAGTAGATCTTTATAAATGCTTGAAGAGTGGTAAGGTTATGGTCCTCTACCCATCAATGCTGTGCAGAAAATCTTGCAGGGTGGGTGAAGCAGAAAGTAAATGGTTCTTTCAGTGCTGGGAAAGCATTTGCGGGTGGAAGATTGAAGGGTTATTGCAGTTGAAAACCAAGTCATGTTTTAATGAGAATTCAAGGAAAAATTCACAAACTTCTTAAGCCTCAAAGAAAACCAAATAAGCTTTTATTTTTCCTTTTAATTCTTCTTTGTAGCGTTCATTCTTCACCTGTTTTTGGTTATTTTTCAAATTCACGTGTTGACGGAGTAACTTTGGGACCTACCATTAGGACGTCTTTAATTATAATTTGTGGGTTTTGTTGGATCAGATTTTGTACACCATTAATAGAAAATTATTAATTTCATATATAGTTTCATGGTGCTGTTTTTTTTTCCCCTGAAATGCTCTAGATTAGTCTTAGTTTTTGTATTGTTGATTTTTATTTTCATCTTAATGTAATATTTTAATAGAACATGAAATGTGTGTACTACTTTAATGGAGTGTAAGGAGAGTCAAACAGTTATTAATGCCAGATAAGAATGGATAAGAATTCATTCAGGGGAGTTCTTAAGGCAGAATTTTAAAGCTACGGCGTGACCAGACCAGAAATTCATCCTTTTGCAGTTCTGTTCCACCATTTTGATGAAGAGTGATGCATTAGATTATATTTTCTTTTAAGAATGGAAATGCTCCTCAACAAGGGAATAACTGTACAGACTTGAGTCAAAACGTATCTTGTATGTAGCCTACCAGAAAAAATTAAGTTCAACTTTACTGAATCTTCTTTTAGAAAGGTTTACTTACAGCTCCCGCAGGAGTCACTGGAAAGAATGCTCACAACAACCAACGTAAAATTAGGCAATGGGAGTGCACTTGAGAGCATACTCAGAACTACTGGGTAACTTGGACTTCCTTTGATCCTGGTCTTTGTTCATTTTCAGTGTGAGATTGAAATTCGTGGAAGCAATCTACTCTTGACACCCAAAAAAAAATTTTGAAAATGTATGAGAGTCACTAAATAATAGTGCTTAAAAACTAAAATAAAACTGGGTGCAAAAAGTCAATTAAAGATTGGGTACAAAGATGTCTTCAAGATCTTTCAAAAATTGTTGCTGATAGAAGGTTGCTGTTGAAAAATGCCCCTTCTGCTATGAAGGTAAAAACCAAAAGGGATAATGCTCAGTCTGATTGCAGGCACTAATGTTTTATTCTTCTCATATATGGTGAAGTGAGGGTAAATCTATTACCTGAGATGATAATTTAAAGGACTGGAAGGACTATGAAAGAGCTGCACCCATCCTGTGTTATATAAATAACAACAGATGAAGTAAAATTGCTTGCACATAGGTTGGCAAATAAAGAAACTGAGGAAGATGAAAGCTAGGATTTTTTGCAGTCATTTTCTAGCAAGCAGCGAAGTACCATGTTCAACTTTCCACCTTTTGAAGGATTTTTAAGCAGAAGCTTCTGGCTGGAAGCGTAAAGGGAAGAGAAAAGTAAAAATCATAAAGTAACTGCAATATAAAATGCTTCTAATGCAAATAAAATCCCAGTAATTTGGTATATGAACCTGTGCTTACAAATAGAGCTTTCCTATAATGCACAGTCCAAAATGGGTTTTTGGCAAAGGGAAGTTATTTCTTAGTTTGTTCTTACACTTCGCTCATTACTTAACTACAGTCATGACCCATAGTAACTTCTCATGTCAACATGCATCTGTGTCTTTGATTTCAGTGCATTGTTTGCCACAATAAAAAATAAATAAAAGATGGGAAATGCTGCTGTCTTCATCTTCCAGACCCAAAGTTGAGGTTGTGAGAAAGATTTGTTCAGCACCACTGAGGAACTAAGGAGCAGATTTGGTAACAAAGAGGAGATGTCCCCTATCTCTAAATGCTTGTAACGGCTAGGCACTCTTTTTCCAAGCAGTCATGGGATGCTGCCCAGTTATTACTTTTCTTTTGTTCTCAAATTTTTCCAATACTTTCCAAAATAAATCTAACATGATGAACAGAAAAAAAAATCACAGAATTAGAGTCTGGGGCAGAGCTCTGGGACCTTACAGAATGTGACTTAGATGCAGTTTCTTTCCTTTTAAACCAAGCTGTCTCGGAATCAGGTGTCTCTGCAGATCTGGGAAGACATAACCAGCCTTTCAGGTTACAAGGTCCAGAAATCACCTGGATGTCTCTAGACCAGAAAAACATCACAAACCAGAATTGGTGTAATACGGGCCATAAATGTGAAATCTGTACTGCTATTCAGTTAGGAAACATTTTACTTTGCCTTGAAACTTGTAGAATCCATCCATTGCCTAATTATAAGATTACAAAGGCATGAATTACATAATGGCATCACCATCAGAAGGATCATCAAAGGCAGATAACAAAAAATTTCAAACACAAGAGACCTGAGAATCCACATATTGCTACAAATTGGGAACCTTATGAGTAAATAGTAAATTCATTAAAACCGGGATCTAGTGAAATGGTATAGTAAGGGTCTCTCTGGCTTTGATGAGGGTTGATGTATACACAAGAAGCGAATCTCTTAAGTAAAGACTAGTCTATAATTACACAGATTCACAATGCAAACCCATTTAACATTGATGTTTATCTTTTCAGTTTTATATATTTTAAGCCCAGAAACCTTTGAGTGCTTAATCTGTTTTCCAGGCATATCTATTTACAAAATAATAATAATAATAATAATTCTAAGTTAATATCCTTGGTGAATATTAGGAAATAAGGACGGGTGATCAAAAAGTATTCAGTACTGCTAACATGTTGCATCAATTTGTCATTGTCGCTCTCCAGAGCAAATCTTGCAATGAAAGGGACTTGCCGCATGCAGCAAAAGCTGTAGGTTGCTTGCCAGCAGGGCAGATAGGGTTTAGTTTATTGACTCTTGGCGCATTTCTGTATTGTAGGTTGGGCAGCTGGACAGGAGCAGAAGGCATGACCCACTGCCACCTGGTTGCTTAGGCAGGGCTCTGTGCCGTCGTGCACGTGCCACGGGTTGTATGAACTGATACAAGTCTTAACTGCTAAACTCACAAATAGCGTGAATCCTAAAGTAGCATTGTCAGAACCTGTTGTATTTGAGGAACTCAAGCTATTTGCAGATGAGTTCATTTTTGCTTGAGTCTACTTTAAAAAATAAAATCAAATCAGTGGCATGTGTGAGTTACTGAGTTATTGTTATAGAAAATTAAAAAAAATGCAAAAAGGCAAGTACTGCGGTAATTTCTTTGGTTTTGCAGACATGAGCAGAACCTTGCCTAATATATACAGATGTTCTTGCACAAAGTGTAGGGAGGCAGGGTTACTGGTTCCCTCCTTTAGCATCCATCATTTACACAGTGGTCAAAGGCTTCTCAAAATTTACAGCTTCATTCAGAGTAATAGGGTACAGATTAGTTCCATGTCAGCTATAATATCCATATTATAGTTCCTTATCAGTCCTAATGTTCTTCCCTGCTGCTGTGTTGAGATAATGACAGCACTTTCTGGATCACTGGTAGAGTTCATATCCTGTGTCTTATGGTGTATCTTTTCTTTGCCTTCTCTACTTTTATTTTCAACTGATGGTGACAAAAGAGCGGAGACAACCCTGTTCTTCTGCTCATCCTGGCACCTGACATGTCCACCCAGTTGCATGAATTTGTTTTTTATGGATGATGATGTTTGAATATGTTAGCAAAGAAAAGATTCTCCTTACGCTGTGATTCCAAGAATTTGTTCAGGACCAAACAAAATTTGACTTAGAAGTGCGTGCCTGTACTTCAGATTTAGACGGCATGCCAAGCTTGGGCTTGTGCTTATAGCACAGTGTTAAAAATAAGCAAAACAAATCCAGAAATGCTAGAAATAAATGTTGTGTTGTCCTTTCCCACTTAAGTGGTATGCTTTTTCTGAAACTTAATGGGAGATTGAAAACGAAGAAGAAAGCAGTGTTTTTTATACGAGTCATTGGAAGGATGATTTTCCCTTTCCTTTAACAATCTTCTATACGCACACATTTTCCCATACATTGCCCAAGTTATCCAGAGAAGAATTTCTATATAATAATTCATCAGAATCCATTTTCAGTAGTGTTTTTTTCTTTCTTTTAGCTGTATTTAAAAGGTAATTTTTGTGGAGAATGAATGGCAATGTGGATATTTTTTTTTTTATGTTGTATTCAAAGGTGAAAATTGGTGTGCTCCAAGTGAAAGAAAGGAAGGAATGTGTTTTATTATTTATCTCCAACACCCTTATTTTCCATAAATTTTTATGCACTGGAGTGATTTAGGCTATGCATAAATGTACTGTAAAAACTACAGCCATGGGAATTGTATTCGAACACATGAAAGTGTGGCTTGTTTTAACCTGAAGCAACATGAAATTGAATCATGTGAGTATATGAATATATAGCAAATTTTTTTGTGTATCAATTCAGGCAAAGTACTATGTTATATTTGAGGATGTTGCTATAATAACCCATGACCACTATCCTAAGGTTCTGTTCAACTCCCCCTTCCTTTCCCCATTAAAAGCAAAACCCCATAGATCTTAACTGATTAAACTCTACAGCCTGAAGAAGTGGAAATGTCCTTTACTGGATTTTAAATGTGAGTGAAATATTATTTGCTAAAACATCATTAGACATACTCAGAGTCCCTTAACCTTGGGGCATATTTATTGAAGATACCAGCTAACTTATGTATGTATTTAGGAATAATTAGCAAGCGAATATGCAAGATATAGGTTATGGAGTATTCTGCAAGGAAGCTGATATTTAACTAAATGCTAATTTCTTTGTAAGTGAAGGAATGCATTTGCTTAGAGTTCATACTTTTAAAGCACCTCAAAACAAGGAGAAACCATTGTAACCAAATGAGGAACAGGCCGAACTAATGGAGATTACTTTTTTTAAACAATATTTTGATATCGATCCAGTTAAACGCATACATTTTGAGACGTCCTTAGTGAGAATTCTGGTATTAGTGGGACAAAAAGTGGTTTGGTATTTTAAAATCATCATTTTGTTAACCATGTTGTATGTATGGAATACACTTGTCGGGTTGCTTTGGGGTGAAACCAACTTGAGAACTGCATTTAGGAGCCAGTTAAGCTCATTAGAACATTAATAAGGAAATGGAGAGGAAGACGGCTCAGAATTCTAAGAGACTTTTCAATGTTACTGGCTTGTAACAGTAATTTAACAAATCATCTCTTGAAGAGAAAAACTATTCAAAAACAAAACATGTCATGGGTTTAGGAAAAACTATATTGCTTATGGCTGTGATTTGTGTTTGGGATCAAGGGTCAAGAGAGATTTTAAAATTATTCTAGTTTATGTCATGAGTAACTTTCTAGTACTGTCAGATTAGATGTGTATTTTCTGAGGCCACTCTGCAGAATAAATTTTTAGAAGTGAACACGACGTAGTTTTAGTTTAAATGACTTTCAAATTTCTGTTTGTAAGATCTATAAGCAGGGAATGAAACAAAATCATTTATTAAATGATAGGGACACTGTGAATTGAATTGCAATGAGATTGAAATTAGGTTTATTCTGTATGAAAAGAAAGGCTTTTAACAAGGTCAATTGCATTACTCGGTTTTACACCAAATCTGCATTGATGCAATTGAGGGGAAGGCAAGCTGTGGCATAAAGGCAGAAGTGGGCAGAAGGGAATATCAACTTGTTTTGTAGAAAATCTTCTAAGATTGGAGGAAGCTTGCTGTGGAGCAGACTGGGCGCACCGTGTGAGCTGTGACGGTGACAGAGCTGAGAGAAGGGTAACACATGGTTGAGGTGGTAGTTTCTTATGCTGCTTTAGTGTAAGTTAGAAATGAGTTGATCTGGTAATGCACTTAGCTTATTAAAGTGTTAGAGGAAGAAAATAGCAATTAAGTTAATGTATAGCTTCTATGAGGAAGAAAGTACAGATAATAATGAAGTAACTTTTAAGAACACTTTGTTATAAAATTGTTCCCCGCACTTTGTCTTAAATCTGTTCACTATCTATGTCTTCAACCGGTGAATGACAGATTAGATTAAGAACTTGTGGCTTAACCCCTGGAGTTTGGAAGAAGAGATAATGACGTGCAGGAGATGTGTAACAGGGGAGTTGGGTCAGTTTTAGCTGAGTACAGTTTTTCTGGAACAGAGGTGAGAGAGGATTAGAGAAGACAACAGAAGTGTAAAAAAAAAGCCGTGATGGCCTCAATTAGCAGTGAAACCTTCAAGAATGAGTAGTTGTTGTGCCACTAGAAGAAGGCAAAGAACTTTCTGTCACGCTGGCAGGGAAATTTTAAAGCAATGTTATTTTCTGCCATGAGAAAATCTTTCATTGTAAGGTAAATGTGGACAGCATCAACTGTACTGCTGGTTCTTCAGTAACAAGTACTAGTAATAGTGAGCGCAAGCTTAGGCATTTTCATTCTCATGTGCTGACACACAAGATGTATCCCTTGGGGACCTTCTCTGAACACAATTGAAGTATTAAATCAGTTCTAACAAAATTGTTCTCAAAAATCTAATTAGAGAAAGCCTTTTACAAGTGAGAAAAAGAATTGAGAATCTTGGTTTGGATGAGATTTATTCCTGTCTTTGAATGTGCTGAACAAGGCATCCCAAATGTTGTGTTAGATGCCATTTTGGAAAAGGTTTACCTTTTTACTGCATAAGTATAATTTTTCCTTGGCCCTTGAGCAATCTTTTTGCTAGTGTCACTGCCTTTCAACATTGAAGTGAACAGGAATCTACAAATTACTCATAATCCTTCAAGAACAAGTAGCTGGTGGATAACCAGGTGACCCCAGAACAGGAGAGATGGGACCCTTATGTGAAGTTTCACTGTCACTGAAGAGGGGAGGAGGGGGAATTACTGAAGGAAAATATTTTAAGACAGTGGAAGTTTACCCTAATACACACACTTTATTGCTCCTGCAGATTTCAGTGTAAAAGCCTGTAGTCTTTTTCTGCAGTACTACGGGGCAAAGCTAGAACAGCAAGCAGCACTTTTGAAGTGATGGTTGTGAGCCAACATTCGACACAGTTTCACCAAGTGATTTATGCTGCTCCTAGATGGGGAAACGCTTCACCAGGAAAATAAAAATGGCAGGAGAATTATGTCATCGGCACTATCATTGACTAAAATTAATCGGTGATGCACTGCCTTCATTATGATGAAAGGGCTGGGTATGGATACAGTTCATCAGATAAAACAGTGAAAAATTTGTAGCTTTGCTTTATTTTCATGTGTTTATACCTTAGAAACCCATGGATTCTAAAAAGCACAGAAGCATAATTTGTATGTGGTTTGGGAATACAGCCCTTGTTAATTAACTTATAAAAATTTCATATTGGGCTTCGTATAGACTAATAAAGGTATCAGGAAATTTGTTTTCTAGGAAATTCTTTGATGTTTCAGTCTCTTATTATTTCTCATTGATTGTAACTTTAATGCTTGTTTGCTTCTTTTCTGAGTGCAGACCTGCAGCCGGTCTTCAAAGGTATGTGTCAGTTTGTCCAGCAGAAGTACAAGTAACTTTGACATGTTTAGAAGACTTTAAGTAGCTCTTAGTCAATGTGCAAAACGCATCCTTCAGAAAAGAGGCACGAAGTCGAACAGTAGTAAGCTGTATCTTGTGAACAGTAGTAACTCCTTGTTTTGGGGAAAAATAGTAAAGTGGTACAGTGGTTGAACTGGGCAAAAAGGCAGAAATTGGTTATCACAGTTGGCAGCAGCATTGATTTGTACTTCTCCAAACCATAGTGGGGGAGTAGTTTGTTGACCTGTAAGTAAACCTGGACTGTATTGTGATGCAAACTTTGAGGCAGTACGGGAGGCGTGCTGTGTACTAAAGCATTGAAAATGATGCAGTTCAAATAAAAAGGCTATCTTGGTTATCTTGAGTAGGTACAGAAAATGGCAATCAAAAGATTATGTGGTAGGAGATGGATGCATTGTTGGATGCTTTTTGATGAACAATACGACTTATTTTCTTAAAACAGCACTATAGAATATTATCACAGGATATCCTAATACATCTGATAACTCATGGCACAGAGGGCGGGGGTTTTTTTTGCTATTTGTTGTGGTTGCTGGCATAGTTTTTTAAAAAAACCCCAAAACCTATCAATTGTTTGCTATCAGCTGGAAAGATTTGTTTGTTTTAGTAATATTCCATCTTTCAGAATCTGTGGTTTTGCTAGTCCCCCAAATGTCCACGCTTTTATTGAAGAGCTGTAGAACTTCTGTCACTTTTATTTCAGCAATTACTTTTAAGTACTGACGATGAATACATAACTGCCTTCTGTGGTGAAAATGTGGTTCCTAAATTGCAGATGTCATTTTAAAAGAGCTAGCATGTTATGTATTGACAAACATTAATAACTTCGTGAACTAACATCCCCTGGAGTTCCAGGGATTTTTCAAAATGTAAAGTATTTGTTTGATTTACAAGTTCAGAAGTTTCTTGTTGTTTGTGAATGTATTTACCCCCTTGCATTGATCATTCGCATATTTTTGTTTGAGTTTTGTCTACAGTCCCCAAATTAGGTGGTTTCATTTTAAAAAATGTTTTCCGTTTAACAACTCAAGCTCAAGAATAAATAGTATTTCTAGTGTCCTCATAAAAATAATTACAGTTGAAATTTTGTTATAAATGTTCTCCCAATAGGTTCCAGCCTGGCACTGCAGATTCCCAAGTGTGATCCTCTTGAGCTGAAATTTTTCATAGTTAGTTGCAATGTAATTACTCTTTGATGTTGCAATATAAAAATAATTAGAATTCTTTTTTTATTTTTTACTTGAGTTTTAAAGAGTAGACAGTATTTTTTCCCTGTTTAAAATCTTTCAGGTGTCTTTCTGCAAAGATAAGCCAACACTAGTAGAACCTTAGAAAAGAAATTTTTCAAAAGCCAAGGAAGATAGCCAGAGAAATACTGTTTTTGTCATAACTGAATGATTGCATGAATTTTTAATATCATGCAGAGCAGTGTTTTCAAATGCTATTTTGTGGAATAGGACATCTTGTATACTTCCTAAATTAAAGCTTCGGTTACCAAGTTTTCAACTTTGGCATACAAAGTGTTTATCTCAAATTAGCCTTTGCCTTCTCTTCTGCCATCTTCTCCTTGTTCCCAGAGGAGATAAGGGAAGGAATGGGATTCTCATCCAGTGGACTTGTCTGTGCCACTCCCGTTCTCTCTAATGAAAGACGGCAAACCTAGAAGTCATTGCCTAAGTGTAATATCCCATGAAATGAAAGTTAGCCGGTGAAAGGGCACACATTTTTTGCTCTAACTTTTATATAAAACTTTAATTTTTGCATTTCCCCATTTTTGTGTGTGTGTGCTTAAACTCATAATGCTAACCTTGTATTCTGGTAAGATTATTTTTCATTTTCTAATCATTTTATTCTTCCTTTTTTCCCTCCAGTATTAAAATCTAATTTTTGTGTGTGAAGCTGGTGTGTAAAGTATGATTAAGTTAAATGGATTTATCCCTTTTAATAATGTAAAACTTAGTTTCAGGCAAACCAAGTCATCAGCATAGTTTTTAAAAAATGCTGTGAACCTTGGTGTCTTTTTTTTTAAAGCTCCTATGTACTGTAATATAACGTACTCTAAGTAATTATCATATATTATAGTGGTTGCCATTAGTGACTGCTATAATTAAGGTTGCAAATCAGTTTCCATTATAATCCCTTGTTTTCACCCTATCATAACTTGTCAAAACACTAACCTTTGGGACAAAGTTTTCCATGGTTGTTCTGCTTAGAGATAAGTTTGGGGGGAAGGAGGAGGAAAAGGAATTTGAACTATCCTTAGAGCAAATCCTTGTCTGGTCATTTTACATTATAGGATCAAACAGCACAGCAGGGAGGTAAATAGTCATTTCCAGGGACTAGAAAAAACAAGAAGAAAAGTTAAACCAGAAGGAGTACAGAAGTGCCTTGAATTTTGGTTGCGCTTCTAATTTTGACTAGCCCCACTGCTATTTGGTTTTGCAGCATCCCTGCGTAATGCCACATACAGTATTAGTCTTACTTTAGTAGCAGCTACGTCCCACAACAAAACTACACCGTGTCAATTTTACTCATAATCAGATGGCAGTCAGATTAAAAAGGTGTAGAAGAGATACATTGGTCAGTTGAGGATTCATGATTCCACTTGTCAATCCCAGTCCTGAATCTGATTCTGGTTTTGGGGAGGAAAAGCTTCCCTAAAAGTGAAGTGGAGAGGCAATATAAGAAAACATTTACTGGGATTATTTTCCCAGTAGTAGCTCCTAAGTGTCACTGACTACTGCACTGCTCTTTCCTGGGTAGAAAATGGCACGTTCCTGTATCATTACGGATAACTCTCTATGTAAACTTTTTAAGGTGACCACTATGCAAAGCTTGTGTAAGAGTTCCCATTTATAGTATTTTTGGTAGGACTTGTCAATCTATTTTATCATATAAAGAAATCACGTTTTAAGACATAATATAAGGGAGTGCTTGGGCAGGCAGGGTTGAAGGATAAGCTTTCAACCCTAACATTCATTTCCTGTGCTTGTTTTATCATCCCTAACATTACATTAGCACCATTTCTTTGCATAGAATTCATTTTAAGAAATCGTGATTGGTTCTTCCCCTCAGCCCTCTGGGAGAGTGTTTTAATTAGTTTCATGAGATATATGATAATAAACCGAAGTACAGTTACTGAAGAAAAATTACAATTTTTGTTACATTCAGAATTTGCTCCGCCACTAGTCTGCAAACTACTGCTACTGGAAACATCTTTCTTTATATGTTGTGAAATACTACAAAGGTGCAGTTTACAGATAAATCATAACCTAGAAAAAAGCATAAGCCTTCCAAAAAAAATCGATTTTTAGGAGACCTCATTGTCTGCAGGGGGTCCTGTGAGTCAGTGAGGTGTCGTGCAGATGGGCAGATTTCCACCTCGAGATTCTTTTGACCAATTGAGGTTTTTGATCTGAAAATTTTACAACTCTCCTATGCCCTGTGATTTGTCTGGCAAGATGAGTTATTTACAAATGCAATTGCTCTTCTGACAGCTCAGTTCTGAGTGTGTAAGTGCTGAGGTCCTGATATGTAACCCACAAGGACTGCTGGTAGTCCTTTTATTGGTTTCAGTGGGCTTTCATTCAGATATTTGGACTTTGAAGCATCCCGCGTGGATTAGGTTAAAAAAAAAAAGGCTTTTTACAAATGATTATAATTTAAAGATTCAGGATGCTATGGGGCTGAAATAATTTGACAGTGTTTCAAAGGCTTGTGAATTTAAATAAGTTTCTGATCTTTGTGTCTTTTCTTTTATTCCTCCAGTGGCAGATGAAAGCAAAGTTGGTTTGTTGGCCGGACACAAATCGGGTAAGCTGTTCCCCTATTTTGGAGGAAAAGTCAGCAGCTTGAAAGTAACATGGGCAGTAAATGAAATCAGCTTACAGAACCTATGGTGACTAAAAGAGCTGCAATTTAAGGCGTTACTTTTTATGCACTGACTCCAGGTTGTACAATGATGAATTCGGGATTGTTCTCTGCCAGGCAGTGTAGGTGGCTGAGTCGTTTGCAGGAAGAGCTGTAACAGTTTTTTCAGTGCAGGTGTTGTAAGCTGAAGAAGATGCCCTTTCAAATAAGCGCAAATGCAACATGGCTTGTGGAGCGTGGAGACTTAAACTATATGTATTTTGAAAAATATGAGTATTTCCTGCTTTTTCTCATTGCTGAGTTCCACTTCCATTATCAGGAATATTGAAAATAACCCTAAAAAAATTCTACACATAAAAAAAAATAAAAATGCCAAAGATTCTTCTTTCATTGTACTTGTGCAGTAGAAATAATTTATTTTTTCTTAAAAAGGAATCAGTCCATAGTGCTATGATTACTATACCTCCTTATTTAAGACATAAGAAACCTTAAACTTTCTAGGAAACTCAAGTTATTCAGCAATCTCTTCTGATGTCAGAAAACCCTGAAGTCTCAAGCTGCCCCTTTGTAGTGTGACTGCACGTTGCCTTCCTCCACTCCTTTGATAGAAGTAAAAAGCTGAGTTCATGTAAAGGAAGGTCAACTATGAGATTCCTGATTGCTTATGGTATTCCTTCTCTGTGCAATGGGGTGTCCTTCTTTAGTTCTTTATTTCTCTGGTGTGGATTTACCTTATCTGAAGACCTTTTCCTGAACTTAGTAGACAAATTCTTTTAAAATTTTTTCTGGCATCTGTCCTAAGTCTGTGAACTTCTTGGATTCTCTTTCTGAATCAAGGGGTAGTTCATATGTCTTGTAACGTTATCACTCCTGGGGAGAAAAAATGCTTTCAGGTTCTTGTTTTGGGAATGTGAAAACTTCAAAGAAAGGATCTTATCAACTTGAAGAAGCTACAGGTGTTGCCATTCAGTTTTTTCCTGTGCAGAAAAATTACTACAAACATTGCAGCATCATGCAGTTTTCCAAAGATCAGTGGAATTCACTGCTATCAAAGAATATTGGAAGGAAATGGTGAGATCATAACTCTTTGGCAATCTGTTGTTATAGGTACATTAAGCTTTATAATATCATTGTTAGCAGCATTTGATCTTTTTTCTGCACACTTGTCCAGATTCTTGAAAACCATAGCTTTGAAAATTTTTCTGTTTGAAGACAGGACATTTTGTATGAAAATGTGGACCCATGCTTATTGAACTTTGGCTTGTTTGCTGTACTTATCCTTCATAGACCTCCTACATGTACCTAAGAGCTTTTTTCCTAGACTAAAATCAGTGGTCAACAGATCACCTAAGGATTAGACACAAAAAATCCTACAAGTTGTCTTTTTTCCTCCTTCAGCATAAAAGGAGGTAGCTAACTTCTGAGAAGGTTAGAGTGTAAATGATCTTTCTTGGGTCTTGGTCCACTTCAAATACTGTTCAATTACTATTGAAAAATATTTCTCCCCTCTCTTTGTTTCGTTCCCTAACCCTTCATAAAGAGAAATTAAGCAGCAGTTTGTTTTCTCATTGTTCCATTCGAATATTTATTTTAAAGGTTTGTTCAAGAACATGGTGTTCTTGTTCTCTGGTCTCTTTTTACTGTATGTTTTTTGGAATTATATATAGTATAGGCATCTTGCTGGCATTCAGTCACATCACAGAACTCTTGTTTTGATGTCGTTCATTGTGGTGCCTTCCTTACAGGTACCTTTTTTAAGAACACACTAAGGGAGACTTCTTTGCGGCTTCTTGTGCTGGGAGCAAAACACCGTTATTTTCTCATTACAGAACTTAGAGTTTCCATCCTATTCTAGACTTCAGGAAATTAAACATATTTCTCTACAGAATTAATTATCACCTACTAACAATCAATGCAATTATCCCTTCTCTCCTTCAACATGTCTTGCTCTGTGAAATACACAGTCGAGTAATTCTCTCTAGGGAAATATCCATTCTATTCCTTCTGGGGCAGTTGGCTCTTCAGGCATTTAGCCTCGGCTTTTGGTGTAGCTGCTTTATCCCTCACATATTACATGTTACTGAGGAGGAGTTAGTAGCATGCATTTATTTCAAAAAGCTTTATCACAATTCTGCAGAAGACCAAGACGTTAGAAGGCTCCGTAGCTGTAGCCCCATCTTTCTGACTTTTTATATATTGCACCCACAAACAGCAGTTCCTTTTTTGTTGGTTTTTTTCTCTCCTTAAAAAGTAGATTTGATTTTTAGAAGCATGTCTGGACATATCCTGAGCTTATAAGCATTTTCTATGGGAAGATGGCTGGAGAGTTGTTGCTCTGTTTCACCCTCACAGAAGTGCATCTGTGAATTCTGGTTCTCATAGCTGGCCTGTCCTTCGTCCTACCGGATGGGAGATTCCTGCAGTGCTTACAAGTGTTCTTACTGTTGCAAATCTTTTCCACAATACCATTGGCAAAAGCACGGCTGTATTGATGCTGCCTACTCAGCCCATTCTGGAAAAGACCATATTTCAGCACGTGTGTGTGTAAGGCATCTTCTCTGAATCCTGTAAGGAGGATTTTGTGCTCTGTGTGTGCTCAGCAATGGAGCATCCATATTCCCTAAACTCAGTTTCAGCAATGAGAATGAGAAGCAGGCAAGCGGAGCCTCTATTGTAAAGCACAGAAGATCCCTGAAAATTCACAAAGATGAAAAATCAGAAAACTTTAGCTCAGTTTTTTTATGAACTATTAGATTTTTAGAAAAGCGATTCCAGGACAGCTAGGAGGATATCCTTCATAAGGAAGGGTAGGACTGTTGCACATCACATATAACCTGATTTACGTCAAGTACTGAAATTGAATACTGAATTCTTCATAGCTATTTTTATTTTTTTCTGAAATTCTTTTTTCGTGTTCTGATTTACTGCTTAGAACACTTCTAGTATGTATTGACTGTCTGCTGTGAGGTCTCTGCTGACACAGCTCTTTCAGATGATGCAGTGCTGGAGAAAAGCTGATGAGTCTGCCTTTATGAGCTCTGACATATTAATTAGCAAAATGGGCAAAAAAGCTTTCCTATTTTTATTTTAATGTCACTAGACCATGCTTTTGGCTGCAGTTATTTTTCGAGACAGTTTTGAGACAAGAAGAGTTGAAGATCTTATTTTCTTGCTGGCTGCTATGTGAGGAACATGTGACTGGGCTATGGATTAGTGCTGGCAAGACTGGATAATACAGGGGTAGCTCTGTTACCAAGCTGAATTGGAATTAATGCTATATGGCAAGAGATAGGGTTAGGACCTGAGTAGGAAAAGGCCCGTTGGGTAGTTTGAAAGATGCTGCTGGGCAGGTTCTGCCCCTTTGTGGTGGCTCAGGCAGGACTGGCCACTGAAACCAGGATTTCCTTACTGCTAATTTTGCTGACAGTATGGTTACCAGGTTACGGTTCAGCCTGCGGGTAGGATTAGTGTTCTGGAAA
The DNA here is from genome assembly GCA_013400135.1 of Rhinoptilus africanus. NCBI lineage: Eukaryota > Metazoa > Chordata > Aves > Charadriiformes > Glareolidae > Rhinoptilus > Rhinoptilus africanus. The sequence goes on along the minus strand of VXBO01000758.1, from coordinate 497,365 downwards.
AGAAAGCTTGAAGAGGTAGGCATAGAGCTAAATCCTGCAAGGTCAGGGCTTTGATGAGGTCTGAGTGCCAACATATCTGGTAGACCTCCAGTCTGTACTGCTTCACGTATGGGCAAACTAGGAGTTTAAAAGGAGTAAAATTCAAGTTGTGGTTAAATTAGGATTCAGACTGGGACTGAAGATAGCTTGGAATAAGGTAGGTTAAAGGTCTTGGTGTATCTCTGCATCCTTTAATGCCAGGGTGTATTCTGCATTAAATGAAGTTTACTGAGGTTTTGTATGGCAAGGATGAGGACTAAGGTTATGGTTTGGGACCCAGGAGCAGTTGAAAAGTTAGGCTCATTGGTAGATTTTATATGACCCACTGTATGGAAAGTGCTACAGATTAAGCTTCATCGTTATCTTCAGGATAGGCTTTCCAGCCTATTGTGAAAGCCATGGTTGCATTGGTAGGTGAAATAAGTCTATGAGATGCTAAGGTTGCATCTGTACAAGTGTAAGCTGAATGTTCCCTTTGGTTTTAAAGTTTGAGCGGCACAGGATGATCCCCATCTGTGCCCTGAGCCTCTATTGTAAGATGGCTACAGGTTGCCTCTGGAAACTGCCTGTTGTATCCTAACTCCTGAGACATTTCTAAGAAGTGTTGTTGACTTCTGTGTAGTTGGTTACTTTCTAGTAAAGGCAGTTGTGCCCAGCCACTGCTAAATTTGCAAATACAAACATAAACTATGATTTTAAGAACACCAGCTTTGTTCTTTGCAGTGACAAAGTAGGGTCTGGTGCAGGCAGAATCCAGTGTGTTGAAGTTTGTTCTAGTAAAAGTGTAAGTAATGGCTAGGCTAAGCTTATTGCTGCAATTTGAGTTCAGACTTGGAAGGGGTGACAAAACTAGAGAGGCTTGTTGTGTTTTTTAACTGGAGCGATTGTGCAAAGATTGAGCTATTGGAACACCAGTAAAATCCAGTGGTTTATGCATGCTTATGTAGCACAAAAGGCTTTATTTTAATCAAGGATTTTGTTGGGGGTTAATAGTGGGGTTAGGAAGGACTACAAAAGCTTAGTGGATGCTGCTGGGCTTGTTTGAGACTAGTGCCACTGTAGCAAGTTTGGCTTCTGTTTTGCTTTTGGTTTGCAGGTAACACAATTATGTCAAAGAGGTGCTTAGAGAAGTGGTGTTCACCTCTCCTTGTGTCAGATCTCATAATTTTATTAAACAAGCCTTCTCGCTGCTGTAGATGTTATTAAAGCTGAGCTTTTCAAAGGGGGCATTGGGTTAGTACTGAGTTCAGAAGGATTTGTATAGTAACTAGATCCACAGTTGAAAAGACTCATGTAAATGGCTGAGCTGCCTGGCATATGCAAGTGAAGTGCCTGTCCAAACAAGGACCTTGCCGCTACCTGACTGAAAGCATGTGGCATATAGAATCTGACAGTTGTCTTTGCATTTGTGAGAGGGGAAAAAAGGCTGATCTTAGTTCATTTTATTTCTCTGATAATAAGAGTGTAATACTTGGCTGTGTCAATCATTCTAACAAGTGTGAAGAGGAAGTGCCTGCTTTGCAGCCTGCGGTATACCTGAGCAGTACCAATGTAGCCTAACCTAACCTGTATATCTTGGCTTCCGTACTGGGGACAAGCAAACTATGGTGGCACTGGAAGCTGTGTGATGTGATTTTCCTTTAATTCAGCCAGTGTGGTGCTTGGTGCTGTTTGAGTTGGACTAACACAAAACCAAATGCAAGTATCTCTCTATGATGCCTCTGTACACTTTATTACCCGTAACCCATGCCTCTTTAAGCTTTGAATTATTAAGCTATAGGTTAAGTTTAATGCTCTGTTCCTGGGAATATTTTAGCAAGATTTTCGTTCTTTACTGTTACCGTCACTTTGGGCTTCTCTCCCTGGATGATTCTTTTCTCGTGGTGGTGGTATTGTTAATAATGTTGTTGTTGCTATTATCAATTTTGATTATGATTCTCCAAGCAAAGTGTATCTTTGACCATATAGTTCCAAATAAATTCTTGTCATCTGAGAATCTGAATCGACTCATGCAGCCAAGAAAGAAAAAATAAGATTCATTTTTCTTGCAGGTCACTGACGGAGTTAATGTTTTCTTCTATACTTACTTTTGGTAAGGTCTAAAGTCAAAGATGTTACATTGAATCTATTATATTTGTTAGGGTTTATAAGGATTTCTAGTCCAAAAGTTAAAATGCTTAGCTTTCATTGAATCTCTGCCCACAGTTGTTTTTTTTCTTGTCTTCAAACAGCATATTTAGTAAAACTAGGATGATACATTAATTTACTTAGTACTCTATGCCAGTATGGCTTTATTACCCTGGTTTTAGTGGTCTTCATTTTTTAAGGTGGATTTGTGTTGTTTTTTTTAAAATATGTGTCATGATTTTCATGTTGTAGATTATTCTAACCATCTACATTGGTTAGAGCTGTGAGTGGTGGCGGCGGTTGGTTAACACTGCCTGGCTGCACAAGAACCAAAACCATGCTGTGACCCAGCCTACGGGACAGGACAGCATAATACTGAACTGCTGGGCTGAAGGATTTTTTCATCTCTTAATGGTCAAATTCTGTAAGAATAAATCCTGAGCCTCCAACTTTCATGAGGTGACTCTTAAGAATTCGCATTGAGAAAAATGCACTTTAAATTTCATCTAGCGTTTAGAGTGCTAAATATGAAGTATGAATGTTTAGTTGGAAAAACTTTCATTTGTCTGTTGGAACTTCATGTATTTTAACTTGTCAGAGATAGGAAAGCGTATCGAAACAAGATGAAAACAAAATTAGAACTCTTGTCAAGTTCTAATTTTTTCTTTTTTGAGCTCAAACTGGACATTCCAGATATTGATTATTTTAAGAGGCTATTAAAAATGGGACAGATACAGCAATCTCTCTCCTCCTTCCCCTCCCCTCCTCCTCCCCCAGTTGTATGTATTTCTGCATGAGAAGTTTGATTTTTCACTGACTCAGGAAAAGGAAGGCTGGACACTTACCATTTCCTGTTGTTTGGACAATTATTCTAAATTAACAGAACTTGTTGTGTTGTTCAATTTGAGTGATAAGCTGTTTGTTGGTCAAAATTTCTTCTGAATGCCAGACTGGCAGTCTTTACAGTCCCCCTTGCCTGCCAGGCCTATGTGGCTGATAAACAGCTCTCGTTTAGAGGGGGTTCCCCTCTATGGAGGGAAACAAGCTCTTACTTTAACTCCGAGAAGAATCACTGTGTGCCCTCAGTAACTCACCAGCTGCAACTATTCCTTTGGCAGCTTTCTTTTCTTATTTTTGAAGACTTTATTAGCTGTGTGGTGATGGTTGTTGTGACCCCCTTTTTGTTAGGTCCTGAGAAAAGTCATCTGTTGATAAAGATCCCTCACTTGAGGGTGTGGTTTGATGTTATGACGTTGATCTAAAAGCTTGCTGCTGCCGAAAGAGGCAGTCTTAGTCACCATACCTCCTACTGCAGCTGCCTGGTTCCCATTACTGGTTTTATTCCAGTCCCACAGCTTAGCTGGTAAGACAGTTGAGAGCTAAACTAGACAAAAATTAAAACAAGACAGAGGAGTAGTGCTGGGCTTATCTCCTTGAACCACTCATTGGAGAGAGACAAGTTTGCATGCCAGTAGAAAGGAAACTCAGCAAGTGGATGGACACGAAAACTGTGACTTTCAGAGGCAACTGTTTATTAAATCACCTTATCTGCCAAGTCAAACAATATCTTTCTTAATTCAAATGACAAACTTACATACAATTTGTTTTTTTCCAAAGCTATTTTACTTGTCATGGATAAAATCACTTTCCCAGTGGTGGAAGCAGGGAATAAAAAGTGACAATAAACCTCTGCAAACTGAGGAAGAGCATCCCTGCTGTCTCATCCCCGCATTGCAAGAATCTTCTCTTACATCACTATTCACTTTGATTTTACAAATTCTTTGTGTTCTGTGACTGACTCTTAGTGTGCATTGTATTAAGATGAGGCAGAACAGTGCCCATTGATCTTTCTTTGAACTACAGCCATTAAAGTGAATAGATCTGATCTGCTGAGAACAATAACAAACTTGCAGGAGAAACCTGTTTCCCTCAGTGTTCTTGTGTGAGATTTGGGATCTAGAGCAGAGCTGAATGGAGACCAACTGCAGCACGGATGCAAATTCAAGGATCTGTGATTGAGTTTTTACAACATAGCATATGTGATTTAATGTTTTACTGTCTCCTGGAGAGTATCCCATGATACCCTTGTATTCATAAATCCTACCCACATATTTCTGCCCTCTTTTTCTCTCTGTCAGCATTATTATTCTTACAAGGACATGATGAGCCATTGTGGGGGGAACTAACCTAGCAGAAAAAGTAATTCTACAAAAAAAGAATAGTGTTCTGGTTTAGACAAGGGGGCAAGAAAAGGGAAGTTCAGGAGAAGAGAAGAATGATTTTGTAACTGACAGTTTTTGATCCTGGGATCAGCCTGAGCTGAAGGAAGTTGACTGGGGGTGGAGGGGGTAGAGAGACATCTGAGGGAGAAAGGGTGGATGAAAGAAGATTTGCAGATCTTCAGAGACGTCTTTGTGCTGGAAGAAAGGAAGTGGGGAAGCAAGTTTGAGTCTCTATTTCTTGTCCTGAAGACTAAACTGAAAGTGAGTTTCTGAGAGGTTTGTTTAGTGGCCAGTGAAGCTTGGGTTTGTGTATTTTTGCCTGTGTGATGTTACTTGCTGTTAAAGGGCTATGGCTGTCTTCTAGTTTTGTTTGGGCTGGTCCGGTCCTAAGGAGTGAGGGAAGACTGAGCAGTCCTTGGGAGCAGCTGAGTCTGACAAGCAGGGAGAAGCTTTCGTACATGCCAGATAGAGGGAACAGGCAGCTCAGACAGAAAGGAGGACCATTTTCCTTAAGAACCACAGGGAGTGGATAGGGTTTCTTTCAATCCAACTGATCACAGAAAGCTGCTGAACCAGACAACAAATGACCCTGTAAAAGCATAAGTTGAGCAGAAGCTTTTATTTCACTCTGTCTCACCCAGCAAATGTGAAGTCTCTGTACTACGGAAGTGTAGTAAAACAGCCCGAGCTTCAACAGCAAAGCCCTTTCCATGTTTCCACTTTAAGAACAAAAGTGCATGTACATCTGCCCAAAAGTCCTGAACAGCTCGGACTTCTCTGTGAGGGAAGCTTGTGCCCTGAAAGTGTGCCAAAGATAGATCTTTCAATTTGACCCCCATGAAATGAAACTTGAGAGTTCCTGCAGATAGGAAGTACGCAGAGCACTCCTGTGACTGCATAGCAAGGGAAATGCCTGCTAAAGCTGCGACATTAAGTTTATTAGAGCAAGATGCTGGAGCGTGATTCTGGGTGTTAGGAATGCCTCATTTTTCTGTATGGGTGTCCTTGGAGTGGGAAGTCTGCGTGGCAGTAATGATGGTCTTTTCTCAGAAGAGAAGGCCTGGCAGATATTCAAACTACAGTCTTCAAAAATAAACAATAGAGGTGAAAGATTTACTTCTTTTCCATCACTTCTCACCAATATGGGAATTATGCATTACCCAGTATGCATTGTTGGCATCCAGGGATTGCAAACCAGCAGCCTTTTTCCCTTGGGGACGGCTCCAGGAGCAGAGAAAGGGGCAGGAACTTTGTTTAATGTGACCTGGGAAATTTCATGCTCAGCAGTTACCCAACATCACGGCTCCCTTATGGTACAGGAGCAGAAGTGACTAGGAAGAAAAAAAACCCAACACACATTTTTTTTCCAGCCAAGATACTCACACAACTCATACATTCATATTTCTTCTACTTCCTTTTTTTTTTTCCTCTTTAATTTCCTGAAGTGATTGTGGGCATATTGTAATATTTACTGAGGCTTGATGGGAGAGGTTGATTTTCACACTTCGGAGTTGCTCTTTCTCCCCCTGGTCAGTATTGCTGAATATTGTTCTGCGCAGAATTCAGTGAGGCAAGTCAAGAGAGTATTAAAAACCCCAGAATGTTTAAGTAGTATGAAATGAAATAAAGGGCAGACTTTTAATAGCTGTAATGAATGCGTCCACTTACAGGAAGGCCCGCTAGTATTTGAAGTAAGTGATCGCTTTCTCTGGCAGATACGTTGTCGGTGTCGGCTTGCAGTGGAGTGAAGGGAAGGCAGGCCTGCAGGCGTCTCTGCTGCCAGCTGAAATACTCTCTAGTAAACGGTGCAGTGCTGGCATGAGTTATCAGTAATAGGCTATTTGGGACATGCATTCACTTCCCGAGACCTGGTGAGACCTTTCCCTGCTACTGCACTGAGCCGGCCACATTTCATGTCTTTGCTGAAAGTTTCTGCTTTGAGTCAGAGCTTCTTGGTGCCTCATAGTCCAGGTTGTCTCTGACGTGAGGGGAGGAGAGCTTGTAAACGTGGTGGATGCCTCTATGTGAGCACTGCTGTATCAGGCAGAAATAAAGCTTCCTCTGAAAGCAGAAGCAGCGTAACTGTGTTAGTGCAGGATTTCACGCAGGATAATAGGTACTGCAGTTCTGCAGAAGTGGTTATTAGGACTTGAGGTCTTGGCATCTCTGGATTCTGGAATATCATACCCAGTAAGAGTCGTTACTAAATTTGAAGTGATTGGAGACAGCAAAATGTTGAACAACAAGAAAGCTGGCATTAACCCTAATCAAAGAACAAGAAACATTAAGTGTGACGTTTGAAGAATGTGGGGAATTTGGTATACTTTTTATTGAAACTGTGGCCATTCAAAGTAAGGCACAGCAGCTAGCAAAACAGGTCTAACGTTGAAAATCCTGGGGACCTTTTGCTGTATGTTGGTCTTTAAATCAGAGAGCCTTTCTGGTGATGGTGTCCGAACAGATGGCTCATGAAAGTGCCTGAACTCCCCACTTGGCCCTAAAAAAAAAAAGCTGAAAACAGGAACTGGATCCATCAAGTCTGCTGCATTTCTAGGGCCTTGTACGGCTCCTCCGTCAGCAGCCCTTTAGCTGGTGACAGCCAGGCTGCATCCATTCCAGAAAGCAAAGTGAGATGCCTCAGACTGCATCTTCCGTAACTGAGGAGAAAATGCCCGTGTGACTCTAATGCCGCTGGGTGGCATTTACCACCCCCTGCAGTTGGAACTGGAGTCACAGGGTCTTCAAGCATATCTGCGCGGTTTTCAAGTTTCGTGGTGAATGATCTGCAGATGTTCAGGAAAGACCTTCAGAGTACTAGCTACCGAAAAGTTGGCTGTGATCAGTGTTGGCAGATACTGTGGGTCTTTTAGTTGCTTGTTGTGACCAAAGAGACCAGCAGCCACTGCCGAATGCCTCATTTTATTAATCCTTTTCCTCCAGGAGCTGGGTTTTTGCTGGGCATAATATTCAGTGCTGGCAGTGGCTATCCTGAAGTCATTGGTGCCAAGGAGTTAATGAATTTGGAAAACTTCCCGGATAATACATCTGGCCCTCTAACTTACGTTTTGGAATATGAGACATAGAAAGAAGAACATTGAACTAAATGAGCTACTGGCTGAAGAGGGGAAGGAGACGGTTTTCTTTGTTTTCTTTTTATTTTTAATTAGTTTTCTGAAAGTTAAAAATGACATAGCCCCACAGAAGATTTAACTGTTGGGATTTTGTTTGGGTTTTTTGTTTGTCTTTGGTTTTGTGGTGGGTTTTTTTTATTATTTTTGTAATACCATGTATTTGCCAGTTACATTACCTTCTGAGGCTTGAATATAGACAGGGAAGCATTTATAATTCTCCACTTTGAATGATTCTTCTCCTTCATTTTTTATTTTGAAGTCCCATCATGTTGCCATGTCAATAAGAAGGATTTTGAAGGTAGCTATCAGTAATTGATATTTCTAGTCCAGCTCACTTCTGGAATATTATCTTGTGCAGTGTTTTCCTTCCATAACATTTGAAATAAGGTTTTATTATATAAAATGGGTTGCTGGTGCTATTTATTAATACACATCTTTGCGTAATAAAAGCTGTGCAGAGCAATACGGTTCAGAAATTAACTTTGAAGAAAAGAATTACATTGCTATTTGTATGTCTCATGAAACAGCATTATTTTTAGTGAGTCTTTCAGTACAGCCATGCTACTTAGCACTTACCTACACAGCACTCCAAAAGTACCCTGAATATCATCCCTAATTAAGTGTCCTACTGAAATGCTTTTTTCTGAACTAAGAGCAGAGTGGGAGAGTGTTTCTGTACATACCCAGTGGCAACCCAAACGAAAAGCATTTCATAGAAGAGTAGAAAGCACTTCCTTGAGTTACCATCAACTCCCAGGAGGTACTTTTCTCCTACCTCAGGCAACAGCACCATGCTGCCCTTTTGAAACGTATAAGCTTCTCTAGTTCTTACCTTTTTTTCTGCCTAATGTTTTGATAGATGAAATTTCTCATTGGCCTTAATTTAGTCTTGCATGGGTTGATGTAGTTGCCAAGTATTTAATTTTTATCTACAAGTAATAAGCGTAACGATTGATATCTTAACCCTATGAGTGCACAAAAGATCCCTGTCAACGTGAGACCAAGCTTATTTATGTTAGTTTGAGGTTTTTTAAAGAAACTGAAATGCTGATATTTCCCCCCACCCACCCTCCAAGTAGTCTGACACCTATACTGAAGCTATTTTATATCTGATTCCTGCCCCTCTACTTCTTCACCTTCTGTGGTAAAAATCCTTTCTTTAATCCTTCCCTCCTCTTCAAGGTGGCTCTTAAATTGGAAAGAAACCTTTGTGGATTGGATGTCTGTCTGGGAGGGGAGCAAATCCGTGACCTGAAAGCTTTACCTCCAGATTTTCAAGACGTTGGCAGACTTAGCACAGTTATATCTACATAACCTTTACTTCACTGAGTTCTTTTCGCCATTCTGGTACTAGTTCATGCAGAGCCTTCTGCCTGCTGTTCTGCTCATGGTTCCCTTCTTGTCAACTGTGTTGAGGAGAGCACATTAGGGATAGTCAGGTCCTGGGGACAGTTGCTTGCTCTCCCTGGAGAGAGGCAGACCCTAATTCTGCAATTTGCCCAGTTTCAGAATGATGGTTTCCTTAGTGCCATATAGCAGGAAGACCCTGACTCTGCCACACTGAAAGCTTAAATAGGGATCGGTTCCCTTTCTGTGCTGTGGTCGGGACTTGGCAAGCGGAGGGACAAATGGAGCAGAGCTAGAACTTGGCAGTAGAACTTTGCATCCGTTACTGAAGGGTGATTGCACTTACAAAGGTTGCAAACAAAAAACTCAGTTAACTTGCTATGGCAGTTTTCAAGGATCTGGCATTGATTTGTTTGGGTTTTTCATGTAATTACAATTTTTGTTGCTATCTGCAGTTGGCAGATAAAGGGGTTGGTTTTTTTGGTTGCCAGTTGTAATACTGCTGTTGACAAACAGAGATGTTATAAAAGAGAAATCCAATATAGTGTAGTTATTCAGATGCCTCTATTTTTTTAATTGCTTTATAGTGTGCTCAGATGCTTAATTCTGAAAACAAAATGACAAAATTGTTTGATCGAAGCTTATAGAGTTTAGTTCTTTTCAAAAAAATAGCACACTGGCTTTAATTTTAAAGGTACAAAAAAGAATGAGTATTACGTTTAGGACTAAATTTTGTCAGCCATTGCATCAAATAACTCACTGCTTATTACTGAAATGTACATCACAAAATAGCTACAAAGAATAATTCTCAGTCTGAGTTTATATTAGAAGAGCAAATCCATTTTTTTTTAAAAAAAAGGGAAACATACAGGAGAAAAATTTTCTTACAATCATTCTTTTTCTGCCATAAAGAAAATATGGGTAAATCATTAAGTCTCAGGAAAGCCCTTTGGTCTTTCTTACTCATGGTTTGCTTTTGCTTTTCTCTTTTTGTGTATAAGGTATGGGTGCAGTGTGCAGTAGTCACTGTGTTATCACCTGTTAAGTGCCATGCGTGACACATCCCATTACAGATTCTGTGAAATCGGAGCCGTTTGAAGTAAAACTTTCCATTCAAGTGTCAATTGAAGCATGGGGTTTATTTGCTTTTTTTGACAGAGGTTGTTCTTTTACTGTCTCCTAAAATAACTTTATTTTTATTTAGGAGTGGAAAAGGGAAGAATATATGGCTAGAGGCTGGGAAGATAGCAAGGTAGTGGGGGTGAGGGGGGAGCTAGATAAGGATGATGGGGATGGGAGGGAAAAGGGAGATTGGACGTGTGCCTTGGTGAGAAATTGCAGAGTGGGAAAGGATGACTTACTGAGAGAGAGGGGGATCTGCTAGGACGGTGCATCCAGAAGCCACGTGGGAAAGCATGGTGGCAGCCAGCTTTGCAGTAAAGAAAAGTCTGCTTTTCTTTAAAGCAAATGAAACTAAATAAACTTTAAAAAAGAACCCACCAAAACCCCATACCTAGAAAGCTGTATATACAAATTCTATCGAAAGAATGTGAGTTTGAAGGTTTAAGGTGTCTGAAGCTGGAAAGACTAGCTGTAAGGACGCCTGCAAAGGCAACTCAGACCCTTTTAGTGGATGCTGATGGTGTGAGAGATACATAATCAAAAACTAGTTTTCCCGAAGACTTTACTTTCTGAGCAGAAGAGAGATCTGCTTAAAGGTAATGAAGGCGGTTGTGTAAGGCCCAGCCCTCGCCTCATTTCTTGTTGAAGTTGTAAGATGTGTAGCTGTTTGGCATATTTTGGCTGGAGGCTGTGATGTTAGTGGTGTAAATGACCTCAGGGACCCTTCTCTGTTTTCTAGCCATTAAATGCTGCTTGAATTATTTTCTAGCCGTGCCTGTACCCCAGAGTTGCTGGAGAGGTGTCTTCAAACCACAGGCAATGAGATAGTGTGTTCTCCTTGCAGGTGCCTGACCTGCATGTGTGCTGGTTTTCAGAAGTGCTCAGTGTATTCAGGCTGCAATAAAAGTGGGTGGCAATAGGAAATGCTAGATGGTAAGTGTTCAGGAGAAGTAGTGGATGGCAGGGGAATCAGGCCTTGAGAATCTTAAAATGGAAACCTGATTTGATATTCATCCTTCTGTTCCAGTTCCTTTCTCTGTGATACAGATAGTGCATATTTCTCTTAAAACGACATCATTAGTGTTTATTAAAAAAGTTACTGTTTCATAAGGTGTTCCAGAAAAAGATGCACGAAGGACTGTTTAATGTTATGTCAGAGCAGATATTAAAGTGTGTAGTAAATAAGAAAGGGGGATAATTGCTGTATGTGTGGAAGAAAACATTTGTAGATCTTTCCTGAAAGAAGGAAGCTGGAGTTTTGTAAATAAAATTGTCATAATGTATTTGGGACATAAAATGGAAGTCTATTACAATGAGAGCAGAGAGAGAGATAAGTTAACGATAGACACCTCTCCTGTGGCATTCTCCAAGCCTAAGCGCTTTACTTTGCAATGTTAATAGTACTCCTTTAAGGTCATTTTTTGTATATAATTTTAATACATACTCTGTTGCCTTATCCACTTTCATTAAAATTTCATGAGCCTTTTCAGAAAATGAGACAGGAAAATGCAAATAAATAATGCATTTTATTTAGTATGTAGTAGATACAGTATTACTGTATGTGTAAACAAATAAAAATGTTTCTTTATTAATATAGCAAACTATGTAGAAATATCCTCCTGTAGTCTATAAACCACATATGCTTTAAAGAATCACTTTGACTTCAAGTAGCTAGTGCTGGGCCTAAACCTCTGGATTTGGAATGATAAGAGTGATAGTATAAAAAGATTAAGTATCTTAGCTATGGTAAATAAAATGGAGGGTCATGAGTTATAGGGCAACAGATTGAAGATTTAAAGCATTAATTTTCCAGGAGAAAGTATTTAATATTTTATAAAATCCAGTCCCTATGTGGACTCTTGCTTGCCTGGTTTCCCTTTTCATTTTCTACCCTTCTTCTTCCCTTTGTGGAAGAGCCCACAAGAGATCTTTTAAAATTCTGACCCGAGCATTCATCAGTCAGCAGAGGAGTATGTGTCTGTGATGAGCTTACTTGTCTTTTATACTGCTCTTCACCCTGCAAGACGCTGAAGCAACAGAGAAAGTACGTGTAGGCAGTGAATGTTATTCATGGCAAGAGATGTAGATATGTACTTGATTGCGTCAAGCCAGAAGAATATGTCACTTAACTTCTGTTTGATGAGAAAACCCCCAGCTTCCTAGCACCATGTATGCAGATCAACACAACCCGCTTTCCATGTGGTTTTGGGTTGTTGGTTCTTTTTGTTTTGTTTAGTTGTGGTTTTTTTAGAGGAGTCTTGTCTAAGTTCTAACACCCTTTTGTGTGTCTAGTACTTAATTTCTACTGGAGATGCAAGAATCTTCTGATACTCACCTAGAGTAAAAGAAACAGTAAAATGATCAAATGTAGAGCAAACTCTGCCCTTGTTTGTTTTGAGCCGTTACTTACCTTGCAGGTAGTCCTACTCATTTCTGTGTTCCTCAGACCTTTGTGACAATAAATGTTTCTGCAACAATAACTCCTTCCAGACCTACATGACTTGACGTGAAAAGCTCCACCTCTTTCCTTCTGTCTTGTTACAGCAAATACTTTATGATCCAAACTGAAAGAAGGGAACCTAGATATTTTTAAGAAAGTTTTTATAGCTAAAGATGCATAGGCAGTAATTTTTCTCACTGTTTAATGATGAGTTACACTTACAGTGTATGAAGTGTCTTCACTTGCACTATAATTTGCATTAGCAGAACAGAGTGCCCATTTAGGGATTTTTAGAAAAAGGAAACCAGGAATGACCGCTTCAGTAAATAGAATCAATAAATGACAAAAAGGCCAACGATACTAGAACAACGAATACTGAAATATGCTTTTGCAATTTGAGCTTTCATATGTTTCTTATCTTTGGTAGGGAATTGTTCTTAATCTTCAAATAGAATTTCTTAGTACCTTCATATAAATCAATTGCCTGTAGTATTCAGTTAGGCAGTTTAATTGCTTAATCAGACTAAGAAAACCTAGTGATTAAAATTTAACAGTCATATGGTATAAGGCAATATCAATAGCAGTTGTTACTCAATGTAGCTGGTTTAGATCAAACTGAATGAAGGAGAAGGTAGCATATTTGTAATGTGCTTTAGCATACAGGAAGATCATTTAAGTCTTCTCGAAGAGTTAAGAGCACAGACATTGAAGAATGACAGAGTCAGCAATAAGACTGTATTAAAGCTGTCACAAAATACCAACTCCAAATCAGAGGGCTTCTGTTCTAAACAGATTTAAAGATTGTTGGGTTTTTTTATATTTTATTTGGAGAAAAATTAACCCATTCTGTGAGCAGCACCTAAGCAAGAAGGGACCATTCTGTCAGAACTGACTTGAAATAGACAAAAAGCAAAAAGAGTTTAAGAGACCATCAGGAAATTCTGTGCTCAGCTCTTCTATATTGCTGTTCGGAGGGAGGGAACCAATAATGTTGTCTTTAAAAGGTCAGGAAGGAACTTGTTATTAGCTCTGTTATGGCCTGATGCTTGCAGTATTCATTTTAAATACTGTACTTATCTTAACAATTCAAGTTCAATCTGAATGTGAAATCTGAGTAAATTAATATTGTGCCAAAACATCTGTGTTTTTCTGTTTGAAATAGAAAACATCTGAGGCATAGGGAGCTAAAGGAATGTAGCAGGAGATGAAATGTACTTTACAAAGTGTTGACAAATCGTAAATAAATCACTGCAGAAAAAGACATCTATAGTCTTGCCACTCAAAAGACAGCCAGTATTGCAGAAATAGAGGTAGGCTTGATCAAAAATTATTAGAGGTACTGAATATTAGTTCTGTTTTGAGTTGGTATAACACCAAGTGCAGTGAGGTTTTGGCCCATGATTAGAGAGGTTCTGTGCGCTTTCATAATGCAAGTAATGAAGAATTGATAGGAACAGGAATCAGTGTCATCTTTATTTTTGGGTTTGGTTGGTTGGTTGGTTTGTTTTTCTGGACACCTTTCCATCTGTAACACGTCCCAGGAAGATAACAGTGGTCATACTGGATCAGACAAGAAGTCTATAGCTCATCTCCTCTTTCTGATACCGCCAAATGCTAATGCCTAACAAGAAGTACAAAGATATGACAAGTTTACATCTTATTTCTCCAAGAGCTCTCCTTGTCTTCAAATATTCAGGGACTTACAGATTGAAGGCAAGAATAGTTTCTATTTATCTGCTAATCTTCAATAAATTTTGCTTCTCTTGAGTTTTCTTGCTTCCCTGCAAACACATCTAAACTCTTAGTATCCACAACAAAAAAAAAAATTATTCACATAAATGTTGATCAGGGTTGTTGCTGAGAAGAGAAATTATGATTGATTACCCATTACTTTCTTTTTCTCTTAGAGCAAGATACGAATCCAACTAGTAGCTTCTTGCTCCTTCCTATGGGACTGCTTTTTTGCAGGGGGGCCAAATAAGCATATGGTAGAAGAACCGTTACCTTTTTTTATTTTAATAATATTAACCTCAGTGTTTCAAAACCTGATTTTAGTTTTCTGCTCTGAAGTAAATTTCTTAGTATGTATCACTGTCCAGTATGAGGACTGACATACTCGTTAATGGTTGGGAGAAGAAGATGCCAAGCAGCTCTGATTAACTGTGTGATAATACATGTGAAGTTTTACAGATTATATGAATATTGAAGTAATTGATTGCTAGAAGTCTATACCCAACCACAGTATCGCTTGTTTTGCATTATCTTCTTGAGGAACTGCAATGGCGTGCGTTTCACAGATAAACCAAACGTCCCTCATAATGCAGAGGAAATACTAGTCCACAGTCAGAAAAAGACTAAAGAAAGCAAAAATATTTCACGAAAAATAGGATACAGGGTAGACTCTGTATTCACTCTTGATATGAAAGAAACAAAACGTTCCTATAATCATATAGCTAAAAGTTTTTATGTAAGGCAGTCATGGAACCAAGAGCTATTTTCTTATACAGGTGGTAAACCCGAAAACGTTAAATTGAAGCACTAGCCACTGTAAAAAGACAAAATAAGGTATTCTGATATTGGTAGAGAAATCTGGCGGAGCTACTTAATATCCTTGAAACTGCTCAAAATGCTTGTGTGCATTTGCTCTTAATGTTTATGAGATGGCTTTTATTGTAGTTTGAGCAAAAGCTTTTAATTTCAAGAATATTAGTGATGTTTTGGTTTAAAAAATCTACTGACAGGCTAGTAACACAAATAATAGTATCTAATTTTTATATTCTCATAGCATTTTAAATGTGTCTGAGAAGCAACATGATTGCAAAGAATTTTTATACCTTTATGTTGTATGACTGCGTGTACTTGTAGCCAAATATGTTTGCCTACAAGTGTAAGTAAACTGTGTGTTTATGGATACTATCTGGATTTTGAGGGCAAAGAGAGATCGATGTGCTATATCCTTTTAGTATTAAATTAGCCAAATAGAAAATTCAAAATGAGATTACTAGAAAGGAAGACATTTATTGTTGCAAATGATTCAGAGTGTTAAATGGCAGTATGTCATTTGCAATTTCACATTAGAATTTCCACACTTTATACTTGCTGATTCTCAAATTAGTATAACAGAAAAGGGTTAACAAAAAAACATTTTGTTTTTATTTATTTGTGCTGTATATTTGACAGTATTTCTTTGTACACGGATTTATTTCCAGGTTGGTTGACGATCAACAGTAATTTCTGCTTTGCATATTAATATAATTACTTTGTCTCCATGAAAATGTTCTGGCTAGAGGTCAGGCCCTACTAAAGTTAGACTGTGAGTCTCAAGCAAAACCAAAGCTGCCGACTAGTGTTTCAGAAGTTAGTGTCATCCAGTATATTTTGGATGGATTCTATCAATCTTGACCAAAGAACCACCTTAATATTAGCAGAGGAGGAAATCATTACTTAAAATAAGAAAAGAAACAAATCAAAACGCACCACTTGGAAAGTGTTCTTTAAAAATACATAAATACCTGTTAATTTTTTTTAAATGCCATAGAACTAGAAAAAGAACACAGTGAAAATTTGCTGTAATGTAGACAAGTGATTTCCAAAATTATTTTTTTTTATCTGGACTGCACTACTACAGACACACACATACAAGATCAAAAATAACCCAGGGAAAAGAAAGTTCACATGACGATGTGCTTAAAGCATGAGGTAGTATTTCAAAACTACTGATAAACTATGATAATGCATCTTTGTGCTGCTAATACTTCTAAAGCTATTACTTCTTTCCAGACCTTTGATTCCTTGAATAAGTAAAAACAGAGCTTTCAAAGAGTAAACAGGTTCCTAATGAAAAGCATATAAACACATTCATTTCTTCTTACTCCTTTAGCAGGACCAGGGGGCAACTGAAGATGGCTCTCTGGGTTGCTAAAATAATAAAGAGCTTTTTTAACCTACAAATCACTACTCTGAATCCACTACAGGCTGAACTTAGTAACATCTGACACTCGTGCTGTAACTTAATGTCAAATGAGTTAATGTTGTCTGACCCTCTGTGGGCAGGTATGTGTAATGCCAAAGTATGGTGACAGTAGAGAACAAACATCAGAAGACTCCTTACAGCAGCTACTCAGCTGCTGTAAGTTGGCAGACGTGGAAAAGTATTGATTTACTCCAGCTGAGGGTTTGGCCCCCAGGCTTGAACCCATTTGGGAATGAACCTTCCAGTTCTAGAGTTAATTTGCTCTGTGTGCTCTGTTAATTTGAGCACACTTAGGCTTTGATCTTAGAGTAGGGCTCCTACAAGTTGCAGTTGCTATCAATTGCTTAGGACCCTGTTCTAGGCAAAGACTGCAGTTCACTATTAATTTAGGGTATTTAATTATACTGATTTATTTTGATTGGATTGCTTTCTATTTGAAAAAGCTGCCTGTTCCTGTAGAACAGTTGCCTTTGTAATATCAGATTTTGAAATTTCATGCAAGGATCCAGCCACCAAGTACTTGAAGTGGATCGAATTGGGCACTGTGTTTTGCACCTGATCCATGATACTGTAACAGTTTTCTGATACAGTTGATTAAAATTCTGATTATCCAAGCACATCCTGATCTACTCAAAGCCAGACTCGGGTTCATGCTTCAAGGGTGTATGGAGTCACCGAGCAGGATCATGTGTTTTCCAATAGTACTAACTCCCAGCTTAGAGGAAAGTTTTCTTTTTCTAAGGTAAACCATCTTGGATTTGCCTTTATTAAAATGTAGTTTGATTGTGCCTGACTTGTATGAAGTTATCTTGGTTGCAGTATCACTGTGGCTGTTGCTTACCATCATGTTAAACCTGGAAAAATTTGGAATATTTGATCATAATTTAGGATAGTGCTTTGACTGATGTCTCCAGAAATGTCCCCCTTGATTGATGAGGG
>VXBO01000758.1:380503-479481 GCA_013400135.1 Rhinoptilus africanus | reverse complement strand
CTAGAGGATATAACACAGACATGGAAATTAAACTTTCCCTCCCTAAAAGCTGTAGTGAAGGACCTGGTTCACGGCCTACTTGCATGCAAAGCTTGAAAGGTTTCCTTTCAGTCCTTTTTAAGTTATTGGTGAATANGTCCCCCTTGATTGATGAGGGATGTCGCCAAGAAGAATTAGAATGACTGTTTCTTCTCTTTTGACCCTACATTTCTGCAGTCTGGTACCATACTATGTTTGGGACCGTGTCTGTATCTCCTCTCCATTTATTAGGCAAGTGAAAGGGAACAAGGTAATGTCATTCATACATAGGCAAGAAAAATGGATAAGTAAATCTCAATAAAAGTTTGTATTCATTTGCTACTACAGTTAAGATCCTATTCTAGTTTGTCCCATGCGATAATTCCATTAGCTTTTCTAATTTGCCATTTAAACACATTGCAGCAATGCAAAACTCTGTATCGAAAAGATCCTAAACACATAACTCAGTAATTAATAGAGTAACATCTTTAGGATACTAAGAATTGCTGCTAGAGATCTGGGAAGCTTCCCTTTTCCATGGAGAATATTAAAGGCTAGGTACACATTTGCTAAACACCTAAGAATGTAACGAGTATTCCAAAAATACAGATTTGCAAAAGCAGATTTATTTGAGCTCTCATTCACATCCTTGCCAGTTTCTTTTTTAAAATAACCTTTTCATTAAAATGACGCATCATGACATATCTAGCAAGGGAGCTGCAAAGCTCTTAAGGAAGGGTTGGACTATACAGACTATACATGCCCAAAAAAATGTAAAGTCTAAAGCAGTCAATCGTGTAGACTAACTAGGTCTCAGAGTTAAGCAGTATGACTGAAGTAGTATTTTGACTTTATTTTTAAGCAAGCCTGGGATTGTAATCCATTGTGAATTGTGTCAGTTAAAAACCCAGAAGACAGCCAGATGTCATTGGGTGTGAGTCTGTGTCTTTGCTCACTACAGAACAGCTTAGCGAAATCCTTGGCTGCAGCTGTTTCAAAGGAAAATTCCTCACCATTTTTCCATGAATAACATGAATTTTCTAAGGATTCAGTTTTGTGGAAGAAAGCCCTGCAAATACTTTTCATGTTTTAAGACCTTTACAAAATAGTTGTTCCCAATACTAAAGTTCTTTATTTTACTTATATTCTCTCTGTTCACATGACCCTCTGCCTTCTTGAGTTTCTTATTAAACTTTGCAACTTATTTAAACGCATAAGTTGAGGAGCATGTGTGAGTATTTCCTTTTAGCTTCTGGTGTGTCAGCAGATGGGATCATTGCAGTTGCTGAAGATGCACACGTGGAATATCCCTGTGTGCACACGTACCTATGGGAGTGCATATGTATTTCTCTTCCTGTACTTTAGGCACAAGTTTATGGCCAAGTTTACCCAGATCCAACTAATGCTAGAGGATATAACACAGACATGGAAATTAAACTTTCCCTCCCTAAAAGCTGTAGTGAAGGACCTGGTTCACGGCCTACTTGCATGCAAAGCTTGAAAGGTTTCCTTTCAGTCCTTTTTAAGTTATTGGTGAATAAGGGGAAAAAAGAAAACAAAACCAAACTTGTCTGAAAGAATGTACTTTTCCCATCCCTCAGTTATTCAGATATGAAAAGAGGGAGGTATATTCTTTCAGGGGGGTTTGTTTTTTTAAAAACAATGATGAGACCAACCAAAGAAGTTTCAGTACAGAGGACAGTTTAAGGGGGGTGGGGGAAGAAGTTGAAGTATGTAAAATAAAGCTAGGTGAAAAACCCAATATCACTACAACTATGGATTCTGTGAGGAATCTATAATAAAATACTATTACCAAATTTTTAAGCATTCAAATGATCTTAAAAATCTCACTAGGAAATAGAAAGGAAGCTTTGCTGAGGACTTCTGCTGAAAACCTACATAATCCTTTCAAATTCTGCAGGGATTTTGAGTCAGAGCTGTGCCAGATAAGCATTTCTCTTAGTTAATAGTAGGTTTGACAAAATTCTGCATATTCCCAATCAAGAGTTGGATTTTGACATAAACTTTTCAAACTGTTTTGATAGAAATGTTATTAAACTCACAAACAAAACAATTTCAAAAATATGCATGCCTTTGTGATTGCCTCTGTGTGTGTAGAGAGAGATTGATTACAGGTGTAAGGTACCTATTTTACAGGTTATTTGCTGACAACTTCAAGCAAAATGTGCATTAATTTCTTAAACAGAAAATTAACCTATGCACTTTCTGTTTAAACATGTACAAATGAACAGAAGAAAACAGATTTTCATAACTTCTTCTGGAAATCAGCCTGTAAACTGAACCAAAGGCAGATTTAGGAGCAAAAGATGTGAGTTCACTCCTTCTGTTGGTCTGCTTTATTTTAAAGTGCTGTAAAGAACAAACTGTCTTGCTAATAGAACACCCTAATCACTGGAAAAGGTGATTCTGGTTTTGTTCAGGGTTTATCAATAAAGGGTGACTGTTGGAAATGGCTCATTTACTCTGTATGTGCCTGAGACAGAAAGTCTGAGTCCTCTGAAGCTTTTGTAAATACGTGTTGCAGAATCTTCCCAGACTGAGATGTTTGCTTGTTTGTAGTTGGCTAATCCAGAAGTGGTTCCCTGATAAGGTTAATGCCCAGTTAATTGCTCCTAGCCTTGACATACAGTTTAATTGCTACTTGGCCAACATATGTTTGTTGCTTGCTCTGTGTAGAATTCTAGCGGATGTAGTGATGCAAACCATGGACTGGTGGAGGGCAAACAAAATAAATACAGTATTTTATGTTCTTTTAATTCAGGGCCAAGTGGATTTGGATGAAGTGTTTATTTAGTTTGCTGGCTGCTTCAGATGCTGTGGCATATTGATTCCTTTTATTACTAGCAGCCATTTAACCTGACCTCTCTCAGATCCAGTATTTTAAAAGCCATAAATTTTAACTTTACTTATGAGCAAGGACTGAAATGCTGTGAAAGCCTTTTTATTAGCAGAGCTTTGCCTTACTCCATGTTCATGTGTCACCCATGGCAACAATATTTAGAGCATCTTAAATTAGAGCGGCTGTTGGGCAGTTTGGTGGGGAGGGGGTTAGCAATAAAGAGAGCTCATAAATATCTCAAGCATGTAGGATTCACTGATTAGAGTGTGGGCAGGTGTACAAAAGCAATGCCATTATTAGCCAAAGGTATCCTTTTCCTAGGTTATTTTGTTAAAAATCTAGCTTTTTTTTCCCCTTAGTCTTAATGTTCACATATAGGGGAAATCACACACAAAAGGAGTGTTTTGTGTAATTTATTTTTTAATTGCAAGTTAAATTGGTGAAATTGAAATGTTTTTTTCTTTGTTGCCTTGGCTTAGCTTTTCTTTTACAATAATCATCTTCCTTGTTGTTGTAATAGCCTAAATTAATCCCCGGGTGACACTTGAAGCCATTTTTAACATGCAGCTTTATGAGTGTTTGTAAAAATGTGTGTAGGCCAAAACTTGATGCGTTAAATTGACATATCCCTTTTTAAAAGAAAATAATTGTGAATAAAATGATTGATATGAGAGAATGTCTTTCTGCATTCACCTGTAAAGAACTCAAAAAAAGCTTTGAATTAGCAAAGAAAACAGGAAGCTTAACATGAACTTTTTGCATCCTTTTGATTTGTTACTTCTGATTTAAATTAGTCATTTTAAAAAAACATGATTTCAGGTTTGATGACTAAGATAGAGTAATAATTCAGCATCTTGTTTCAAAATAGGTTTCAGGTTTAAGAAAATAGATAGCTCATAACCATGAATTCAATGTAAATACTGGCTTGCTTTCTTCTGTTGTGCTACTGAAGGTCTCCTCTGTCCGCCAGGTCACAGGCGAGGTAACACTCTAGACGTTAGCCTCGCGCTTTATTTAAATATTAGTGCGGGACTCTCACTTCCTGTAAAACTTTGGCCTGGGAACAAAAACATTGGTTTAGTTTGAGAAGTGTAATTTATATCAATTAATCTCAGAAAGTGTCACATTTCTCAATCTTTTAAAGCCTGATGGAAATGTTTGACCTTATCAGAGGGTGGGTGTGGAAGTAGCAGTAAAGCAATTGCAGGGCACTGGAATTTTTTTATTACTGCTCCGTTCCAGACTGATCAGTTTACAAGGTGCCTGAAATCACTGGGGGATCATGTTTTCTAAAAACTGGACTTTTTCCTGTCTGCATGGCTTTTCCTGGAGCTGCTTTCCTCTAGCAGGTTGTAACAGCTATATGTAAAGTCAATTCAATATACGTAAATGTCCTTGAGGAGCTTTGTAGAAGGTCAGGTAGCTTAATTTATACTGGGACCTGTTCGAAGGGCGAGAGCTTCAGTTTGCACTAACTAGAGAGAGAACACTGGCCTGCTGCAGGGGTAGGGATTCAAATGCCTAGGGAAACTTTTCACTGGGTGCAGAGCTGTACTGTGAGTGGAAGGTTACGTCAGAGGTTAAACTGGTGTAACCAAATGAAGAAAACTAATTATTTTAACTGATAACATCAGACGTTCTTTTGTGCAAGGACAGGCTTGGCTGCATTTTGTCCAACGTTCAGCACTAACCTAGCAAATGCATGTGCTAGTTCTCCCAGTGCTTTTGCTTGAAGCTCTTTCTTCTTTTTCTACTAATTCTTAGCTTTAATATTGTTGCAGTGTGAAACTTATTCGCATTTTTGAGACGTTTAATGCTGTACATATTATTCTTTTTGAAATATTAACATGTTCTTTTGCAGTGCTGTTGTTTGTTAGTGATAAGACTATAGAAAACAACACCAGCATACATTTCTAAGATGACAGTAGTGCATTTCGCCTTTTGCCTAATGGCTGCTTTATTCCAGGCCTTTCCTCTTCAGTTGACTAAAGCTCAAAGTATCTTCTGGGCTACAAATTGTGAACTGCTATTATTCATAGTTGAAATTGCAGTTTGTGCAAATACGGGCTAAATTGCAATCATTATATGTAGTAAAATAGATTGAAATATCTGTAAATCGAAACACTGTAGCTGGCTCCTTTAATCAGAGAACTTGTTAAATTCTCCCATGCTTTGATTTCTCTTTCTTAGATTTTTTTTTTTCTGTCAGGTGTGGGTTTCTTCTGTGTTCAGTATTGCTGCTTCTAATGAAGCAGGTATAAAATGAGCAAAACGATACATGTTGTCTTTAATATGTGAGTGCAAGATAGCGATTTTTCTCTTGCTTTTTATCAAGCCCTTCGTAATCTTTTCTATGCTACCTATATAAACTAGTATTGAAGAAAAGGCTACAGTATGATTAAGGTTATTCTACAAAAATGTCTTATTAAAGCTCTTCATTTGAAAATCACAAGCTAAATGATGTAATGACTTTCAAATTCTTCCTTCCTAAATCATTCTCTGCATTGAATCGATTGATGATTGAGGATGTATCTGAATATAAAAATATAAGTGAGAGGAAAAAAATCTTTTGAAGTTGTGCATACTGTGAATCCTACCAGAAGTAAATGAAACTACGTTAAACAAAATGGTTCAGAAAGAATTGAACATGGATTAATTTAAGTTGCCATCTCATGTCGCAACCCTGTGGGTAAGAACCATGTAAGTCTACCTACTCTCTGATATTTATGGCACATGGAGATTGGTAAAAATGACAAATGTTTATCTTTTGACCCTAAGCTTAAAGAGACACTCTTTAAGTGACACTTTTTAAAGAGACGCTCTCAATTTTCACTTAAAGCACCAGAAAGAGCTAAGGGGAGAGTAAGCGAGTCAGGTCTTACTGGCTGTCTCTTGCCTTTATATCTTTAGACATCTTTCACTTGGGTAACGTATTTGGTTCATTCCCATACAAAAGGTTTCCCTACAGCAGGGATATATTGTGACTAAATTTTGCTGAGGGTCCTATTTTACCAGCCTGATACCTATATCTTTTGATCCTGTACGACAGAAATCCCGCTTTTTCCTTCCTGAACAAAAGTTGGGGTGTTTCTGAAACTATGCTTGCTATCCTCACCTCTGCAGGGGCAATGTAAGGTTAGCAATACATTAATTTGTGTAAAAAGCCCAAACATATATGTGATCTGTGAACCGAGTGTATTTTGAAAATCATGGGAACATACATGTATCAAAAGACACATTAAACATGCCCTAGTTCCTTTGGATCAGTTAGGTTGGGGTAGGCCCGAGCTCAGTGAGGCTCAGTTGGGCATCATGAAGGTTACCAACGGTGTATGTCCCAGGAAGAAGAGGCACTGGGCTCTAGCTGCTTTCTGAGAAGCTGTTGGCGTATCTCACTCTGAGAGTCCTACCACAAAAGAAGTTGGCCTTGATGTTTCATGAACAGTTTGCCTGCTCAAAGCTCCCCCGTGCAATCTCCAGCATCCCGGTACCCATGGGGTAGGAGGCTCACTGTTTTCATAACCGTTTTCTCTTCCCTAGTAACACATGCACCTCCATCGTGTGCAATGCAGTAGGAACCACGAATGTATGTGTTTAAGGCTCCAGTAAATACTGAGCCAGACTATTTATAATCTATTACAACTTTGTGTTCCTACTAGTTTCTCGGTCTCAGTGACGCTTTCCCTTCTTTTTTCTTCATAACTGTTTTTTACCTCACTATATCTTTCAAAACGTAAATAGTAAATTAGTCTAGCTCACACAAATATGTTCCTCTAAATACTATCCTTTTGGCATATTGATATAGTTTCTGTTTTCAAGAAGAATCATTATCTAAAAAGTAAAATGAGTGATAAATATATAAAATGTTTACTGCTTAGGATGTCTTAAGAGTTGTAATTCATTTAGAGTGGCAGTGATTCATGGCTTCTCTTCAATTCCACTCTCTCTACTCGTGCCTTTGGGGTGGCTGGCATTGCCCACAACGCTGTGTCATTTGTTTCCCTTTGATTTTCATGACTGACATCTTGCTTTTGGCATGTTTCCTTCTGCTGG
Organism: Rhinoptilus africanus; assembly: GCA_013400135.1. Taxonomy (NCBI): domain Eukaryota; kingdom Metazoa; phylum Chordata; class Aves; order Charadriiformes; family Glareolidae; genus Rhinoptilus; species Rhinoptilus africanus. The sequence goes on along the minus strand of VXBO01000758.1, from coordinate 472,550 downwards.
GCTGTAAAAGAAAGGAATGTGCAGATGTGGGAAAAAGGAAGCCTGGAAAAACCTGAAACTAATAATAATAGTAATAAAAGAACAGAAAGCAGGTTTGCTTTTACTAATACATTAGGAAAAAAAATATCTGTGATAGCCATGTTGTCATTGAGCAGAAAATGAAGGTGCGCGTAATACCGTTTTTCGGTGGAAGGATGATCAGTTACAGGTATCATCTAGGAACCGGCAGCTTGGTTTCAGCCAGTTGTAGGCAGGTACTGATGTCAGTTGTTGTTTTCCCTCAAATTCAGTAGAGATGCATAAAGTAATACACCATTTATAAAAAAAAAAAATAAAGTGGATGCTTCAGTTGGATTTTTATTGCTGTATGACAAAAAGCAGTAAAATAAGGGCTCAAGAATTTAAAATGCATAAAGAGAAACATTTTTACCCAGTTAGCAATTAAATTTCTCATTGCCAAACTATGTTTTTGTATTATAATTCTGGGTAGGACACACCACACACCCTCAGAAATGCCTGTTAATAACTTGTAAAAGATGGGAGGGGGTTTTGTCGTTAATTTGTTGGTTTGGGGTTTTTTTTTACCCATGAGAAAAATATCATGTTTTCAGGCTTTCGGCAGTCCTAAAGGTCTGCAGAAATGGAAAAAGGAAAGGGGGGGACAGGGGAGGGAAATTTCCCTAGTTGGGATCTGGTACTTGTTGGTTGCAGAGCCTTGAGCATTTCTCTCTGAAGCATCCAGTAATAGATGCTGGCTGTGAAAGCAAGGGAACTGCTCTCCCTGCTTAGGGAATCTCCTCGGCTCCTGTATCTTTAGTTGTGCGCTCATATGTGATTGCTGCAGCCTTACAATGGAAGAAAAAGGAATTAAAGCTGAATCACAAAAATATGAGGTTCTCACTGAAAACCCTAGTGAGAATATCCAACTCCTTGACTGAACGTTCCCCTTCTTAATGAGGTTGCATGGCTACTCCTGTCATCAATAAGAAAAAAATTCAATTACTTTTTACCTGGGTTCAGGTGCTTCTTCATGGGTGGATTTTCATAGTAATAGTGAGAAACTTTGAATGCTGCCAGTGAAATGTCAGAAGAAATTATTACAGTCTTAGAAAGGGGCAACTAAATGCGTAATGCTAGCCTGTGACTAAAGGTTCTCTGTAAGTTTTTGGATAAATGAGGACACCTTTTAAATGGTAGAACACAGGAAGATCTCAGATTAAATTTAACTTTATTTGCCAGTTAGAGAGCAATACAGGTAATCTTTGCCATTTGGTGATGTTAGGCAATGAAGTGAGGACATTTCCTCTGGGGACACTGGAAAAAAAATTCATTTTTCCAAGGCAGTGGTGTTCTGAATTTACTTGGTAGCTAAGGAGTGCTTCATTTACTTTCGTTTTTTCTCTTTTTAGTAGCAAAATGAAAATACTACATGAAAGTCACTGTAAGTGTTCTCTTTAAAATCTCAAAACCCAGGAAGTTATTGCTAGTTATTACTAAAATTAAATCCTCAGGGGAACTTTCATGGTAAGACAAAATAGCAAAATAAAGACTATTTATACAGTAAGAAACATACTTTGCCAGTAACTCCGAGTTTCCCATGCAATTGTTTAAGGGGAGTTTTGGACAAAGAACCTTCTTTTGGTGACCCCAACTGAACTAGATAGTATGTGACCAGCTCCCAAAAAAACACGTCATGGTGTGTGCTGGGCAAACTGCAGCCAGGCTGAGGAGAGAGCTCACCTTCTGGTGCGGGGAATGTTTGTGTGTGCCGCTCCAAACCTTAGCTGTTGGCTTGGATTTTCTTAGGAATGGCCTTCGTATGTTAAGAGTAGTCGTCCAGTCTGAGTAATTGGCTTTGCTTTATATAAGACCGGCTCTAACTGGCATTTAAGCTGAGACTTTTTTTTCCCCCAGGTAATACAGCTTAGGGCAGTAATTTAGTGTCGGACAGTGTGCACTGGGATGTGTATGTAAACACCTTTGTGCTGCTTTTGACACAACTGTTGGAGGTAGCTGCGGCAGCCTGGAAATCAGCACTGGCTGCACGGCCTCCCTGAGCCATGGCCACCAGCCCTTGGCAGTGACCAACCACCCTGTCCGCTTCCTTGCAGATGCTGTAGTCGCTGCTACACCTGCCGATCCGAGTGGCTTTCACAGTGGTTGTGCTTCCCTTGGTTTTGCTCCTCCTCAGCCTGAGACAGGCTTCACAGGGCCTCTTACTAATCCACAAGTTTTTACTGATTTCAAGCACCTCTATGTTGTATGCAAGTCATTGCTCTTAACTCCATTTTAGCACTTGCTAATTTCATAATAATGGTAATCTCCAGAATGGCAATCAGTGAACAAAAGAAGGTTGCACTGTGTGACCAAGCAACCGGGCTTCCCTTAAACTTGTTTGTCTCCACATACACCCCACCCGCCCACATCTTATGTTCAGCTACATGGCAGTCTGAAGGTAATGGAAGCGTAAATTGCTTTATGTAGGCAATAGTGATGAGTCTCTATTTGATGCCAGTTCTTAGCTTTTTTTCTTTTTAAGAGTTCACTGATCACGCTGTTTTAGTTGAGAAATACCTGCACTCTAGGATTGCTAAAATCACAGCATACAGTACTAACAACAGTCTTTTCGGTGATCCTTGAATCTCTTCAGGCGTGACAGTATATGGACATGTATGTGAAGGTCTTTTGTTCTTATCTTATCCTGTTGCTTGCGTTAGTATCACTTAAAAGTTGAAAGCAAAAGCATTTCTGCTCTCAAAGACAGAAGACATACTGCAAGGCAAAGTCTATTCCTCAGTGTCTATATGTCACATTTACTGTTCTGCCGTATAAAAACTAAGTAGATGCTACAAAAGCTTTTAAATTAAGGTATGAACTTATTCATTGATTGGTATGCATGTATTAGTTGAACCTTTTTCTGTACCTATTCTATTATCATTATCTTAATACTAATTAACACTAATGCTGACACAAAGTAAAGCCTTTCTAAGGTGAGTTAGTCAAGCATTCAAAGAGAGGAAAGGTTTGGAAGACTTGGGAAGGTATTCGCTCTTTTTTGTATTAAGTGCTTTCTTATGCCTATAAACAAGGAAAGAGGCAGCAACATCATTTATGTTAAACTGTAATTTGCTGGAAATACTTGTTTCTTGAAAAACCTGGTGTGTATGTTGATATCATAGCACCAGTTTCAGCTTGAAGAAAAAGGTTGCGCAAGACTGTGAGAGAACTAATAATATCTTCTCACAGGAGAAATGTGTTTGAAAATATCAGCCATTCATACAACATGACTCATTCTAAAAACCGAAAGTCTTGTTGTGTAGCAGTGTTTGGTTTTGGGAGTCCAAGGATAATGTTCTCCTTGAGACTGTTGGCAGTGTCCAGTTGAACACTGCTGTCAGCGGGGGAAGAAGCAACTCCATCCTTTCTGCTGGTACAGGCTTTAAAGTGCCACAGAGGGAGCCAGCTATTGCCCATCACTGTTGTCAGGTCTGTCCATTATGTGCCATTCCCTCCAAGTCTGAACGGGGATATCTACTGAACTAGGTTTAACTTGATGTTATTTTTAGTACAAATTACATTGATTGCAGACTATTTCAAAGGCCCAAAGTAAAAAAGTACACAATTAAATTTATCTTTCTGACTAGTTTCATTTTGCTGTATAGTTTTATGTATAAAACCTTTAATATTTTCTTTCAGACTCTTCTGGCAAAGATTTTGGTCCTACTCTGGGATTGAAGAAGTCAAGTTCTCTTGAGAGTCTTCAGACTGCTGTGGCTGAAGTTAGGAAGAACGAGCTCCCTTTTCACAGACCCAGGCCTCACGTGGTCCGTGGTCGGGGGTGTAATGAGAGTTTCCGAGCTGCCATTGACAAGTCTTACGATGGACCTGAAGATGGAGAAGAGGGTATGTTGCTAATGGGAATTACAGAGGGAGCCACCTTCACTTGGCACTGCTGAGGGCCAACTCCATAAAGCATATAGGCAAGCGATTTAGTCCAATTGAAGTTGATCACATTTTAAAAGCTGCCCATCTAACACTGAATAGAGCTGCCTTTGCAGTACCCCATCCAACCTTGACTGGGTTTAGTGTAAAGTCTTTCACTGAGCTCCTTCGGGGCAGGGGTGGGCTGGAGGATTTAGAACTCGATCCTTAAATAATTACGATTTTTAACTTCAAGAAGCAGCTGCCTTCTTCAGATTACATTAAAAATTATCTTGCTTGTTTTACAGAGCTGTCTACAATTCCCCCTTCTCCAACCAGGAAATTTGTTTCCTGTTATAGACAAGGCAGAGTGCATTGATAGCACCCTGCTGTTCGTTCTGTCACCATGGGCTTACAGACCCCAGTCTGGAAATACATCTTCTTTAGCATGAAGCATAAAACTGTGCTTGGATCCTGAGCCCCCCAAATAGAAACAACACACCTCTTTTCCAACCAGACAGAATAGTTTATCTGTTTCTTTTTTAGCCATGAAAACAAAGATTCCAGGGAGTGAATTAAATTGCTTTGTTACGTAGGTTACGTCAGTCGCCAGAATCTCTTGTTGAAGTAAGCTCTCAGTGTTTGCATCCCAGTGTGTCAGTTTTCTTGAGCTGATGGAAGTTAACAAGCTGGATTTCAAATAGAATAGTGTTTAACCGTGTCAGGATTTTTGCATCAGGAATAATAACTAGAAAACAAGTCATTAAAATAACTCTGTATTTCATTTACAATAGAAATCTGCTTGAATTCATGAGATATGTTTAGTCTGCTTTTTAAATTATTCAATTAAATGAGTAAGTGTTGTGAGTCATTGGAGCACTTTGTAGACATTCATGCTGCATTTCATGTGTTTGCATTTTGGTGGCCCCTAGCCATCCTCACTGCTTCTTTTTCGTGTGCAGATGGTTTCTCTGATAAGAGCTCTCACTCTGGTCAAGAAGCTCAGAACATGGAATCTGCCCCTCCAGGGAACCCTGAAATAGAAGATGCAGAAACCAAGGCTAAAAAAGACAAAAAACATAGGGAGAAAGAGAAGAAAAAGGAAAAGGGCAAATCTAAAATCAAAGAGAAGAAAAGGAAGGAAGAAAATGAAGATCCAGAAAAGAAAAAAAAGAAAGGCTTTGGTGTCATGTTGAGGTATGGCGTTTTAAAAAGCAAAACAGCCACCCATTCCCCCATTCTCATTATAACATAGGAAACAACTGATACTCTCATAAGGTAGTGGAAAAATTACTTCACTTGGACTCAAAATAATGTTTATGTTATTTAAAAAGAAAGCAGTTTATACTTTTACACCAAACTTGTAGCTGAGGCAGGAGACATTTGGCAGACAAAATGTCTTTTTGTGCCTTTGAAATTCATTCCCATATGTTAGAAAAGATTCAAGGTTTCAGGCTAAAAACAAGCGTGTGTCGGTGGGGAGGCTTTGTGGGGAATATTTCTGAGTAATACATGACCGGCTCCCAGACTCAGACTTTAGCCTTCTCTTCCCTTGCTTATCTGCTTCCTTCACAAGCTTTGGGGAGAACAGGATTGCTTGTGTTTCTGTAAACAGTCTAGTAACATTTGCAGTTGCTGAAAACCACTAGATATGATAAAATCTTTGCTTCACAGCTTCAGCCCTTGCCTGCAGTGGTCAAAAGCTCACTGTCTTCCCGGCCCAGCATGAAAGCATCTGGATTTCTTCTGTGGCTCTTGGTTGGGTTTACATCTCTGGAATCATCAGAGATTAGACAAAGTGGTTCAGGCCATTTCTCGCTATTGCTGGAGCCTTTGGTGCTGTAGGCACTCTGGTTGCTGCCACCCCTGCCTCTGGTACCTGTTTACTCTATTGAGGATTAAAGTGTTTCCATTTAAGTAGATCTCTGCAATTAATATATTGTATTGAATGAAATTTAATGATGACCTGGAGGAGATTAAACTGTATGACCACATGGTTCCTTCTGGCACTGAACACTTACTTAGGGCTAGCTTTAGGAGCCTACTGGTGTTTCTTAGCATGCTGTGTTGTAGACGAGCTAAATACGTACAAAAGCCACAATCATTGCTTAGGCAAAGATGCATTTAACTAGTAACCTGAGGAATTCAGCTGCAAGATCATGCACTTAAAACGATATTCATTAGGACAGTGATATATGAACTCGCATTGCAGCATTCTTCATTGTAGCTTTCTGTCCTTTGGAGTCAAATGGCTTATGTTATATTGACATAGAAGGTTTTAGCTGACTTTCTTCCATGTATCATCAATAGAGTCCTCAAAATTGTCCTATCAGATTTTGAACACTGTAGAGATATTGTCAGAAATATCCGGGGATGCTTATGTGCCAAATTTGCATGATTTCAGCAGTTATTAGGGTGTGTAAGATGAAGGTGCGTGGGTATAGCAGTCTGCATTCAGATGGGGCTCTGTAGGAATGCCGAGGAGGCACATACACCTGCGCGCGGCACGTGCACTTGTGTTCATACTGTGTGAAGAAATAGGGCTTCACAGGGAACAGGAGTCAAAACACAGAATAATTAGGAGGGTGACTTCAACAACTCTCTAGTGTATCTTAAGCTTTATGTCTGTTTTCACTCTTTTTAACTCTTTGGCGGGAATAGGGTCATTGGAAGAAGAGGGGAGGGACACGGAGGTCTGACAAAAGCATAAGTATTCTCTTTCATGTGTCACTGGCAGGTTTGAAGTGCGAAGTCTTACAGGGGTGCGATGCCTGAGCCAGAAAGAACATGGGATAACATCAGAATCCAAAACAAGCAATTGTAGTTGACAAAAAAGCTGGGAACAATAGGTTACCATGCTTAGTGATTCCCTTTTTCAGAATATATTTCACATTTTGATTGTGCACTAGCTTTATACATCTGTTCTTTTCATAAGCCTGCTTTTTTTTACTTTGATTGTCTATCTAGCAGACAGTAACTGTTACTAATATTTATATATCTGTATGGCAGCATAGAATGGGAATTTGTATCCTACACCATTGAGCCACAAAGATGGAAGCTAGGGGTTATAATGGACAGAGGAGTTGTTTGTAAGAGCTAACAGTTCAGCTGGGAAGTTTTTGGAGGTTCTGTGTCCTCTTCAGTGTTTCTCCCTCGAATTTATAAAATTGTTCTTGAAAAGAAATTCTTTCCTGAGAAGGATGAGAGTCCTAGGGAATCCCAGCCATGATAAAAGTGAAAGAAGGATGATGACCTGTAAGGACTGAACAAGAGCAAAGAATGTGAGTTTACGAAAGAATTTGGGCCCGTATGTCCAGCTCAACATTCGCAAAACCAGGCTGGTATTTTTTCAGTGAGGAGCTGCTGTGGATGACATGAAAAACAGAAAGAATTAATCTGAATATTTTTAAAAGAAATAATAGGAGACTAATGGGGCAACCTAGAAGAGGTCAAATAATGTCTAAATACTAGTTCAAGAGGTATTTTTCAGGCTGGAGTTTTGCACTGATGTGAAGAGTGAGGAGTGAGTGTCAGAAGAGCTAGTGAGGAGAAGACTGCAGTAAGAAGCTTTGAATGATCAAGTATTTTAGCAGTACGGATGGAAAGAAACAGCCAGATTTTTTATGACAATGTGGAGATGAAACTGGCATGTTTTATTGGGAGAACATCTGTGGAAGGAAAGAGAGAAGCTGAAGACGGCAAAGTTGTGAGCTTCTGCAACAGGCAAGGTGACTACTAATTCTTGTGGTAGCTTAAGAGAAATACGTAGAGAGAAGTATTTAGAAACGGAGATGAGCTCAGTTTTTGACGTGCTGAGTTTAAATTGGAAGGGGAACCTGCCGTAGGAGGCATTAGAAATGCACGCACCATAAGGGAGCAGAAAGCAGGATAGAGAAGGAAATCTGTAGTTTGCATTTTGTGCATGTGGTGGTAGTTGTGCTGCAATCCCCCATGTGGGGGACCGCCAAAATGAGGAACAGGGAACAGAGCCCCTGCTAGACTGATACCAGAGAAAGACCCAAGAGAAAAGACGTTAATAAAGCAAGTGGCAGGAGTTGGGAAGAGGATATATCTGCCTGGGACCAGGCGATGCCGTGATTTTTTTTAACAAGTCCAGTAACTGCAGCCCTGTAACTAATTGATCCTACCGAGAGCTGGAACCCCACACGGACATGTTCATACTCATTGTTACTTGAGGTCTGCTTTGTTCAGAGCTGCGCCTGCATAGTTCTGCTGTGCTGTGTAGATGCATCCAAACAGAAAAACAGACTCACTGAACCCATGTCAAGATTGGGTTGAGATAAGTAGGAAATGATCATCTGTGGTGAATGCTCCAGGACCAGAAGGACAAAGAAAATATTTCTGAGATCTTGCCAGAAAGCTCAGTGCTAATGAAGACACATGCACTTTCTGGCGAATGACAGGGGGTCAGGTGTGAAGGACAAAGAAAAGCAGAATTTGAGGCTAAAGCAGCTGCTGGAAGTGTCACACTTGTCTGTGATGGGGTTTTTGTGCTATACTTGATGGGTCGTATGTACCACTATAACAAGTTTTATCTTGATAGTATATCCATGTGAATTGGCTTGTTTCTGCCTTATAATCAATAACAAAGCATTTCAAGACACTAAAAACAAGCTCAAGTATTTATCTGTAGTACAAGAAGCATTGAGCTTTAGTCTTTTGAATCTGAGATTTTTGAACATATTGGAATTGCTACTGCATTTTTTTACTTTTTTTTTTTTAATTTAACAACAGAAAATAGCAAAGCTGTTAGCAGTTGCTAACAGATTTCGCTTAGTGCCTCATCTGTTGCTCAGCTGCTATTTACTTGTAGTTCCTGGTCTTTTTTTACACATACAAAAAAAAAAAAAAAAAAAAATGATTGCTTTCCTGCTAAGCTTTTCCTGGATTGAAGCTTTATTTAGGTGACTGATTCAGGGAGACCATCAAGAAATCATGCTTTTATTTCTGTAATCATTGTTTTTTAAAAATTCCTGTTGCTTTTCCCATTATTAGCTGGAACTCTTGGCTGCAGCATTTTAATGACTGTGGCACTTGGAGCAAAGTAGGTTAATATACTGGAGATTTGAAATGCAGATGACACTCATTATTACTGATTAGTTAAGTGTCTATAATCCCAAGTACTATTTTGCTGGGGTGCATACTGGACAGTGTTTGTGCTTTCTTGTTTGGCTGGTTCTGATGCATATATTGCTTGCCTGAGTATTGGATGTGCCTACGTGCCGTCCAAAGAACAACAGAAGTTGACTCTGTTAACTGTATGTAACATTGACTAAGCAGAAATTATAGTTTACTTTTTGATGTTTTCTGGCACTGTCATAGCTCACTGAATAACCCACCGCTAGATAACAGACAGCAAAGTAAATGGGTAGTGTGTATCAGGAAAACAACTACATTAAATACTTCCATTGTTGGAGCTGTGACTAAATGCAGTCTCAAGAAAAGGCATCTATACTGAAACTCTTTTGGAGCATAAATAATACTCAGTCCCATGCAGGTATGCAACAGCAGCAAGATTACGCAGTACCATATTCAGTTCTTGGTTCATCCCTTTTCTTCATTGAGCTGACTGATTCTTTCAGAGCATGGTGAGTCTTGAGAAGATTGCTGGACCTCAGATGAGCTTCCCTGTGCTTCTTTTTGAAGGTGTTTTGTATTTTCATAAGCAACGCTATAGTAAAACAGCATATTTGTGCATTGGAATAAAGGTAGTGTGTAGCGTCAATGGTTTAGAACTGGTAGAAGTCTTGCGAGGTGGCTCTGCAGGCAGTTTGGAAGGGTTAATTAACCCCTTCGTGCAGGGCTTTAGAAATCCCTGATGCTGAGCACTAATGCAAAAGACATTATCACTGAGCACTGGAAATGCTAAGCTGATCTAACCAAGATCTTAATTTAAAAAAAAATTAAAAATATTCCTCAGTTTGCTAGGTGATGAACTCTAGATTTTAAATTTGGGATCTATAGTTATTTAATTGCCATGCTTTGAAATACTGTCAAAATATTCTTTTCTAATGAAGGTCGGCTTTGTATTGGTTTCTAAATTAAGTTGGAGAAAGACCGAACCTTTAAATCACCAGGGAAATGTGACCTCTGCTGTGCGTGCTGCTCTCTACCCTAATCCCATAGCAGTTGTTACAGTCCTGGCATATAATAAACCTAAGTCTATGGCTCTCTCCGTACTTTCTCCAGGTAGTGACTGTAAAAATTCTGGGCAGCCCTTTCAGCTTTATGGGTATGAAGGTAAGTTAGCTAATGGACTGCAGCCACACCAATGGCATTTCAATAGGTAGCTCCCCTAGGCAGACACCGGTAGGCTGAAGTCATAATTTTTTTTTGTCGTATCAAAATCTAAGAGCAAGTATGTAATTGGTGACTCAGAGTAATGAGTTTTGCCGAACTGGAGTGCGGTAGAACACCCTCTCATACAGTCTTTATTTCTAGGCTGGATTCAGGAAAAAAAAGGCACCTCTTGTCAACTTGACTTCACTAGTTCACGAGCAAGTATTTTCAAAATTAGTATAGGTGAGAAAATGTCTGTCTCTCACAAACATTGCACATCAACTCTGACTTGCATATTTGTGCATGAATACTGCAGGCGCGGGAAGCAGGAATATATATGTGCATATTGGTTACATTTGCTTTTTCTTCTTCAGAAATCGTGCACTTTCCCACATAACAGTTCATCTTAAATTATTTACCTTCCATTTCACAATATGAGCCATGAATATTTTATTTTTTGTCCCCTTAATTTGCCAATTTTCCTTTGAGCTAAGTGCCTTAGTGATTTTAATTTTTCATTCTAGTTGGAAGACAGAAATGACCCTTTTTTCATTATTACTATTATAGGTCTTCTGTTGAGAATGATACTTTTTACAACCAGCACTGTTGAGCCTGTAATGGTATTGCAGAGTAGATAGCATAATATACAGATATTGACTTCCATTAAGTATATCACTATGATAGCTTATGGAGAGATTATTTTTTTTCTGCTCTGTGTTGCCCTGAGAAGTTGAGTGTTGTAAAAGAAAAGTTAGTAATATAATGAAGAAAGAGCAAATAATAGAGATGTGATTTTCTGGTGAGAGGCAGTGTATGTAGCTTTTTAATATATTTATATGTATGTACATATGATGCTGAAAATCAGTATGGACGTGGATAGATTTTTTAAAAAAAAACAAGTCTAGATTAAATTATGATTTAATTAGGCTGAAGTTATTTTAGATATTTTTTTTTCCTCAGTAGCAAAATGATCTGAGATGGATCGTGCCTGTGTATTTGACAGACAACACCAGTTAATGAGGCAGATGAGTTATTTAGAGGCCTTGATTTCCTTTTGCCTAATAAAACTCCCACTTTTCAATAGGTAAATTGGTAAATAAAACTCCTGTTTGCTTTAAAGAGCACAAGAGCATGTGGGAGAGGAGATACCTAATCAATTCAATGTATCTCAAGTTTGTCAAGTATTTTTAACTAAAAAAAAAGACAAATGCCTCAATTTATGTGTTTCTTTTCCTCCGCTGTATTGATTCTTCCATTCATAGTCAGACTAAACCAGAGAAAATAAGGGTGTTTTGTACTAAAATGATCATGCGGACTGCCTACTAAAGGCTTATTTGTTTAATTAAGCATCTGTTCTCCTCTTAATATGCATGCATAAATCTCATTAATGTTAGATGTATGCAAGTGCAGTGAAGAAGAATAGACCCCTTACTCTCATTACTGAACTTGGATAACAAGATTTATATTTACTTAACAGATCAGAGCAGAAAGTTCCCTCTGACTGTTTAAAAGGACTGGAAATTACAAACTGTTTGCAAGGAGCATGCTTTTTGTGAAATAGTCGCATGTTCACTTCAAGTTGAAATATTATTATTCAAGCCATTACTAAGCAAAAAAAAAAAAAAAAGCAGCATGCTTTGTCTGTAAGGATTAACTTTATGCACTAAATTCTTGACATGTCTACTTAAATGCATATTCCATATTGTTGTCTGTGCATACCTCACCTGCTAAAAAAGAAGTAAACTCCAGTCCTGTTGGGAATGTGACTGGGTCTTTTCTGGAGATGGCCTGTTTCTTCTAAGTGTCTGTCTTCTCGCTCCCAAGAGAGAAAAAAAGTCCTAGAAAGCAAAGTGAATACTAAACTCCATGGCAGTGTGTTTATACTTCATTGGCTGCATTTGGCTGTTACTTGTTCTAAAATCCTTCTCTTATCTAAGGGTAAAACTTGACTTCCAGATTTTCCATGTAAGTTATAGTATGTTGGGTATTACTGTATGTAGTACAGATGCATTATGGTCAGAGATACTTGAGGGTTTAAAGTCATGCCCACAAAAATTTGAATCAAAGCTTCCTGAGCTGTGTTTTAACCAATAAATTCGTATTTTGCTCAGGAATACAGTGCGGAGTATGAGTTCTACCATGAGACACAAAAAAGCGGCAGTTTTGCTGATTTTCTGTTCCAGTAATTCTTGTAACATGAACTTGGTAAATAGGAGGACTGGGGGGGGAAGACAACAATTAACAGAGAAATTATACAGAAAGGGGCTCCTGACAGATTCCTTAACTACAAAGTGCTGGCAAGTGCCAGATTAATAGGTATTGCTATTAACAGCCATCTGTAGAGAACGTGCAATGTACTCATCTCACTGAGTTATGATTTATGCCAGACAAAGCAGTCAAACCAAAGTAATATTTATATTATAACACAGAGTCATTGATTAAATGCACATGACATCTCAAATCCAGTTGACATTTTAAGTTGAAATGATTGCAGACATGTAGCCATTTATTTAACTATTACTTTAAAAAATGTGTCTCTACTTGTTATTAATAGAAGAAAGTCAGACCTGACCAATATTTCAATAGCCTGACCTTTTGTTTTGCTGACATATAAAAGGAACAAAGCTCCTTTTGGGGTAGTTACAATCGCAGAGCTTATGAGGTATGCTAGCTTCAGAAAAAAACTGACCCCTTTGAACCACTCAGTCTCTTTATTCCCTCTTCTTTTCCACACAGGATTTCTGAAAGAAAGTGGACAAGAGATGGTTTAGGAGATAGGAAAATAGTCTGAGAGAGTCTTTGTTTCAAGTGCTTGCTCTGCTACTGATTTCTTGGGTGACAACTCGTTAACTCACTTAGCTGCTCTGAGCCACAGTTGTCCTTAAACAAAGGTTATCCTCTGTGCTTATGAAAAATAAAATTAGCAGTATTTCCCAGCTTTATATGATCATTGTTCAGATAAATAAATTAAAAAATAAAGACATTTAAAAACTAGTCTGGCTACTCCTGTAAAAGTATAGCAGGAAAATAGTTTTATTTTTAAGAGAATGAAAAACTAGTAAGTTTTTGTGTGATTTTTCTCTAACTAGTTTTCCTCTAATCTCTAGGATTTTTCCTTCTCTGAGGATTTCTTACTGTGTTGCCTTTTACTTTTTTCCAATTTTTCTCATTTGTTAATCTCCTGTTGCCAAGTCTCTTATTTCCATATAGCATCTCTCCATTCGCTTTGTAACCCTGTCTCACTATTACTTGCCTTCCCATCCCTTTTTAGCAAAATCGGTCTATTCCCTGGAAAAAAAAAAACAAAACAGGAAGCAAGCCTTAGCTCAGTTTGCAAGCTCAGCCTTCTGCTGCTGCCCTGTTACTGAGAACTGTTTGACAGAATACTGGGTTGCTCACCCTTTAGCCCTTCTGGCTACTGCTAGCACGTGAGCTGCCAGGCTGGGGCTTCCTCCTCCTCTCTGTCCTGCCTCCTAACTGCAGATACTCTTACCTTCAGAAATGCAGTTTGGAATATAATGCCTCAGAATTATAGTTGACCTTCTATCTTTTACCCTGATTTTATGCCTTCGTGCTAGAAAAAATTGATTTGTCATTTCGAATTTACTGCGGGCAAACTCATTTTTTTCCTGTAAATTGTTCTTCTTTATGTCCTTACTCTGTCATCATGGAAACCAGCAGCATCTTCCCCCTTTCACAAGAGCCCCCTACATGGGATGTCGTCTTTCAGTGAACCTTAAACCCACTCAGTGGGGCAGTGTCTGAAATTTGCTTTCTTCTTACACAGCATGCTGAAGACCTGACCACGCTAAAGAAGCTTCTTCCCTTTCTGCTTGGGCTCCTCTTGCTTCCAGATTATGCCAGTCTCTGTTGGGAGTCGCACAGCTGGGGCGCTGCTCCGAGTGCTCTCGCCTGCCCCTGTCAGCACAGCACCAGCTTTGTCTCCTTCCCAGTTTGGGCTGCTTCAACAGACTTATCTCAGCAACACGCTTTCTACTGCAACATGTTGCTGCGTGTCTGGGCAGAAAGTATTTTATATAGCCCTTCAACTTTCCCAAGGTTTGCCTCTGCTGCAAAACTTCTGTGATGTATATGAATGTTGGCAGGACTAAATAGTGATGAAGTAAGGCTTTATATCCTTTCCACCCCAGCTCCTGCTTTCTGTCTCTCTCCACCAGTAGTACTAAGTAAGAAAAGCTCTTCACAGCTTCCAGCTCTGCACCACGTTTGGCTTTGTCGTGTTCACTTCCACCTCTCCTCATTTGTTTGGAATCTGTTAGGATGTGAATGCGAAGGTGCAGGATTGATCCTTGATGAGGAGTTAATTCCTGGCTGTTTCAGCTGCAGTATTAACACCATCTTCTTAGAACCTCCATCCCTCCATCCCCTGATTTTTCCTGTTTGTCACCAGATCTCTGCTCTTGTTATTTCCTCCTCCTCTCCCTACCTGACTCTGCACCCCAGGCTCTCTCTCGCCCTAGCTGTCACCCAGCTTACCAGAGCCTTGACTAATAAGCCTAGCGGAGTTCGTTAGGTTGGGCTCTGCCCTGTGTGTGTGTTTCTTCTACTTGTCATGAGGAGTGATTGCTCTGATTTCTCCATGGTCATGAGGCTGCATGATGTTTACCATAGAAGTTAATTATGCTATTGAGTGCTTCCCTCACAAAAATACTTACATTCAAAGAACGTTCCCCAGCTTGCTTCCTTCATGCAGTGGAAATGAAATCTCTTTGGTCTTGGCGTGGACCTGGGACAAGTGGGAGAATTTGATCTTACTCTTTAGAAGTCTTTAAATAATTCTTAGTGGTGAAAATGAAGATGTCTTTGTCCTTTTCCCTTTCTGTTCTTGCATTTTCCCCCTTCTGTCTTATTTCTATTTTTCATTGTTGAGGTGAAACGGTAAATAATAAATAAAAAGGAACCTGGGTAAATATAAAATGTTAGCCAAATGTTGGCATGAAAAAAGTAATCACCCTCTATGTGTGTATATATATTATATAAACTCTGAGATATGTGTCACCACTAGTTTAAGAATTAAAAAAAAAAAATCAAGTCTTAAAGGTTGACTCACAAGGTAGAAAAATTATCTGTCTCCGTTTGTATATGTAGTACAAGATACACAGGTCACGAAGTATCTGCTAAAGTCCTTCAGCATTTAACTTCAGTATTAGGTTTGAAGTAAGGCATTGTGTGCCTGTGCCATTCACTGTCCCTTATTGGAAAGTGGTGAATACCTGGCCTCACACTAACCCCAGATTATCAGGATGGTTGGCAATAATGTGTAAATAGAATTGCAAGGCTATTTTCTGGTGACAGAAGGCTGCCGCTCTTCTCTGCTATTTCCTTTCTGTCTGAAGAACCCTAGTGAGTAATGTGTCGAGTCCTGTTCATTCTACCTTTGTTGTCCTTTTGTTTAATTGTTATCCTCTAATGTAGAAATACGTATTACAGTAGCTTAGCATAACAGACATCCTAATGTTCTGGTTTTAATTAAAATTAGATTGAGGAAATAAACAATTCAAAGAAGTTGAATTCTGGCAGGGGGTTGGACTAGATGATCTTTCGAGGTCCCTTCCAACCCTATGATTCTATGATTCTAAGTTAGCTTTCCTTTTCCTCTGCCCCTAAATATGCTTTCCATATCCTCTCCTGCATTTGGAAGTGCTTGTTTCCATTCACATGCTCTTGAATTGTTCAGCCTCCCTAATAGCTAGTGAGGAAGCACTGTCAAGGAAGCTCACTTTCATTCATTTAGTCGTCTTAGCAATACATGGTGTTAAATTATTGATTTTTGCCTGTTTGTTTTGATGCAGTCTGCATTTTAAAATGCAATTCTTAATAGAAAAACTTTGTCAAAATGTGAAGATTTCACAAAACCAAAAATGCACTGCTCTCTAGAAAAAATTTCCACTATACAGCTGCAGATTATTTCTTCTATGACTAGAAGAATATACTGGAGAGTGAGTGACTTGATCTAAATTGCTCAAAGAGAAATTAGCAAATACTTATTTCCTTTAAAAAGGCAGATTATTATGGGTGTAAGTGCTGCAGTAGGTTAATGCACCTCTTCATCTCTGAAGACCTCCGCCCAATCTTTTTCTTAATGAATTCCTATTTAGGCTATTTTAGCTTGGTTGTCATTTGTTGCTTCCCAAACCATCAGTCATCGGCAGCAATGGAGGGTGCTGTAGGCAGGCTCAGGCAGAGCTCCGGAGCTCTGGGCTGAAATGGTTTGGGAAGATATGTGGAGGAATTTCTAGGTATAGATCTGCTTTGAGTTCTCGCTGCCTATAGCAGTAGTGTTAGCTGCTTTGTTCCTACGTGTGACGTGTTTGCTAATTTCAGTACTTGCAAAGTGGAAGCTGTATTTATGTATCTGTAGCATGAATGCTGACGATGGTCTGTAAGATGAGGATGAGACCTGTACATCCTATGGTGCTGGTTCTCTGTAAACTGCATAATTTGTTGATTTGCCTGTGAAGATGTTGCACCCAGTGAGTGGCGAAAACTGATTCGGCGTGCAAGCTTGCTAATTCTGAATGGTTAACTGGCTTTAGTCCCCAGTGCTGGAATAAAGCGGATTTGGTTTTATTGCATCTCCTACATGGAAATTACTGTTAAAAATCTGTGTTGTAGAGATATTTCAGGGTTTTACAAAGAACTACATGTTTCTGCATGCTTGGAGGGGATGAAGAAACATGTAAGTCTTTGTAAAACCCTGAAATATCATACAAAGTATGCGCTCTAGCGGCCTAATTAAAAGCACACCAAGTTTTAGACAGTCTAAAATACACTAACAAAAATATTCCAACAGAATTATATTTATTTAGTTCATCCTTAATATTTATTCTGGCTTAAATACCACCTTCCTCTGTCTTGTCAGGGTATTCAGGTTGGAGAGAATGAATTTAATCATTTTTGGTTTTAGGCTAGAATTTAAAGAAATTGAAAGATGATGTTCCTGTCATAGAGAGAAGAAAGATCACTACTGGCCCTAGACCTGCTGCAGAAAATTTGCATTATACCATAAACTGCTGTCCATGCACTTGTATGCAATTGAAAGTGGAGCACAGACAAGATGATCTTTCACTGGGGAAGATTAAAAAAAAAAAAAAGAAAAAAAAAGAGGAGTAACTAACAATCCTAGAGCAGAAAAAAAAAAGTGAGGATCAAGGTTCAGAATAACTAAAGAGTTAAGATTTACCTCAGCAGTTTAATAACTTCTTGGGAGCTCAATCCAACAGAGCAAAGCAATAAATGGCAGCTGTATTATGTACTCTTCTGTCTTCTTTGCTCTAGATCTTTATTAAAACAATGCATTCGCACCATAGTAAAAGGCTACAGTGTATGTATTTAAGTAAAGATCATACAGTGTATGTATTTAAGTAAAAGGCTACAGGCTATGTACTTTTAAAATTAAAATACATAGGTAACTTTTGAGAAGCGTGTGATTATGTGTATATAGATTGTGTGTGTGTGTGTATAATTCACACATCACATATGGAAACTCAAATTTTTCTACCTTTGCTATTTTAAGATGTTACCTGTATTCTTGCATTTTTATGGAACTGGTAGACTAGCACATAAATCTTTTAAAGTATTGTATAATTAATTTCCAGAATATCAAGTAAAGGCTGGGTCTCTTTCTTTGACAGGCTATTTCTGTCTCTATAATGAGAACAGCAAAAGGTTAGGAGAGGAGGTGGTGGATTTACGTGTTTGAGTACTATAAATACTCTAGAAGAGGGGAACAAGGAGGTGCTTAAGGGCTACATAAGCTAAGAGGAGCTTCTTTATGGTAGAATAGTCTCATCACATCACTATATCTCTCACTCATCTACTCAAGGACACAGAGGCACTCAAACATGTTGAAACAGCCCACGTCTGGAGGAAAGCACGTTTAACGGAGTATTGTATTAACAGCTTTATAGGGTACCAAGACCATTTGTTGATCTTGGCTGTCAGTTTATTGTCTTTCTCAGTCTTTGTTTATTTTGTGTATATCAGCCATTCACTGAGTACCTTGGGACACAAATCGCCTATAATAGATCAAATTTACTGGTCAAAGGTTAAGTCGCTCTCATGAGGCTGCTTGTCTGTGATAGCATTGGTTTCTCTTGGCTTTGATACCATATTTATTGCAGTAATATTGTAATGTCTTCGCACAATCATTAAAGCTCAATAGAAAGTTCTAGTGTAGCTGTTCCAGGTAGGTGACAGCTTGGTGAATTTGGGCTGTCATTAACTCAAGTAGATTTCTTTTGTGAGTCATCTTGGGGTTGTCTTTAGAAAACGGCAGTCAGATTGAAACTGGGACCACTCTCTTCTGTAGAGACAAGTCCTTGTCTCAAGGGGATAACATTTTATGTTGACCAGAAGTATTTAGACCAGCTCTATCCTTAAGTTTCCACAAAGCTAAATGGAAAATTATGTTGAACATCTAGGTTTCTGTTTATTAACCACCATGCAAGGCAGATACAGTCCTAAAATAGGCCTACGAACATAAAGATTGATATGGAAATCTGTAATATAAATCAGAGATTTCTTATACAGCAGTGATCAGAGGAGGAGGAAAAATACAAAATTAAATTGGTTGCATAAAGCGTCATGCTAATTTATAAGCTAAAAGGAGAAGATTGTAAATGAAGCACTGAAGTACGAGGGATTCACTCTGTTTGTAAATATTGACTTAAAATGATCTTTGAAAAGCAATAAAAAAAAAGCCCAAACACACCCCCAAATAGTGATTGGTAGACTTCTCAAGGACCTAGTTTCAAAGGGTGACCGAACAGAAGAGAGGGAGACAAAATAAAACGTCAGGGAGGAGCAAAATAATAAAAAAAACCCCACAACCTAGAAAGCACGTTAAATTGATATAGTTTCTGCATACAGGTAATTGAAGCCATGAGATTTAATTAAAATCACCAAGTGGATGTTGCTATCAAGAATGAGACAGTGAGGCTTAAACGGAATTTCTCTGAATGCGCATGGGGAATTTTAGGAGCAAGATAAGAAAAAGAACAATTTTACTATCAGCTATAGAGAAAGGTATTCGCTGAAGAACAGCTCAAGCTGTGGGCATTTTCCAGGACCCCTGGGTACCAAATTTCAAGGATAACCAAATGCTCTATAAAAGCATCTTGGGATCAATTGTATTGAATGACACAGACAAGTTGCATTGAATCAACACAGATGACAATCCATTTGGCTGAGCAGAGAAAGATCGTTACAGGCCTCTCATACAGCAGTTTCGGTTCAGTATCTCTCCATTTTGGAACTTGGACTTGTAATAATTGTCTTGGTCTCTTGAAAAACAAAACTTTATTAAAGTCGATATACTGTAGCAAGTCTGAAACGCAGAACAAAGAAAGCTGGGCAAGTACTGTAACAAGCAGGTTTTATAACCTGTATCTTTTGAAGCACAGCTAACATTTGTGCATTTAAATGACAACAGAAAAATTTCACAAGCACAGACTAAATTTGCATGACCAGTGATGAGGTTGAGAGTAAAAATGTTTATTGTTTCATGGCAAAAATTGAAGTAATAGGGATCAGCTGCACAAGTGATCAGACTTGATTGCAGAAAATGAAATAGCAATACCAACTGAGGCAGAGCAGAGTGATCAGAAGGAAGGGTTTGGAGAACCTAAATAACCAGCAGTTATTTCTAAATAGTGGAGAGCATCCTGGAGCCTGTCAGTCTTCCTGAACTTAAAAAATAGCAGATGTTTCAAGGAGATACGGGTTAGTCTTAAACCCTAGAAATACAAACAGTAGTGGTTTTGTGGCAAAATTTTGCAGGCCTGAGTCAAACCTTTTTGAACTTCATAGAAGTCTTGTACTGGATGAGACCCACAGAGTGTTCCCAGGTACGTACAGCTGTGAGATTGACGTGAGCTGGTATACAGTTTTGACTAATGATTTTCATCCTTTGGCTTGTGAGGGTGCAGGAGAATTAACTCTAGTCCCAGTTCTGTGTCGAGTTCAGAGTGATGAATGTTTTTTCAGACTTGCTGGGGAGATCCTAGCTCGAAACTGAGAGCTTGTAAGGTCCATTTCTTCCCTAACAGTGAATCTAAAAATGGTATATTGAGGTTCTGAGTTTCTTTTAGTAACTCAGTATCAGATTTATTTTTTTTCTTCAGAAATACCTTTTAACTGATAGTCCTGAAAACTGCAGCCTAAACTTAAAGATATTTCAGCTACTCATTTATTCTCACTGGTATACAAAAAGATTTCTGAGACCAAATTCTTCCTTTAGCTACATCTTTATAATCCCATTCTTTTGACGAATGTTTCACAAGAATAATTCCAGATGGAATTTAGCCTTGCGATTCATGAAAAAGAACAAAATTCAGGTTTTTGTCTATTAGCTTTGCTGGTTGTTCAGGGCTAAAAGGAGTAAAAAGTGGGAGAACCTCATTTTATTTCTTTAATAATATACGTCTGAATTTCCCGGAGGAAGCAGATCTGTGAAGTACTATTTCTGTCATGTAGCACTCAGTGTTAGGTAGGGGAGGAAACAGCCTTTTTGTCCATGAGAATTTTTAGATTTTTATACAATTTTAGATTTTCTTGCCTGGGTTGAGACAACAGTTCCGCAACTCAGATATTCCTCATGGGATAATTCTGCAAAAGAAAAAGCTTGGGTCAGTTAAAAATACTTAGTTTTATTCTCACTTTTTGTTTTTAGAGCCTTTTAGTAACGACTGAGATGGATATTAATCTGACGAGTCACTGTGTTTAAAATCCCTAATAGCTTATTCTGAAAATAAAACTTGACAACTTAAAAAATTGATTTGTGACATTACTGGAAAACAAAGAAAAGAAAAATTGCATACCAAATGAAAAACCAATAACCTCTACAGTCTGCTTGTTTAAAATCTACCTACCATGGTGATTACTGAACTCAAGGTTTGACATCATAAAAAAGTGTGCACGATGCGACTGAAAAATGTAATCTCTTTTGTAAAGTCATTGCTGCTATTAATTCTAAAAATCTGGCCTGTGACATTACTAGAACGTGGAGCAGAGCTAGAAAGAACTTCTAAGTGAAATCAACTCATGATCCAAAAATGTATATGGTAATAATAATAAACTTCTGATAAAGCACTGACTCATGGCTGTGAGGAACAGATGGTGATGGCCAGTCAAGTTCCTGCTGCAGCCCGTGAGGATCTGATAGGATTTAGTGTGCCACTGAAAGCATTCCAAGGAAAGTAAGAAGCCTGCTCAAAGTAAAACCAAGTATCATGGGCTAATAGACAGACTCATAAGAACGCAACTCAGCAGATTCAGCTGAAAGGTTATTGGATGAAAATGAGTAATAAAGAATAATGGCAACTCTCCAGGAGTGGAGAGGGAATACTAAACATGAAAATCAAGGCATATCGTTGCCCTCCTTTGTGCCTCTTATTTGTTAAAAGTGGAGCTGACATCGTGTGTTGTCTTCTTTTAAAGAGAAAAAAAAGAATACTAATTGAAGAGCTTCCCCAGTGCTGCTCTCCTTTCTGGATCGCCCTTGCCCCCATCCTGTGTTCAGAGTGGAGACAGTGCACGGCCCTTTTGGGCAAGGACAGCAAGAGAGGTGTAGCCACCCTCCAGTAGCCATTCCCGGTCACTACAAAGGAGTCTACCATATAATGTGAATGAGTGAACAAAAGAAATAGAGATAAAATAATGACTTTTTATTCCCCTCTGTTGAGCTCTGTAGCAGTAGACTTCCAGATTTCCCTTGCCCATGCCAGCCAAGGATGTACTTTCTCCACAGTCTGCCCCATAGAAGTCCTGGTGCAGGACTTGCCTTTGTCTTAACCGATTACAATTTGTGTCCACATAGAGATACCCTTCTCAGCTTGTTTCCAAAATGAAAGTTGGCATTATGCTTGTTACTGTTCAGCTATACATAAAGTGAAACAGACTTTCAAAAATCATTTACAGAAGATTTGCTGTGACTATTGACATTTTCTGACAGCCTAATTTTTCTCGTAGACCTTCCCCACTCCTCCCACCTCTCCCCACCTCCCAGTTCCTACCCTGCAAACAGCAGAATTGTATTTGGGAAAGTGAAAAGGTTATGAATCAAACTTTTGAGGTATTTTTTAATTGACCCCGGGCAGACATTTAGATGGAGCTGATAGAAAGGTTGCAGATGTTCTATATTAGAAAGTCTCTTTATATTAGATGCTGCTGCGTCCTGCATCTAATGATTGAGTAGTCTCCTGTGGAAACATGCATTTACCCATAGTACATACAGAGCACTTTCAGTTATGTACATATTTCATCTGTCACTGAATTAACCTGAAAAAGTCTATGGGTAACCAGATCCCTGGGACGGAAGGGTTGGCTTGATGCTTGTTTGATAAAAACTTTTTTTTTAGGACTAAAATTTAACAGGTTTGTTCTGAAGCGAAACCACTGATGTTTCACTTGGAACCATGGGCTACAGTAGACTTAAAAGCCCAGCATGTAATGTAGAGACTTTGTTCCAGTTTCAGGTTTTTTGGTAGTTTGTACCATGCAATGTAGACTGGTTTGGGACACGGGTGTTCTTGGAATTTTTTTTGTTTGTTTTTTATTTAAATCCTGACTAAGCATGGTATTGAGCAACATTGATTATGGACATTTGCAGTTTCATTAAAAATGGGTGATGCTGTCAGAGAAAAATAGCAAGAAATTCTACAGACTCCTGTTAAATAATCCTGATACTTTCATCATTTGGAGTAAAACAGTATGAACTGGGATTGAGTTTCAGGCTAGAGAAGTGCTGACTTTAAATCTAATTCAATTTGAAGGCTTTGTTACAAGCTGGCCTTTACGATATAGCTGGGAATCAATAATACTGTATACTATTTCACTCACATTGTATGAAAACATGATCATTTGCCTTTAAAAAAAAAAACCCCAAACCCCTTCACTTTTAATGTTGTAATCTTTTAATAATGAGTGGCTGAATTATCTCTGTAATTCATTACCCTCTCAGCTGTTAGATGAATGGGATATGTTATGGTTTGTCATTATTCTCCATGGTGGCAAGGAGAACAGACTGGGGATTTAAATCGCCTTCCACTGCATGGGCTATAGACATGCTGATGACTTGCTGTGAGATTGCATTTAGTTCCAGGACCTCTGGTGCTTCATAGTGTAATGCATTCGGTTGCCATGATGAACAAAAGCTCCTGATGGTTTATGTAGGTATAGTAGAAGTAAAAAGGAAGAGAAAGACCAGAGAATGAAAGTAAAATGTTGCTCTCTTTTTACAAGTATCTACTTGAGTACAGAGGAAAAAGTAATAAATTTATGTCAGGAGCGAAACAAATATAATAGTTGAAATATTATACAGACATGTCTACATGAGTGTGTGTGTATGGATATATAATGTGAAATACAGTACTATCTTAACATTGTTATGTACACACTTATGGCTGCACTGGCTCATTACCCATTGCATCAAGGATGCTCAAGTGTTTATTATGCTATTTACCAAATTATAGCTATTTCCTGAACAGCCGGCCTCCGCTGAATATACTTGTATTCTGTCCATCTTTAATAATGAAGCCTGCACTTTGGGGCAGAAACATAGTCTGGCAATGATCAGCAGGAAATAAGAGAGAAATTGGTAATCTCTTTAGCTTTACTGTTTTACGTTGTTTATTTGCCTCTCCCAAGTATTCGTTTAGGGAACTTGGGCAGCATAGGTCAGGCAGCTGAATTTCTTAGTGGATGTTAGGAAGCGGGCTGATGTTTTGTTTTTCAGTCACGTCTGTGATTTAGCTAATCTATCGGGGCAGGGAAGGGGGAGTGTTGCAATAATTATTACAAAAAATATCAGTATACCATTTTGTAAGCACTAGTTACTAATTGCAATGTCTGAATAAGTACATAAGATGGATTATATATAAATAAAACGGCGCTGGGTGGTAGAAGGATTCAAAGGGGTTTTTGGATATTCAGGCTGTTCTGCTACCAGATGGCCTGGTGTAGCATGTTTGGCCTGGTATCTGAGCGAGGAAGTCTTCCCCCGGGGTGCGGTACCTTTTGAGGATGGACTGTGCCATTGCCACCTTATTGACCTTGAGGGTAGCTTGGATGGTAGCCTGTGTCCAGGCTCTCATCTGGGATTAACATCTTCCCCATCTAAGGGCCAGGGCAGATGGCAGCTGCCCATCTCTTGCCACGGTAAACAGCAAACCCACCTAAGGCAGCAAGGAACGTGTAGTTGTGCAGCTCAGAAGAGGTTAGGAAAGACTTCTGTTGCTGATCGNGGCACCTCAATGTCTTTTTTGTGGTGAGGGGCCCAAAACTGGACATGGTACCTGAGGTGGGCCCTCACCAGTGCCGAGTTCAGGGAGACCATCACTTCCCTAGTCCGGCTCACCACGCTGTTCCTGGGAGCCAGGGAGCTATCGGTCTTCTAGATTGAGTCTAACTGTCCAGTGTTACGGGGTTTGGGTTGGCTTTTTTTTTTTAGTGGTGTCGTAGTTTGGGGTTTTTTTGGTTTAGTTTGGTTTTTTGCTAACTTTCCACAGACATTTATTAAATGGCAGAGGAAGGAAGAGCCAGTCGTGTTCTTTACCTCTGCAGTTGCTTTACACAAGAACCTCATCTTAGCAATAGGATGTTACTGGTCAGTGGATTAAAGAGACCTTAAGTTGTGGGAAGATAGAAACCTGTGACCAAGTTAAAACACATAGATTCCTGATTGTCTGTTCAGTCACAGGTTATTTTACCCAGAAAAGATTCTTGGTCCCCTTTCAGTAAATAAGGCTTTAGTAGTTGGTGGGTTTTTAGAGTTCGCAAAAAAAATCATTCTGGTCGTTGCATCTCTCTGTATCATTAGTTTTTAAAAAACAATAAGAAGAATTATCTGGGTTTCTAAAAGTATCTTAGAATCATACTCAAAAACTAAAAGTATTTTTAAAAATCCATTTACTTTTTACCATTTATAGTGGTGTAATTTTTTTTTCCAAATACACGAGTCAATTGTACATATTGTTCCTGTTCCTCTTGTTTTGTAGCATTGCTCCAAAATTTAACTTGCTCCCTAAAGCAGTGCTTAATCATAAATCTGATTTTATTTCTTTGTAGCATTCAGAAAAATATCCTCAATAAGTTTTAAGAAAACCGGAATATAAATTTTGGCATATAATCCCTTCAATTATTGAAAAAATAGTCTAATCAATCTCTAGGTTGGCTTTGTAGCTCAAAATGCCTGAATATGACAGGAATGTGACACTATAATCTATGAAAGGAAGGCCTTAATTTGTCACAGACCCCATTACTTTTGAGTTGTGTTTTGTGCTCTGGGTAGCCATACTTAATTCTTCACAGATAATGTAGAATGAAGTCTTTCCCATTATGAGCTTCAGAAAATGGGCTTTATTACTTTCCTTTTGAAAGAAAAGAGAGGTTTTTCGTAGCATGGAGGTAAATGTAGTGCCTCGTAAGTTTTTGGGACGTGCTTGTAATTCTACAAAACAAACATTCTCAAGATCTTAACAGTTAGCTGTGGAAGATGGGAATTTCTTTGCAAGTAAAATGCAGCTGGATCCTCTTCAACTTTTGCATTTCTCCCTCCACCACTAAGGTCAGTACTTCATACTTATTTCTCATGTACTAGAGAGTACTAGTCTGGATTAGTTTATTAAATGCTTGAGTTTGAGTTAAAAGTACACTGAAGAAAAACATGTGTTCAACATTATTCTATGTGTTTGGACTTTGAAGAACCTCCAAATCTATTTAGGATTTTGTATGATGAAGAGCTGAATTCTGTTTTAAGGTACTTGAACCTACCCAAGACTCGCTGCCAATTTTTGTTGCTAACAGATACGCTCTCCAGCTCCTAACTTTGTGCATCTGTATTTGATAAGGCTGGCAAATGTCTTTGATTAGGGTGTTTTTTTGGAGTGGCCATTCAGAGGCAACCTTCTTCTGTACTCTGCGATGTTTCATAAAGAAAGGTTTTTCACATTAGTGAAGCACTTAATTACATCGGAGCAGCATAGTTGCTTTGGGTTTTAGACTTATTTGGACTGTAAAAGTGAAACCTAACAAATGTTACCATCTGCTGCTCTCATCACACCCCCCCCGCCTTCCCTCCCTGTGCCCCCACAGTCTCTCTTCTTCTGTTTCATCCTTATTGTCTGATTCAAAATCTTGTCAGGGTACTTAAGGCATGTAGTAGCTTCAAGGCATGAAGCAGGAGATCAGCTTTTCCCAGGCAAGATTCCACGCTTGTTCTGTGAATTAAGGGTTTCTACAAAGGTTAGCCAGAACTGTAACAGCACCTTTTTTTCTCCCTGAAAAGTAAACTTGACACATCTGTCTTGTCTGAGGGCTGGAAATTTCTGGCTTCGGAGAGGAAAATGTGTCATTGTGGTATATGTCGTCTGACCTAACTATCCTAGAGATTTTTGTTCCATTTATCTCTTACACGCTTTATATAATGAAGGAAGTCTCCCTAGGCGTGATCAACCACAGAGAGTGAGTGAAACATAATGGTTTCAATCAAGGTTTCTGCTAACCCAAGTTAGTTGTTACTCTTCAGTCAAAGGTGCTAGCTTTCACCTTGGAAACCAGTAATAATTATTCTGTTCACAGACATTCTGTAGATTTTCAGTAGCCGCTGGTCACAACCTTGTTCTTAAATTTGTAAGATGCTTTTTTTTTTATTTTGAATCCTAATGTTTTATCCCTTTTAGAAAATTAACCTCCCTGTGACCTGAATTTCTGGAGTTCTGTGATGATCTCTGATGTGAATAGCTTGATAGGAAATGCTGCAAATTTCTTTGTATCAGCCAGGCTGTATTCCAAGCATGCCTGCAACACAATTCCAGCAAGCTTGGGTTACTGCTTTTCCTGTAGAAATCTGTCCATGGCATGAAAGAACTACCAAAAGAATTGAAGCAGAAGTCCAGCTTCTTATTACTAAATTATGTTCAAGAGCCCCTTGTTTCATCTCCAGGCAGGATAATTGGAGTCCAGTTGGAACCCAGATAAAGATATTTCAGGGAAGGCTGAGGAAGGCACAGAAAAGCATTAGTGATTTTTTGAAAACTCAATTTAGTTTACCTGTGTACCCAACCTTGGCATTGAGATTGTTTTCCAGAAAGCCCAGGGTACTCCAGGTGGTCAGCTCTTGTGGAGTTAAGGACCCTAGAAGCCCCGGCTTCTCCCAGCAGGCTGCAGCGGGGAGCAGAGTGATAGAGAAGGGCTGTTGGGTTTCCTCCTGGCTCCCTTGGGCAGTTTTCCCCCCCAGCAGACTGTTCAGGGGCTGCTCTGGACGGCTCCTTCCCAGGCTCTGGGACGCAGGAAAGCAGAAATGCTGGGCTACCCTGGAGCTACAGACAGTAAGGTCAGCCTTCTTCATGTGAAGTTGGGCAAGCTGCTGAAAGGCATAGTGGAGGCCTTTCTTATTTGATGTTAGATTGATGTCGGACAGAATTTTTACTTCTAGTTCTACGTGGGGCTACACACCCCATCATCTTCGTAGAAGTTGACAAAGCAAACAGCAACCGCACCCTAAAAACTGATCGTTTAAAGCTCATGTGTAAAAGAAAGGTGTAGCAAACTTTTCTTTGGCACTGCATAATGTCACTTTGTCTAGTAAACATTCCTTGCAGGTATTTTTGATTTTTTAGTGTCCTGTATTTCTGTAAACAGGTTTCGTGTGGTCAAGGCATGACCCTGAAGGTAGTTATGTTTGCAGTTTTAGTTGGATTGTTATTACTGACAGAAAAAAGTAATGCGTTGTGTCTCATCTGAGCAGGTATGAATTGATACTTCTGCAGAGTTTTTTCTTCCTTTGCCTGTTTCTGGTAGTAGTTATCTGACAATTATCTGGATGGTCCAGGAGCATGAAACAGGAGTGAAGAGAACCTAATTTTTTCTTGCGAGTTTTCTTTTTTGAGCTGCATCTACCTTGCTCAGACTGCAACATCATTATAGAAATTTGGTGCATATTCACATTTTAGCTGCATTTTTTTAGCTAAGCATAAACTAGAAGACCCGTTTTACTCTACCTGTGTGGGGAGAGCGAGTAAGAGGGCACACTTTATATGCTACGTGATGGTTATTCTTTTGTAAAGGAGTGATAATAAATGCACTGCTTGTTAAAGAGGATTCGTAGTGCAGGCCTACAGCATTGATCTGGTCAAAGACTCTTTGCAAACAAAACTCGTATATTTGTCATTACAAGCTGCTTTTCTATCTGTGTGTGGCAATGAACTTGTAAAAGATCTTCCTTTTTATTTGAATACTCTTAATTTCCTTTGCTTCCTCTGTGATAATAAGGACTTGAAATCAAATAGTGTCACTGCTAGGGTTAAATAATTCACTATGGAAAATCCTACATGTTAGAGGCAAGAGCTACTAGCACAAAAGAGGATAAACAAGCAAAGGTAAAAGTGTGCGTTTATAAAGACAGAACACCAAGGCCTACAAAGTAAAAGTTGCGAATATAATTATCAAAATGTCAACAAATATGCAAATATTTTATAATGTGGCTCTTACTGGATGACTCTGTTCCCCAGCTGACTCTTTAGAGATGAACTGTAAATTCTTCCATTTTTTCTCCTGCTTGGCCAGCTCCATCTCACACGTAGAGGTTTTAAAGGATTTCTTTGAAACTAGCTTTGCAGGTGACCCCAGTTCATCTCCCTGGGGGTGTGTAAAGCCCATATGAACAGAATGGGGATGTGTTAGAGGCATTTATAATCATTCTGCGAGAGGCCTAAGACTCAGTCTGGAGATGGAGGGTATGTCTAAGGTATGGAAAGCTTAACTGACGGCCTTAAAAAAAACCAGCAATGAGTAACCTGATAAATGGCACAGACTGTTAATTAGATGTCTAAATTTACCAATTGTGTCAGGAAAATTAGGACAGTGGGAACAATATGTCCCTAAGCTGCTCACTAAACAACTGCTGTGCTACTTATTTATATTTATCTGATGAAAAAGTACGTGCTGAAAGGAGCACAGGAGGAAGTCTCTCCTCTCTCACTAGCCTGAAGCTCCCAGACCTCTCTTCTCACAAGGCCTCTGTGTCCTGATATTCCCTTGTCTGAACTGATCATTGTAATACGTGGCCTCAGGAAATATTAAGCTGTTAGAGAATTTTGATAGCGTATGTACAGGAGGGAGCCGTGAGAGACTTCTAAAGCCTAATCTAATGCTCAGTGAAGGCAATTTACAAATTCCTGTTTGTTTCATCAGGAACTGGGTTGGGCCCACACTGATAAAAGAAAGAGGGAAGTCAGTTTCCTAGTTAGGATTCTCATTTAAGTATGTACATATTTAAATAAGTGTGTATTGCAAAATGTGGGGTATTTACATGTGGGTATAATTACGTGCATATTTAAATATATTTATAGCCAAGTAGGCAAACATTTACATATGTACCTGAGAAACGTGGCAGTTCCTCCTCCTGGAGGACCCTGGCTGCCCTGTGCCGTGGTGGTGGGAGCCTGGCTGGAGGAGGTCAGGAGAGGCTTCGTGCAGCGCTTCCAGCCGTGGAGAACACCACGACTCCCTTCCCATTGCTCCTGCTTCTGCTGCCTTCTGGTTTTCCGCATCTGCAAGGGTCAGGGGAGATTATAATTTCAGTTGTCACTGGCTGACTCTTAATTAGACAGGCAGAAGAGTGTAACTCTAAATTGCTAAACCAGTCTTTACCACCCTTCCCTGTGTACCTGATACTAGGCAAGGGATACCTAAGGGATAATAACGGTGTTTTGAAAGACAGCCGTTTTGTTTGTTTCTGACACTTCTGAGTGACAGCTTTCTAGTTGTATTCTCCCCAGAGCCTGCTTTGGGCTAGTTGGTTTGGTTTTAGTTGAGGAGGGGGTTGAGAACGGCTGTGTTTGCCGCTGGGCCGCCTGTGCACTGCTTGGTTCAAGGTTGCCTGTACGTGCACTGCCGTGGATGGGAGCTGCCAGCCCTGGTCGCCGGCTGTAGCCGTACGGGGTGCGTGGCGGGCAGCCCTGCTCTCCTGGGCTCACTCATGCTCCTGCAAGTGCAGCCCCGATTTTTGGAGCGCTGAGCCACGTATTGGCTAGAGCTGTGCAGAATGGCTTGAGCTATTTGTCAGGCAGGTGGTCGTTTAAATCCTTTCAAGGGAAGGTCAAGTACTTAATGCAAGCTTCAATATTAGTAAGAGGAATTCATGAGTGTTACTGGCTGAGGAGCCGAGATGTAAAGGGAGAGATACTGGGATTATAGGGATGGGAAAGATCTGGCTGGGTTTTTTCAACTGTGGCAGTGGCAAATCACAGTGATATCTGAGGAAGCTGGAAGGAATATGTTCCCGGGACAGCACTGGGACTGAGATCCCCAGCAGCAGCTAGTGCTGATCCCCTGTATCCAACTGCATCTGATTCTCTGCCGCTCTTGAAAAATCTACAATGCCAATGAGTTAATAACAGGAAAAAATACTAGGTAGGCTAGATTTATGGAAGGTAGTCAAGTCTGCCTGCCCTGCTTCATTATCAAACAGAGCATTATGGACTTCTAGGTTTGTATAGGTACATTTTTGGCATTGAATAAAAGCGGGGTGGTGGCATTTCCACTGTGAATGCCTTCTGCCTAGGAGAGGGATGCTGAAAAAGAAAATCGGGCAGCAGCCTTGCAACATCCTTTTTCAATATGTTAATGTACAAGATACGGTCTTTCATGTGTGTTTTTTGGGTTCTTTTAAGAGTTCAGATGAGAAGTTCTAAGCATTTCTTGAAGTAAAAGTAGGTGGTAACAAAAAATTCTGATTATATTTATATTCACTTTTCTTCAACTTTGATATGCACAATTTGCACGAAACAAGCTCTACTGTACAATTAATGTCAGACCAAAATAGTCTTGCTTATTCTGATTTTAGTTCCACTTGTTCCAATACTGACTTATTTTTGTTGATAAAAGAGGGGGAGGGGGAAACAACCTTTTATCAGTATGCAGGCAGTATAGCCGAAAATTTGTTAATCTCATAGTAGCTAATATAGTTTGTTAGCTCAAACTTAGCTTTAGCCCATGACCTCCAGCCTTTGCCCAGAAGAACAAGTTTTCAGGGAAAGAATCTGTTTGCAGCCTACTGCTTCCTTGGCTGCCCCTTTGCTGCCATACTCCAACTGGAGCTCTAGGCTTCGTCTCTCTCCTAACCCTATGGGCTGTCACATTCTTCAGGGATCAGGAAGCTTGCTCAACCTTGTTGTGCACCGCAGCAGTGTTGAGTTTTCTTTTTTGTTTTTCATTTGTTCTGGGAGAGGGTGACAGACAGAAACAGGAGGAAGTCAGAGCCATGAGGATCCAGGCAGCTAAAAAAGTTTGTCATCCCTTCTTGTCTTTTTTGCTGCTTCATTGGTGAGGCTGCTTTCCTAGTACAGAAGCATCTATTACTATAGGGTCCTATCCATTTCACTTCAGCAGTGCCACTGTTTTCTTAATAACTGCTTTTCTAAGGTATTGCAGGAGAAAATTCATTCTTGCTTTGGTGCAAAGGCTTAAAAAGCATATGGGGCAGTGGGAGAGAACCGACAGCTTCTGCAGCTTCAGGAAGGCCAAACTTTGTGCCTTTGGAAATCATCTTACGTAAGCAAAATTAAGAAGACCTTTCCTGATTTGTCTTAATGGCTTTCCTTTTAGAAGGACTTTTCCACGTCTTGATAAAGTTGCATTGAGATTATTTTCAACCAGTTTTCTCTCTCTGTTTGATATTTAGGAAAATAATGCATCTGAGAAATACTTTTTATTGAAAGGAGACATGGAGTTTCTCTGATGTGATAACTTGAATACCACAGGACAAACACAGTGTTTGCATTTGTTCCAAGCCAGCTGTTCTGTAAAATGGTAAACACTGCATCTACTGGGGGAATTTAAAAGATGGGCTAGATTGAAATAGACCTTTTTCCTTTGGCCCTGCCTCAGGGAAATGAACATCCCTTAGCAGTGCTGTGATTGGAACCTAGAAAGTCTATGCTCTGTCTCCTAGGCCATGCTTAGATTCAGGAGAATAGCTGCTAGAAAAAGGAGAAGGGATTTCCCAGGTGGAATATTGTTCAGGCCTCTATGTATATTTCGTTTTGGCTGGTTGGGCTGATAAGACAAATTAGAATGTGGTGTCCACTAAATATGTTTTTAAAAAGTGTAGTTAACAGAAATATAATTAACTTGCAGGTGAAGATATTTAATGCATAGGCGTTAGTGCTGTTGGGCATCTATCTTGACACTAGTGTTTCCTTTTCCCCAACGATCTTCCTCCACAACAGAAGTCACGCAGATATGTGATGTTTGTTCATCCCACGTTTATATTTTCCTTGTCTTTTTTTGCTTAAGCCTAAATACCACTTACAAATTCTTTTGTATTCAAATCAACAAAAAGTAAATATTTTGCACCTTAGCACAGTTAAATCTATTGTTTACTTTCTTCCCTTGTCCAGGCATTTTGCTCCTCAGGCTCGCCATTCCACCTTCTGGGAATGTCTTAAGCAAGATAAGAGCTTTTAGGTATCTCAATTCCTTTACCTTTTCCTTTTCGTTTCAGTCTTAAACAGTACTATTCACAGTGTATAAGACAGAACTCTTGCTGTCTTCTGCATAATTTCAACCAATCTGTTAAATACTAGTGATTTTTGTTAAGGATTTCCAATAGCAGCACTGTGGCATTAACTGGCTTTTACTACTCTGCTTATTTAGAGAATATGCCAGCTAAGTGCTAGGGGAAGTATGTCTAACAGCACAAAAGGTGTAGTTGTTAATTCCAGCTATTGTGAGTGGACCTGGGAGAATGTTTTTTCCCGGTGTACAACCTTCCAGTTATTGAAATTCAAGACCTTGGATTTGACCATGATTTCTGCTTTACATTCCTATATCCTGTTGCTTCTTTTTTCCAAGGATCACTGGACTATATTTGTAGTGATAGTTGTCTATTCAGCAGCAGCTGGACAAGAGGCAGTGGTACAAGTGAACAGCTATGTACAAGTGAGACAGAAGATGGCAGGAAATTGTATGACTGGAGGGAAAGAGGTAAAAGGGTTTCATTTCCCCCACATGAGAAGAAAAACAAAATTGAGACCAGGCAACTGGGCTTTAGGACCACAACAGAGTAACGGCATCATGGCACTATAAATCAATAATGCAGCTTCATCTAAAATTCTGTACGTCGTTGGTGCCGTTGTCTAGATGCACAGCGATAATAGGAGAGTACAAAGGCAACTCAATTATCATGACAAAATTTCTGTCTTAAATGTTGTATCTAATAAATAGAAAGAAGTAGTGGTATAGAGAGATCAAATAATGAGTGGTATGTAGTTGATAAATTGGGCACCTTTTTCATAGTTTACCGTGACAGAAGACCAAGGATACAGCCAAAGAAATGGAAATTGGGGTGCCTAAGTTGTTCCACGTTCAGGTCTCTAGTTTGTTTTACAGATTAAATACTTTCAGTTAAACATAATTCATCAACTGTCCGCACTCGTGTGGTGAAATCTGTGCTCATAATGTTGTGGGGGCTTTTTATGCAGTAGATTTTTGGACCTGTGTCCAAAACGTGTTTGTTCAAGAAGTGCAGAGTGGCTTCTCCTCCCCTCTGCTTTTGAAAGTAGTTTTTAAACAATGAGTTATCCAGTTAAGAAGTATAAACACTACATGTAATCAGTTGCAGTTAATGATGAATAAGCAGAATGTTCATTGTAATGAATACTGATTGTGTTCAATTCGTGGGTAACCTGGAAGCCAGAGTTTTTCCCTACAAATTATTTGATAGACACAGGCTAATAACTAATACAATCAGGAGAAATTGTGGTAGAATCAGGCACAGTTTGGAATCAAAAAAGAGTTAGGTTCCTTGACTGACTACACACCCTAGAGTAGTTTTTTATCGACACCATTTAGCTTTTATTCATGCAATGATGCTGTTTTCTTCTGGCATCTCCTGTGTCAGCAGTTTTAATGAAATGAGTGACAGACTTCATCTGTGTTCTTCAGCCTTCTATACTGCTATGAGCTTTGAATTTAACATTTGTTTTATCACCTTTGTAATTAAGCTTTTTTTCAGACTAACTTTTTTATGCTGAGATAATAATGTGCAGAATTTGTAGTGTATCTGTCCTCATTTTGGTCACTAGGTAAAATTAGCACCAGTTGTTTAGTACTGCAAATGGTTGTGTGAGTTGAATATAACCGTAGGACATGGAGCTGTGGGGGTAGTGGGAAAAGAAGTCGAAGCCTTTGTGTGGTGAACAAAGCGTCGCTGTATCTGAACAAGAAAGCAGATTTTTCCCCCCATCGTTACACACAAATTAACAGGCTGGCAATATAAACACCAATAATAAATAAATCTTCTAAAAATAATGTATAAACATCTGTGGCAGGGAGTCAGTGTGTGAAAGGCAAGAAATATGCAAGGAGGAAAAAGTTTTGGGAATCTGTGTTGTTTATGTTTTTTGTGCAACTTCAAGCTATGTAGTTGTAATAGCCAGCAAAATAAAAGTACTTCATGGTTTTAAGCACTATTCTAGCAATTTTCTCTGACCTTATCCAGTAAAATGTATTTCTCTATCTGATTGCTCCAGAATTACTGCTTTTAAGATTCAAGAAACAGAAGTGATTGCCAGGTCTTCACTGAAACCTTATAAAGAAAGTTTCTGGCGCATAGTTCACTATTGAAAGCAGATATGACAGCTGTGTAGTTCATGCAATTGACTAAAAATTTTAGTCACTTAGTTCTGATATTAATTCTTTATTTATAAAATGGCACTGAGGAGCGGTTTTTAATTTGTTCAGTCTAGTTTCCCAACCTGATGAGAGAGTCTATTGTGTAGCAGCTGGATGAAACCTTTCCCATCCTGAACCCTTGTCCTTTAGTGGCCAGAAACACATTTTAGGAGTATGGTGGAGACCTTTGCTTTTTCCTGTATTGATTAGTCACTCTCTTGGCATGAAATTAGGAGTGGAGTCCTGGAGCATTTAGCAGTCTTGCTGACTTGTTTTTATACATGCCATCTAGCTCCTGCTGAAAATACCCTGTAACCAAAAGCCACAATGTACAAGAGTTGAAAATACTTCCTTAAATCATTCTTAAAGCTTAAACTCAGCTATAACGAATCAATATGATTTTTAATAACAGTTTTCAAAATCTACCAGAAAATTGTGGCGAAAGATCTTGGCAAAGGCAGTCTGGAGTTCATCTTCCCTGAATATCGCCACTTCCCAGCTCCTGCTCCTGACATTTTGCTTTGTGTCAGTTTTCCTGTACCGAGGAGAACTGGGAAGAGCTTTCTCTTGAGATTTGTGGCAGAGGTTTTTGTTTAATTAACTGGCAAAGAGGCTGCCTGAGAGTGACAGACAGTGCCTCCTTCAGTCCCCCAGTGAGTGGTGTTAATTTCCTGCACAATACGGGGGGACATATTCCCATCAGTATGTCCACACAATTCTAACTGATGCTAATGAGAGCTGGGTGCTTGTACCAAAGGGGAAATTGCTCTCTGCGTGCCAGGGTTGCATCCCGAATCAGTGAACAGTGGGATCTCATCATTTCACTGGTTCTTTTTTGATGCATCGAGTCTTTCAGAAACTTCATTGGTTTTTTTCTCCTGTTGCTATAGCTATCCTAAGCCACGTTTTCCTAAGAAAACCACAAAATAATCTGGTATTGGTTTTGTCAGTATGCCACATGAAATGCTCTAAAGCTGGGATTTCTGGGAAAGTAGCAGAGGGAGGTCAGACTGATTCTTCTGGACTCGTTCAAAAATAGTGGTGAATCTGTTTCATGTGGGCAGCTGTTTGTCTGAAAGCTTTCTTTAGTACTATATGAAAGTGATTCAGACTCCTAATCCATCACTGGAAATCTCTGCTACCATCCAGGACACTTAAAGGAATCACATTTTCAGTTCTAATTGATAGCCACTGTTTTGACAGGCAAACAGATTTCTCCTCCCAGTGGCTTCATGCAAGTGGCCTCCAGCAGACCTTACCATTAGCACAATTCTACTGAAAAGAATATACGAGCTAATAATAAATCTGTAGGGAAGGATGTTAACCACAAACTACTATGTCTAATTAGTAGTGTACGATAACCAAGGCCAGGGAGGGAAGGTATTATTTATCAGAAGGATGGATTTTGACAGTTTAAAAATGCAAAACCATCCATTATTTATTATGCCGAAACACATCTCTCAAAATACAGTATATCTAACTTCATTCTTATTTTGGCGTTGTTTTGAATGTTACGGTTCTGTAAAAATGTCAGCTATAGTAGAGGCGCAGAGGTGGAATTTGTGATGCTTTAACTTCAGAAGTTCATTATGGAACCTAAACCCAAGTTGTCTTAGGTGTTCTCTTTGCCTTTACAACCTTCCTTTCCTATTCAAGAACCATCTGTCTCCCTCTTACAAGTCTTCCTTAGAAAGAGTCTCTTCACCGTGTACTATCTCTTAGTTCAGAGTTTCTCAAGCACTCTGAGCAGTGCGGAGCTCAAATACAGGCTAATGCATCCCGCTGAGAAAGAGTGGAGACCGTTTTTGGTAGCTCAGCTACTGTAGAGATCTCTGCGTGTCTCTACCGCATATTGCTGCGCAGCGTCTCAGAGGCAAGAGCGCTGGTTCCCAAGACACATTCCTTTCCTGCAGTCTCCAGCAGAAATCTCAAGGAAGAGGTATTTCTGTAGCAGTGCAGCAGCAGAGCATGTGAAGGGAGTGTGGAGCAGGGAGGGGGAGAGTGCATGTGTTAGGAGAGGAGGAGAGAGTGACTGAGGAGAGAACTTAAAGGAGATGGGGGAGAGGGGGAATAGTCAAGGGGGAAAAGCATCATAGCAAACTGGTTGGAAAATAAGGCAGGTAGATACGCAGTGATAATGTAATCATAGCTCTGAGGTGATTAGCAGAGAAAGAAAATAGGACCTTTTAAACTGGGCAAAGTCATTTTTACCTTTCGCGTCTCAGTTTCTTCATTTGTAGAATGGATATGCTGATATACACTCAGTTGGTCACTAGAAAGTCACTACGTTCCCATAGAGAACAGAGCATTCATGAAGGCTGGGGTGTTATACCAATTGAAACATAGAGGAGTCCTCTGTATTCCTGCTATTTTTTAAGGATCATGCTTTTCCTGGAAATCTCGTTGGAACATGCAATGAGCAGTTTCACTTCTTGAAACTCAGATAAGCTCCAACAAATCCCCATTGTGGCATGTAAGGGGAGGAAGGCACGCAGTTTGGTTGAGAAGGTATTGCAGTGGTGAGATGAGTCTGACACCTCGAAGCGTCATGGCTCTGAGTGCAAATGTAGCAGGGTTTCAGTTTTGTTTTGCAAATGTCATGTATTTAATTTGCCTCATGAGTTTTGTATCTACAGTTCAGATAACGTCACAGTTGCATGTTGTTTTTCCATAGCCAAGAGGGCTGAGCAAAAAGTTTTGTAGTGTGAATGGGAGATGGTCATGTAGTGCCACAGTAGCTGAAATGATAAGAAAAGCACCATGAGAGTTGTATGAGTACGAGAAAAATGAAAAGTCCTTCCCCTTATAAACATGCATAATATGTATGTATAGTATACGTATATATGTAGTTGATACTTTGGTGAATTCTGGGGTCGTGTGGATAGTAGTAGGGAAAAGAGACAGAGGAGAAAGCATGAAACTAAAGAAAAAACTTATCAGCCTGTTCTTGTCAAGTTTGGCAACCAAAGAGCTATCCTTTACCTCCCTTCAGTTGGTCCTTTCCCTGTCCCACCTTGAAGTGGTTCTCAGTTACCTGCAGAGGGCTGGAGTTGCTGGTGGGACACTGAGGCGTGCTGGCTTTCACTTGACTGCAGAATTTCCAAACCCACATCTGAGAAAAACCACAAAGTCAGCAAGTAGTTCTAGAGGGGCAGCTGGTAACATCCACAGACTGCACAGGGAGGCTCTGTCTCCTACTTTGTCTTACTGACTGAACCTTAGAGGAACAGATTTAGTCAGAAACTGCATTTATCTTTTTCCTGCTAGCCTAACTGCCTGCGTTGCTCTTGCTTTTCTTTTAGTGGAGGGATGAGAAAATGGGTAACTATGAAATAGGAATTAAGAAAGCAGAGTCAAGGGCTTAATACTCTGGTCCTTTTTCTTTGCTTTGAACACGGAGTTACCATGCCCAGGATGCAGGTATGATTATCACATTCCCCTGGGGCTGGCAGGTGGCATTTGCAGAACAGGCATAGCTATGTTTCTGTGCACTGTCTGAGAGAGAATTAGCATTTGCTTCAGAAGAAATTACTTGCCTGTACGGTGAAACCAAAAGGGGAAAAAGGCTGATGCTGTATGAAAGTAGGGAAAAATGAGAATGTATGGGAATTATTCCTTACTTGAGTGGAGGGTAATTCCACAGTCTAGTGGACAAGCAAGCAGGGCTTGTTGCATTGGACAGACTAGAAATCAATTTTTTCCTTCTTCTGATCAAGTTGTAAATCACCGCTGTGCTCCATTATTGCAGTTTTCTCTTTCTTGATGTCTGTGATGTGGGATGCAGAATTCCTGTACTAGTGACCAAAAAGACCAGTAACATGGTCATCAGATGATTGAAGCATCATTTAATGGAAACAAATGTATAGCTCCCGTTCAACATTACGATTTTCCTGGTCAGATAATAATAGTGGTGACCCGTCTTCATAAACACTATCTCCAACACTGAGACTACTTCAGCATGTTTTCTAAAAATAAGTTCCTTGAAGTATGAAGTTTAACTCTTCATAGCTGCCTTCTGTTTTCTCTATTTACATAATAGCCAATGAGAGTTATTCCGTTCCATTGGTTCAGTAGATGGACTCTGTGGTTTTGCAGGAACTTCTTCTAACTCAGATGGCCCATCTTAGCGCACCATCATGGTCCTTGGGTTTTGTCTTTGGTCATTTCATATGCTGTGGAAGTAAGATTTGATATATGCTACAGATGGACAGAACTGCCCCAATGGTAAGGATTTCCTAATACCTAATTACCAGAATGAGTTACAGTATCTCACTTCCATCTAAATTAAGAGCAAGTTCCACATTTAAAAACGAAGGATAAGGGGCTCAAAGGCTTAGGGAAGATGATGGGTGAAAAGATTTTGGGGTGATTATTTAGATTGCCTTTGTTCTGCAATTTCTAGGCAGAAGAACGATTTCTTACATTTCACATGGCAGACAGCCTCCAGTCTTTTATCTGATCCCGAAACGCAGATAATATCCGAGACAATGATACCAGCAATGAAGATTTTCTTTTATTGCTGTCCACATGGTTCATACTCTGAGTAAACTTCACTGTGTAATTTAGGGCTTCGGTTTGACATTTCGCTTCTGCACGTGACCCTCTCCATTGAAGACTGTAGATTATTTACCTGTGAGGTGTTACAGCAAGCAGCTTCTCAGATTTGGTGCTGGGAATTCTTTCATTAGCCCTTAAGTCTGTGAACAACGTGATGATCCAAGCATTAATACAAATGTGATTAACCGTCTTTTCTCAGCTTTGTTTGCTTTGTTCTACTGATGCCTGCAAGTTACATGATGAGCAGCATGTACAGGGTACGCATTAAAGGCAGTTCCCCATTGTAGCAGGCTTCATGGCGAATTTATTTTCCTTTTAGCAAAACTTCAGTGGGGAAAAAAATTGCACTGTTGATTTATTTTGAATGTACTCCTGGAAGGCTTACTAAGTATGCCATGTGGAAAGCTCCTTGAAGTGCTGAGGGTTAATACTCTCTGCTCTTAATTTCAAATTCCAGATAAATATGGTTTCAGCTTTGATCCTATCTGGACTAATTCTTTGTCACTGTACTAATTAATTCAGCATGCTGCAGAAAAGATGCTAATTTGGGCATCAAAGAAATAAATGGGTGGAGGAGGTTGTGTTTAATCAGAGTTGTTAAAAAGATAAGTTTTACTCCCATTAGACTGGATCTAGAAGCTCAGTCATTTTAGTGTAGCTCCAGCAGCCTGATACAATAAATTAAAAAAAAAAAAAGGCACTTGTTCCCTTAATGTTGACGTAACACGAGCAACGTATATTGGTGTTAATAATTTGGATTTCTTTATATTTGCTTTTTCTACATAACCTCATCTTTTCATGCTGACCATAAGCAGTTTAACTTTGATCACAATGTTAGACTAACGTGGATTATCTCCCAAAATAATTAGAAGGTGGCTAAATATGAGGTTACTTACAGTCATGAAGTATCTGTGCAAAGTGTCTGTGAAATATCTTTGCAAATGTATCGTTTGCAAAACACAAATAATAATCGCAGCATTACTGTTCTAACAAATTGTCGTTTGCCTCCATTGATGTACTAAATCAGAGGT
Source organism: Rhinoptilus africanus (assembly GCA_013400135.1). Taxonomy (NCBI): domain Eukaryota; kingdom Metazoa; phylum Chordata; class Aves; order Charadriiformes; family Glareolidae; genus Rhinoptilus; species Rhinoptilus africanus. The sequence goes on along the minus strand of VXBO01000758.1, from coordinate 432,045 downwards.
TAGGTTATTTTTCCCTTTTCGTGGGAGCAGGGTTTGGTTGCAGAAGGTGCCTGGTTGTTGGCTGTGGAAAGTGCTGCTCTTTCCGCCTGGCTCCGGCGTGGCGCTGCCCTGGGCGCGAGCCCCCGCCGGTGGGCAAGCAGGGAGGCAGTAGGCTAGCCACGGAACTCTTTCCTGCAAGCAAACCTCACCAAATCTAGTTAAAAGTGGATTTTTCCTTTTCTTTTCCAAGCCTCTTTCCAACTTACCAAACAGCATTGATGTTTACACGGCACTGCCCAGCCCAGCAGTGGTGTTCCCATTTTACCCCTTCCTCACCCTTTCCCCAGAACTGGAGGCACTACCCACCTGGGAGCAGGGGCTGAAATGGCCCTCTCCTGTGTTCGTCATCTTACCAGGGCTTTTCTCTTGCCCTGCCAAAGCAGGGAGAGCAGGTCAAAACCTGCACCTGGGCAAGGCTTTGTCATAAGGAGGGCTTGCTGCCGTAAGTCTCGTACACTGGGGCATCCCGGTGTCGCTGGGGCTGAAGCCTCCACAGAGGGAATGGGACCCAGTCACTGGGAGCATGGGGCTGGCAATGGGGCAAGGAAAAGAGTTGCTCACCCCTCCTGGCTCTCGGGCCCCTGCACAGAGCTGCCCGTTTACCAGAAACTTAACTTGTATCACGGAGGTATTTTCACCCACTGGGATACTGCTACAGATGTGAAGAGTGTTGCCCAGCCCTTGCTGTGCGTGCTCCATTCTCAAAATGTCAAAACGTGTTTTACCAAAACATGCTCTCTTCTTTCTGTAGTTTTTTCAGCTGTTGCAGAGCTCTTGGTCCCACTGGTGTAATACTCAACGGCATGCTTCTGCCCAATAAGTAAACATTTAATAACAAACCTTTTAGGTACTTAGAGAGCCACTAAAAAGGTAAAAGATGTATTTCATTAATGCTGCTATTAACATAAATGTAAAATGAGCCTGGCCTGTAATCACCAACAAGTCTGACTCACTAAGGATCTTTATGGCAATGTTTAATACTCTGTAAAAGTGTATGTATGAAAGTGATTAATCAAAGCACAGCGCTGCTTCTAGAGTATTTCTTCTGCTGTAAAGTTGAGTGATAAAATAACTTAAAACATGCGGCAGTAGTGGCAGTTAATAAGCATTTTATAGTCCCTGTGTGGACCTGAAAATCATACCTTATTAGTATCTTTATCTTTCTTGCTCACTCATTCATTCTTACTTACATTTAAATTTAATTTTAAGGGTTATTTCTAGTCTTTCATAAGGGAGCTGCTTTAATAATCTCGGCATTTTTCCCCATTTGCCGTGAAATGACAAGGAGCCAGAGCTTTTGTTATATGTACTTTACAAATCACTCTGTTTTTTTACAGATCATTTCTGGAGATGTCAAGATTTTATGACAGTGTTAGGGTTTGTATCTTGCTTGACTGTGTCATGTGCCCTCTTGAATTATTTCCCCGCAGATGTTTGAAATTCCATCATGTCCCCTGTTAGCTGCAGTGACACCTGCTGATCTAGGGCAGCTGAATTAACTGGGAAATCCAAACTGCTGAATTTAGTCAGCAAGCTGCTTAGGGTTCCTCCCACCAGATGTTTCTTCAGCTTAGAAGTCCAGGACTTTATAGACCTGCCTGCTTTTTAATCCTTGAAGCAAATATCAACACATTTGAGATCTGGAAGCTCACGGCTCCACACAGAAACACTGTGTTGCCATGACCACAGCTTTAGGTCGTGCATATAAGACGTTTATCCCAAGTATAACAGGGCAGGCCTATACGAGGTTTGTTCTCATTTTTATCCCTTGAAAGCCTTGAAAAGAAGCATACGTATGCTTTAATGCTATAGTCAATTGAATGGTAATAAATACTGCAAAAAGACGACGCACATTTGGTAGTCAGAGATTTTATTAATTTAATGCTTCTAAGGCAAAAAGTGCTAGTTATTTGCAGGGCACCCATATTTTCCTTTGAAATTTGTATAAATGAGATAGTCCCTCACTCTTGAACAGCGTGTTTTCAGCTGTTGTGTATGGGCTTTTCCCATGAGGATGAATCAATCTGAGGTCTGATCACATGAAGAAAATCCCTTTATACTTCTGTTTACAGGAGGACTATGCTCTGAGTAGCTGGAATATTAATTTTCTCAACTGAAAAGAATACTAAGGTTATTAGGGCTTTAACTTCTTTAACAGTACTTCCCAGGCATTTACAGTGGATAATCAGAGAACTGGGGCAGTCACTCAAACAAGCTGGGAAGATACTGGTTTTATTTCCTTACTGTTGTTATGATTACAAGGGGCTTCATTTGACATAAACCGATTATAGATGGGTATAGAATGAAGATACAGCTGATTGGTTTGTTTTCAGATCTTCTAGTTATATTTCTGTTTGCTACATAAAGTTTTCAGAGTATCAGTTCTGTCAGATATGAAGAGAATTTTTCTGTGCACAGGATAGCAAAACAGACCCTTTAAAAACGTGTGCCATACATTTTTCCATGAATGTTTTTATTCTTCTGTCAGTAGTATTAATGTGGAAAGCAGATTTTGCCACAATCCAATTATTTGTTGCCTGGAGAATTGGAAACTTCAAATCCTCAAGCCATTCAGTTTCCATAGAATTTTAATATGGATTTGATTAATTCCATAGTATAATTTTGACAATAGATTTTTTTCCTGTCCTTGTTGAATTCAGTGGAAGGCCTCACACTGATGCCTGTTTCTGAGAACAGGATCAGACCCAGTTGTGCAACAAGTACTCTTACTTCTTTTTGTTGTTGTTTTTCCTATAGGCAGCAGAGAACCATTAGGCCTGTAGTGCACAAATCCATGCAAAATTACAATGGGTAGAAGTTAATTTTGTCGTTGGAAGCCCATGGCAATTAGAACACATTAGTGAGCAGACCATAAATTTTAGGACAGGGTGCATAAATTCAGACAGAGCTGGTGCTGGGATTTTTGTGGTTTTATGTTGTCTACTCTATATTGCTTTTCTTAACAGCGTTAAATTTTTGCTGCTTTTATTTTTTAACGCTTGTGCACGATTTTTGTTAAGCTGAAAAACATATTACAATAATAATAAAAGAGAATGGATTTTTATGGTATTGCAATGTGCAAAAGATGACAAAAATCTGAACATTTCCCTAGCCTTGAGCTATATGCTGTATACTTAGTGTAACAGGTAAAAATTGTAAGCCTGCACAAATCCCATCTGATGCCAAAAATAGCAAAAAACCAAAAGTTGTTTTCATCAAGACCAACTGACTATTCCCAATTTATAATTATTACACTGGAGCTTGCCAATTGTATGGCAAGAGCAGCTCTACCAGCAAACAGCACTCTTTGCTGAGAGTTGTCATGTTGGCAGTTATTACAATCAAAATTGTCACTTTATTTTATTTAAAATGTATTTCCCTGGTAAGCAAGAAATAATGCCTAGACTTGAAAGGGATGTATGTTGAAGATTTTTTTTTTTTACATTTCTCTTGAGTAAGCAACATATCCAACTCCCTGCAGCAATACAAAATGCCCAAGAATAATGTTTTCAAAATCAATATGTACTACAGTTGAATATGAGGCTCCACAAACCCATAATTGAAACTATGGGAGAAAAGCAGGCAGACTGAATATAAACAAAGTACCCGAGTCGGATTTGGACCAAGATGCAAGTGCTAATACAGCCTCTCTTGAGAAAACTGCAGTGAGACCTTCCCAGGGTGTGCAAATGTCAGAAAGCAGAGGTGTTTCAGTGCAGCCTGCTGGTGCTCATCCCCAGGCAATTTATTGTTTGGCTGCCTGACGTCTCTGTAGAGAGCAATATATGCAGAATTTCGTCTAGCTTTTCTTTTTCACCTGGGTCACCTCGTGTCTGTGAGCCCTTTTCCCTTTGTATCTTCCCGCTCTGTGTGTGCGACCTCTGTCTCTCTCTTGTGTTTCCCCACTGCTGCCTTCGCTGCCACCACCCCTCTCTGGTGGGGTTTGTGGCTCCACGGTCTCTTGGGACTGCTAGACCTCAGAAAGCAGCAGTGCAATCAGTGTGCTGCCTTCTGCTTGGGAAAAGCAAAAGCACGGAAAGTATCTGCTGTCTTTCTAGAAGCACTGAAATGAGCGGGGACCATAAAAAAAAGAATCGAAGATTGTTTATAGATAACATGTATGTATATTTTGATCAAAGGATCCCTCAAAGAACTTAAGACACCATCCATCTCTATAGCCACACATAGGAAGGAGGAGAAAACCATGCACTGAGATAGGACTCTTCCTGCTCCCCAGCACAGTCCTAGGCAGAGCCATGGTAAAGCATCTCATGTTAATACCTGTGCTATTTGCCCTTCTTCTCATTAGCACCACACAATACATGTCTGTCTCTTACGCCCATCATTCCCTTTCTAACCAAGTTCTTACTGTCTGGAAGACTTGCGACAGAGTCCCTAAGAATTTTATTTGACCATAAGCTCAGAATTATTGATTAAATTCACAAAAAAATTGGATCATTAACTTATGAGCCTGACAGAGTATTTGCAAGATTTCTGCTTTGGTCAGAGGAGAAAACTGAAGGCAATGATTTTACAGCTTAACTGTATGCACAGTAGTTCAGCTATTCCACTTGAGGCAGTTTGGCTGACTTGAAAAATAAAATGGATAAATGAAAGATTACCAAGGCAATGCTGCAGACTTTCACAGAAGAATTTGCAGTTTGGGGTCAGAGTAATTAGTTTGCAATATGATATATTTACTGAAGAAATCATTACTTTTCTTTACATTGTTGCCATGCGTGTAAGGACATACTAATTTGTATGGAAAGGCACAGATTGATCATTTACTTGTGGAACTGAGACTTTCAAATTGAGGAAGAGGAGGGGAACTTTTTATACTTTTTGGCTCATAATTCATGAGCATATTTGACATACTTGACCCCACTATTCTGTCTAGCTCCATCAGAAATGAAATGTAGCTCCCCAGTTCAGTCACCTTTTATAGGCTGCATAAAGCAGACTTACGTTATGCGTCTTTGTACAGTGTATAGAACAGTGGGACCCTCGAATTGATTGGGGCCTTTGGAGGACTCTCACAGCATAAATATTACATGATAGTATATTACTAGGCAGAAAGAAGAACCCAGAAGTAGTTTAAAAAAGAGCCCTTTGAACTGTCCGGTTTTGTACTTTCAGAATATAGCAAGATTTTATTCTTTCCGATTGCATCCTCATTTAAACAAGAAACAAATCCTTAAATTAAGGTCAGACATGACTGAGAGACAGTAGTTACTGATAAGAGCAGAACATATGGTCCAGTCTGAGTGCTGGCACCACAGCCACTGCATTTTACTTTGAGAGCTGTCCTGTGGTAAGAACCACTTTAAAATGTGTCCTATTAGTAGTCTAGCCCTGCAGTGTCTTGCATTTCAGGTTTGGTGGGGCTTTTCAACTTTGTGTTTCAAGCAATAGCTTTCAAAATTGCAGGGTCCAAATCAATTTGTAATCAGTCCTTCCTGTTGCATACGGAGCATTTAAAACTGGTAACTTATTTTGCAACGTGGGAAATATATATGTGACTATGATAAAAGCTCACATGTTCTGATTGCCTAAAATTTCTGTGGTTTATGACAGATAAGTACTGTTTTTTCTACTAGTAATTATTTCCTCCTGACTCCTTCCTTGATATCTTAAACAGATTTGGAAAGAAAAAAGAAGATAAAAGTGGGAAAACAGATCAGAAGGGGAATCCAAGGCAAGGCGTACTTAAAGAGGAGGAGCTGGAGAAAATGAAAGATGAACGTGAAAGGTGAGTAAACGATGGCAACATCTTCATCAGATGAAAAACTTCAAAGCAAGGGATCACTTGAACGGACAGACAGACAGCCTGGCCGGAGATGTCCCAGACCATGCCCACTGGCAATCAGGTCCAGGCACCACAGAGCTTTAGGCTGAGGCAGGGCTGCTGTATGACAGGAGCTTGTCTGTCTCCTGCAGTTTCTGTGCGCTTCACTGTGGTAGGTGCTATTCAGATCCCAACTTCTGCTAGGCCTGCTGAAGACCAGTTCCTTCAAAACCTGTTTCAGCTCTGACCATTCCCATGACCAGCTGACTTGGTAACTTTTTTCTCTAGTTCTCTAAAGCGAGAACTTCCCCCCTTCTTTCCTGACAGTCTGTGCTGTGTTTTCCAGCATTTCAGACCTCTTTGGATTCAGCTGGCTGTGCCATCAAATGGTAGTTTTTGTACTTAGGTATCTTCTTTTCTGCACAGAGTTTGCTGGTTAGCCACATGTTACAGAAATATCCAGTCAGCAAATGCTGAGTACGCCAAGAGGCAGCAGGAAGGAAGCAGGTTCAAACCGTTAAAATCAATCTGAAGAGGCAAGGGTCTGCAAGCAGTGGGGTGGGTGAGATGGGCAAGGCAAGAAGCTGGGTATGTGCCAGCTGGGAGTTGGCATATTTCTTAGGTAAGGCTCTGAGACTGAAATGAACAGAACTGCTGATGTCAATAAGCCTGGTTCTATGTCTTTTTCATAAAATACTCCTTTTTCGTGATCAATCTTAGCAGCTTTGTTATCTTTCCAGACAAAGAGAATTTATAGTTTTCTGCTTTCCCCCATGTCTGCCCTTCAGGAACTGGGGAGAGTTTATACGTACTGACAAGGCTCAGCAAGCTCCTCTCTCCCCGAACTCCTCCAGATGTGCTTCATGATATGCAGAAGAAGGTCTTTGTCTCCCTCTGATTGCTGCTATCAGAAAAATTTAAGAGCCCATACTTGTTGGCTCTCAAGAGATGTCTGCAGTTGCTGTAAAACTTTCTACCAAGCTTTAGTCGTATGGGTTGTCAGGGCGCATGGGAAGAGCTTTCATGAGTCTCTTTCCTTCACTGGAGCATCCTGCCTCTGGGAGATGGAATGGAAGCAGATTTCTTTTGGGCAGGCAGGGTCTTTCCACATGGGCCAGCCTTTGTGATGCTAGTCAGTGCCAGGGAAATGACGCCCTGCTTTCATTCCAGTCATGCTGTGCGTGGTCAACCATGCAAGTGGTAGCTAATGGGTTTGTTGGGGAAAAGGAATAAATACAAACCCCAACCCTTGAAGTTTGCTGCTGATACATACTGCCTTAAAAGCAGGTAATGTATCCAGTTGCTACAGTGCTGCTACTGGATACGCTTAGCCAGTGTTTAAGTATTTAGTTCATTTAAGTTAAGTAATGTCAGGAGAAACTTTGTGCCATTTGTTTTAAAATTTCTGTGCCGTGTCCTTGATTTTGCCAGATTGATGAGTGCCTTTATTTTAAACTGCTGACTCCCAATTTGGATACTGGCAATTTGAGAGGTATGTGTCCTTCATTTTAAAGAAGCCAGTGTCTTTTATTAGGATCCTGGCAAGCTAAGAAGCATGTATCCCATCTGTTAAAGGGCCAGTGTCATTTACTAAAATGTTGGCAGACTGCAAGGAATGAACCCTTCTGTCCAGGGGTCTAACATTCCAATTGGACACAAGATAATTGTTATTAATATTTCTTTAGCATTGTATGCTTTTTTTTTTAAATTACAGTCACTGATTGACAGTAACTTGGTACGGCTGCATTAGAACTGGCAGCTCAATGTCTTCATCATTCTGGTTTCTCTAGTAATGATTTCAATTTTGACCTGGAAGAGTTTGCGACTGAAATGGAGAACAGCAGGTGTGTTGAGAAGTGGATGAACCAAGATGATATTTTTAACTCACTTATTTGATTCTTCTTCTGTAATGAACAAGAATAGAAATATCACACTATTTTTTTTATCAGGTAATAGAGCTTATATGTTTGGGGGATTAAAATTTAAGAATAAAAAAATGGAAGAGGAGCAAGATAAAGCAATTACTTTATCCTCAAAGCAATGCAACACATGGTGTAAAAACCAGCAATTCGCTTAAACTTTTTAAATGAAGTAAGAGCATGGCTGTATGTGTTTGCCCACATAAGGCTATCTAGAGGCTGACTATCGAACCCTTCTTCAGTTGATCATAAAACAGAAGAGGCTTTATCTTTCCTAGAGGAAAATTATATAAGGAAGCTAGTTCTTATATATGGGTAAGAACTTGTTTAGGAAATGGATTAAAATCAGTGGAAGGAAGCATTATCTGACTTAAAGGTAATTCAGTCCTTTTGCTTAGTTGTTGACTGCTCACCTAGTGATGATGCTCAATAAGACAGTAAAGACAAGTTTTATAGCTCTGTCCCAAGATTTAGTAATTCTATAATGTAATTCAAGTCCAAGATTTTAATGCAGATATTGGCAAAGAAAACCTTGTGGCACATTCACACCATAGATCTTCTGCTTCTATGACTTCACTAGCTGTGATCCTGCATACTTGGTCTCATATCTATAAAACCAGGCTTCACTGAAGCTTACTAGAACATAGACATATTTTCCGATCTGTTGTTGTTGAGAATGAAATGAGTATATGATAAAACTACCAGGGATGTAATAGTAGAATAGACTACAGAACCAGTGATAGAAATGTAGGAGGTTTTGTCTCTTGTTAAGAAATCCTGTATTTAACAGCTCAAACAAAACACAAATGTTTTTTCTAACATTTAACCTTTTTAGAATTAACTTAAACATGCACCTCATTTCATCTTTCAGAGATTAGCTATATAAGTAATTCTTGTTCAGATCCTCAATCTAGTAATTGCAATCTTAAAGGCAGGTGTTTTGCTTAAACTTCAGTTTTCTTAAATGCTGACTGTCTAAATATTTCAGGATCTGTCGTACTAACTGATACTATGATTTTTCATCTGTCAGTTTTTTCAGAGAGCAAGCTGTCCATTTTGGACATTAGTGGGAGAGGGCAAAGTAGTAGATTTTTGGGCTGGGTGTGACAGGATTAATGATCAAGTGCATTTCAGCATCTTAGCAGCTGCGGACCTTGCATGGTTTTGGATGTTGGTTTTGCATGCAATATATGCTTGGCAGCTCTCCAGAAAACAGAATACTGTTCCAAGATCTCAGCTGAGAAATATTTTTCAGTCGGAAGTGCATTTCCAGTTTACAGGAGTAGGCCATCTCTCGGAGTTCTGCAAAGAGTTTTTTGATTGGTATTGGATAGGTACAATAACATCTCACAAAATTCCTGGGATAGGCCTTGTATAAAGGATGCAGCCTTCTTCCAGAAATTTTGACAGGATTTACAGACGTGCAGAAATGTCAGATGTGTTCGGTGCACAATTCTGGGTTGTCTGTGCAGTACAGGCTCAGTGACTCTGGCTCTGACAGGAGACATCAGATCTTACGTAGGTGTGCTGCATGAACGTAAGTCCATCATGCTCAGAATAGGTTGGATTTCCTGCTTGCACAGAGAAGGAATTGTACAGTGCATGTGCAACAAGTCTGGCACATCCCGAATGTGTTAGAGCTAGTAGGCGTATGCAGACAGAGTATACAGCACCCACTCCGTAGTGCAGATGCTTCCCAAAAGGATTGGACTTGCTTGCACATTGGTCCTCAGCACAGATTTGCCTGGCAACCCCTTTTACGGGCCACCAAGTTTCAGATTTGAATGTCAAAAAACGAAAATAAACGTATTATTTCTCTAGCCTATTAATTTTTAATTCCATTTCACGTTGTCCTCAGTTTTCAGTACCACTTTCTGCGCTGCCTTGTAGCTGCAGTTCTCTGAAGCAGCTCCACATCCTGCACTGAAATGCTGACATCATTATTTTTTTTTTTACTGCTTGTATTCCCTAGCAATCCCCACCAAGATCAAGGTCTCATTGTGCTCGTTGCTGTTAGAGAAGCTTGGGCCTGACCCCAAGCACTTACAGTTGGGGTAGAAGAGAGAAAATCTGGCAGGAAAAGAAAAAAAAAAAAAAGTCCTGTGGGTGGGAATCTGACTTGCAGGCAGTGCAGCTGCTTGTCCAGGTTCCTAAAAGGTCCTTGTCAGGCTAGGAATTTGTTCCAGACCTCAGCCCCAGGCCTTCTTTCTTTTCAAAGACAGTATTTTATTATACGACTACTACTTCTGCAGGCTTCAAGTGGTTAATGGGAACTTAGGATGTTAGGCATTCCCTGTTTAGTAATAGCCTTATCTGTATCAAATTGAATATGAAGTCAGCACCTCCTCTAAATTTCACTATTTTCTTCTTTTCCCTCTGCCTCCCTTAGCTTTCCTTGTGCCACAGCAATGCAGTGTCACTGAAAGCTGACTGGAGAAAGCCAGAAGTTCACGACAGAGGTGGTTTAGGAGGACTGACTGAACTGGTGGTACAGTTCTCTAAGGTGGTGGTTTGTCCTTCCTGACACAAGTCGAGCGGTTCATTGGACTGAGGCCCTATTTCAAATAAGCTCATCATTTTGTTCATGCTTCAAAGAGTTTGGCTGTAATAAAGCATGTGCTCCAAAGGTCTAGAATCTGCCCATAAAAGGAAGAGGCAAATGCTACATCTGAGGTTTATTTTGATCAAGCTGACTCAAATCTGTATTTTTAGTGTGTTTTGTATAAATTACTCAGAATTTATCATTTTAACAACAAGATGTTCACTACATTATTAAATAAGGGAATAAATCCTTTCTTTTCTTTCCCTCAAAACAAGATTTCTTTTCCTCCCTTCCTCCATCTTTTTCCCCACTCATTTGTGATTGCTTTTTAATTTTCTAACATTTGCAAATCATTGTAAAACAAAATAGATAAATATATTAGGCACTTGAGTTTTACACATAATAATTTGTTTGCCTTTCAAATGCAAATAAAGTGACTATCAATTGAAAGAAAACTATTTTTTCCTGTTTGTTTAGGATTATTTTACTGGCATATTCCTGCTGAGACCAAAGTCTCTCTTCCAGCAGAGTTGAACATTTCCTTGACATTAGAATAAAATTTCACAAAATGAAATATCTTGTTGAAAATGGGGTGATTTTCAAAAGTAGCGTATGAGCTGAATAAGGAAGGACTCTGTAAAAAATAAGTCTGCACTTGTTTGTAGTAGTAGTTTGTTGTTTTGTTAAAACAGACTTGGTTTTGCACTCCTCATTGGAATTGAGGAATTTTTTTTCAATATTAATATGTTTTTGAGTAGATTGTTAGAGCAGCAGAAGCAACATCTGGCCCTTGCTTTCTAAACCTATGAACTGAATGCCTAAGTTACAGTGAATCTCAAATTTGAGTAAAATTAAATGGTTTTAGTTTTTATATTAAAGACTGAATTTCCTTTACTCCTCGGAAACCTTCCAGCAACTGAAGAGCATATCTCTCTTGTCTTATCAGCTCTGATGCCTGTTGCCTGTTCCCATAGTTAAAAAATCAATACATATGGTTTTGATATTTGGCAGCGGTTTAATTTTGCAGCTGCAAGATCCATGTACGAAGGGAATGCATCCTACAGAAATAAAAACATTTGGAGACCACTTATATATGAGAGTATATTTGTGAGTGAAACTCCATTCCATTTCTGTCAGCATTTGTTTCATTATATTTAATTACAAACAATTTGTATGTTTCTGGAACTCAAAAAGAAAACAAGAATAGCTGCATCCATGGCAGTACAGTAGAAAAGCCAAATTGTTTTGAATCAAAAGTTGAAACTCAGGCTGTTACAAAAAGTATGATTTTTAAATGTGTAGTACATCTTAAAGCGTGCTCATACACACACACGTTGTTACCAAACCTGTGTAGCTTTTGTGCTTGTGTTATCCACTTGCCAAGTCTAAAAGCATTGTTATGGCTGCTTATAGTTCATCCTGATGGCTGATAAAATGTTGGTAATTGCTCTTCTCGCCATTAAGCTCTGTGTTTGGGGCTCCTGAGCTTGTGCATCATTATTTATTAAGGGTTAATCCAACATGGTGTATCTGTTCATTGAGTATTCCTGACTTTGCAGCACAGCTAGGTCCTGTGGTTTAGACAAAATAAAGTGTTGGATGGGATCCCAGTTTTAATACTCCCAATTTATTATAACCATTGAACCCTGATCAGATCACAGATTGGATTGGATCCCAGTTTTTTAAATGTCCCAATTTATTGCTGGCTTGCAACCCTGATAAGAATACATATTTGATTAAGGCTTCAGTTTTCAAAAATTCCAGTTAATTACTTTTAGATTCTTATTAGATCATAGCCGTGTAGTGTGGTATGTTGAAGTTATGAAAAAATTACTGGATGATGTTGCACAGGTCAAGGTCATAGTTTCATTTTGTGCTGACAGTATGAAGTTATCAGATTTCTGTTTATTACTGTAGCAGCACTTGCACTGGACAGGAGGACAGATTAATCCCAACCCATTGATTCTGAATGATTCTCATTTTAGATCTGCTGCTGCTCTGCATACCAGGACATGTAATAAAAGCCTACCACTGAACACTGAGAGACTGGTGTTGGGTTATGAGTAGCTGAGGTAGACGTCTCTCACCTACCTTTCACGTGTTGTGTAGAGCCAAACAGCAATTTTTGAGCTGCTTCATGTGGCTAATCCGCTGCTGGAGGACATTTTTAAGACAACATGAGGATGAGAGTTAATCCAACATTGTCATGGGTCAAGAACTTTAAGAATTGAGGATAACAGAATAGCACGTGGCATTGGCCTTTTTCTTTAGCTGTCACAGTACCATTCCAGGTATTGCAGACTGATGAAAAGAGCATTTTCCAAGTGTCATAGCCATGTCCTCTGAATTTAAGCACCCAAAATCTCATCCAAGCCATTTATCCTTCATTGAGGCACTCTTTCATTTCGCTCTGGAGACCAGTTTTCACAAGCTGTGCCACTTGCCCACCTAAAAGGTCGGAGCAGCTCAGGGGCAATGGTCTGCCTCCTTCTTGCATAAGTGGGCTAATGTGTGGTTCTTTTCTATGTATATTGGAGTTTTATTACTTGATGTTTTCTAAAGTGACACTGTAAAACAGAAATACTGCTCTTAGAAACTTTTACACGTGAAACTGGCCAATATACTAGCCAACCTGAGTAATGGAGTGCTTTCTAGGAGACGGACTAATCTAGTCTAGGGTTTTCTTTGGTGCAGTACTGAATGTAGGTCAGCTCCCACCTACACCAAAATCAATAACGGCATAAGAATGACTTGGAAGCTGCATTTCATTCCTTGCCCTTCCACATGTGATTTATGACAGTCTATCATAAATCTTTGGTATGCACTTTGAAGTAGCGCCACAGCACAGAATTCCTGTTCTCAAACTCCCTTACCTGCAGGATAAAAATGGGAATACAACTTGTTGGGATAGACCATCAGGCAGGAAGTCGGTTTGCATGTGTGATTATCCACAGTGATCTTAAACCAAAATACCTGAAAATCTTAAAGCTTTGTCTGCTCAGTCAGACAAAGTTTTGCTTTCTAATCCAGGACTGTTAATTAGAGACAAACTGTGAATCCCAGGCGAAAAGGTGGAGACTGATTCTGTTCAGTAGGTTCCAGGGTCAATGTCATATGTGTAGAATAAAGAAACCTGCATGGAGTATCATATTACACGGAGCTAGGCTTGTGCCTTCCACTAGTAGGATTTCATTCAAATGAAAACGTAAATGTTTATGCAGTTGCAGAGGTGGTTGTGCGAACTCATTAGGTCTCACTAGCTAAGTGGAGCTGCAGATATCTGTGCAGGAGACGTTCCAAGAATATCCACCTACTGAAGGAGGAGGCCCTGGGGGCTCTGTAGGTGTCAGTCTTGCTTGGATCTGTTCTGAGCTGTTACTGCATGTGTATGTGGATGTTGGGTTTTCATGAGGTGTCAAATCAATGTTGTGGTTTCCCATGGTCATTACAGCATCTCTGGTATATTTTTTAAGACAGCGTTACAATCCTCAGTGGTTTTGACTGATACCTACTACAGCAATTGCTGGAGCTGAGCTAGCCAGTAGCAATGAATAAGTTCATAGGCTGATGCCTCTCTCTCCATGTTTTTTTCTGCAGGTATACTGCAGTTACTGTATACCTGTTTACTGCTCATCTGATGAGCTTCTCTGAAATAATTCACTTGATGTCTTGGTTGGAGAGGTGAATCTGCGGCTTTGACTGCAGTTGGTATTGTTTCCATTCCTGACGTTAAGTTCCTAATGACTAAAATATAAGCAAAGTTAAATCTTACTTTCTAGGAGTATTCTGTTATTTTGATTCTGTTTTCATGATTATTTGTTCCAGAATGAGCTAATGTTAGCAAAAGGGACTCAGGTATGACGTGGACAGCACCTTACTTATCTTTTTAACAGGAAAGTACAAATTACAGAAGCCTGAGAATGCCTTTAAATCGTGTTGAGAACTAGGCCTGCAATTTACCTATGGCCTGCAAAGTCCCCGCAGACTCAAGGCTGTTTTGCACGAGGAGCTCGGAGCTCCTAAAGACCTCAGAATGTCTCGGGTGAAAGATGCCGAAGTAATTTTGACAAACCTGGAATGATTCCGCTATCTCATCCACATTGTCATAAAACAAGGAACATCCTGTTGACAGGAGACTAAGCAACCTGATACGTGTAGTGAGCCTTGCCTTCAGCAGGAGAATGAGCAGGGTGACCTTCAGAGGGTTCCTTCCAACCTAAATTTTTCTGATATTGTTCAAAAAATAACTCAGGATAGTTGTAAGTAAAGAAAATTACATAATGTAGTAAAATACAGAATAGAATATACTTCGCTTTTCCAATAGTTGTCTTTCCATAATCTACTGCATTTCACCCAGTGTACAACTAATGTGGACAAAAGAGAGACAGAAAAACTTCCTCAGATTTAACAGCAAAGTTAAAATCCTGTTCTCATTGAAGTTCACAGGGTGGGGGAAAATGCACTGACCTCATTAGAGACAGGATTTTCTTTAGAGGGCAGGATCTTTTGTAAGTTGGTAATCACTCCCTGTCACCTCTGAAATAACTGGAAGAGCATTAAGACCTCAGTCTTGTCTATCCAAAGCTCACACTCCTCATTTTGTGGCACGAAAGTTCTGTGTTTCATCTTCAGTTTGTCATAATCTTAAATTTTAAGGTCAGTGTAGCTCTATCTCCTTCTTAGGTTTTTCTTTCCTCTGTTTCTTTGTGTACAGCCCTCCAAAGGCAGCTTCTTTGGTCAGGCCAGTGTTATTTGGGTATGGGGTAGTTGCCTAGAGTAAGCAATATTTTATGTGTGGCCCTAGTGGTTTTTTATCATTGGTCCAGTTAATGCTGATATGAGATCTGTCTTGTTTAGCCTCACTTACAGTCTCTTACTCCCTTGAATTTATGGCTTGCCTTTTTTTCATTTCCGAGACTGTTTCTGTTCTTGTTTACAATTACGGATACTAATTATGGGGGAGAAGATGTTCAAATCCAGCACAATAGAATGAGCTGGAATGAAGAAACACTTGCATAGCTTATGGGGAAGATGTTTTCGACAAATATGCCTCCAGTAGAATACCCTGAAAGATAATACTAAATGAGATATTGTTTGAGTCTTGATGAGTCCATATCAGATGTCCTCAATTTACTGGCAAGAGGTGGATTTTTATTTTATTTTAATTTTTTTAGCTATGAGACTTGCCTGCCTATAGAGTCTTCCTAGGTGGTTGAAAAAATACAAATGAATCTTTTCCTGATAAAAGATGCAGGTTTGAATAAGATTGTTAATGTCATTATAGACTGTGTCTGTCTGAAAAACGATTATGAAATAAAAAAATTAAAAGCACTGTACTGAAATTACCTCCTCAGATACTCAAGTGAAATATACCTATTCCCATCAGTGGTTATGGCTTATGAATATCTGAAGGCAGGATGTATTCAGTCCACTATTATGTAAATGAATGAAAATACAAGATTTTAGTTACCAAAATATATTTTGCTAGCAGCTAGAAAGGAATTAAAACATTAAACCCAATGGAAATCTAAGTGACCTCCTGCAGAAATAGGCTGCTTTCCTCTAGACAACCCGTTACTCAATATGTGTATGAATTAGGTAAATGAGAGACAAAAGCGGAAATGTTATGTAAAATCACAGTTGAAGTATTAAGATACTAAATCAGATGTAAATTGAGTAATCGTTGTGGTATGTAGATCTTGGGGAGAGTCACATGAGTGAGGAAAAAAGCAATGCAGCGGCTTTTATTCTGCTGTTCACATGGAAAAACTAAGTGAGTGGAAGTATGTTTCTCATCTCGGTGATTTCAAAAGACTTAAAGGTCCTTTTTTGGAGTTTAGGTATACCTCAAACCAATTGCACGTACACTCGCTTACCTGCTCTTACTCTGCTCCTCTTATTGCAAACAGAATAGAAATTATCCTAAAAGACCTATGGCCCTGTTTCTGTTACGCTTTTTGTCTTTGCTTGTAACTCGTCTTTCTCCCCAGGGAACATCTTGCATTGACTCAGCCAGCATCTTGCTCATTCATGTACCTGTTTGCGCTTCCACAAAGTCTATTGCTTTTAATACACCATGCAAGAAATGTTGCTGTATTCAGGTCCCTCTGTGAAATAAGCTGTTTTGGTCAGCAGCTGTATTTTCTGCCCTGTGTTTGCCTACTTAGATAGGCACCTTGGGGCTCAAACCATGTCGTTCTTCGTGCTCTGCTCAGTACTAAGCACACTGGTCAGTACATGATAAATAAAAAAATATTGCATCACTTTTACATTTTCCCTGGAAAGTCAGAAGAAACAGAATGACCCAGAGCTCACGGGGAGTACGAGGAGTTCAAAGGTTGTGCTTTTTTGTTGTGGGCCTATTTTCGTCTGTTTTCCCCATCTAAAACTGTTCTGATGCAAAGTGCGACCTTGCAGCTTTCCAAGGAAGAGAATCCATGGTCTCCCCTGGGCTGAGCTTCTCACAGTTTTTGCACGTCTCCTGCTGGGCAGCTAGAGCTGGTGTTGGACCTCCAGGACTGCATCCAGTATCTTGCTGTTTATTCCCCACTGAAGGCAGTCTTTGCGTTCCATGGCTTTTAGTGACCCTGGCCGCCTTCGAGCTACTGTGCCGGTAACATAAAAGTCCTGCANCTTCCCACCTGCTGGGCCAAGAGACGAGGAGTGTCTCTTACGGCTTTTCCTAGCTCCCTCATTCCATTCCCAAAAGCATTTCTGGGGCGGCTCCAAAAGTCACTTCTGCTCAGCTCTGGAGTTTTCTTGAGGTGGTCCGTATCCCCTCCTGCAGCTGCCTGGCTCTGCCTGCGCTGCAGTCTTTTAAGCCAGCTTTCGCCTGTCAGTATCTCTGTCACCGATGTCAGGCTAAAGCGTTTTACATTGTGTTTGTCACAGGCGGCGAATACATATGTGGTCATTGACAGTAGCTCAGCAGAAACACAATAACTTGTTAAGCCACAGTAACTCAATCGTGTGTCTGAGCTGCAGCTGGAAGGAGCTGTTTGGGCTGTTAACCCTTTTGTGGCCGCTGCACTCTGGGTTTAAGCATCTTCTCATGTGTTAGTACATGAAAAATCACCGCCTATGATTTGTGTGGATATGTCTGATGGGAAGATTGTTTGAAGGATAAATGGCAACGTTTTCTTGATTTATAGCTCCAGGGGTGTGCTACTGGACGGTATGTGAGGTGTAGAGAAGAATTTTCAAAATACCACGTCCCACTTCCAGAAGTACGTTAGGTATATAGGATCCCGTCTTCATTTGACTTCCAAAAATAGGATGCGGCATGTTTTGGAAATATACCTATAGTTCTGTAGAGGTTATGTGTTTTATCAAGCTGTATTTTTTTGCCAAAATTATTTGTTGAAAAGAAAGATTCTCGTGATAGCTAGTGGGTCTCAAAAGCAACAGAAAAGATTAGGATAGGATTCGTGTTTGGATGGTACTGAGAAAAAGATGGGTCACAGGAAAAAAAAAATAGCATTGCTTTGTACAGCACTTCTGTTGCCTGTCCTCTGGCTCCTTGTGTGCAAAGGTTGTGTTTTTACAGAAACACAGCTAAGGGAAGTTGATGTGGTTGTCGTGCAGTGGTTTAACTGGAGAGCATGGTGTTCAGGTGGCGGAAGAGAGCAAGCAGGATTGATATGGGATACCCAAAAGGAAATATATCTAACTTCCCTTCATTCTGTGTGAGTTTCTTTTCCCTTTCCCTCATCAGGAAGTTTGTAGAAACTTTAGCGCTACACTAAATTGTTCAGATGGTGACCTGTGCCTCTCCTCATCTCTGGTTTCACTGCCAGCACCATGGTGCTGAGTGACATTTTATCTTTTGTCACAAATTTGCACCAGTTGTTTAACCAGACCCATCCTGTGCTGTGAGTTTGGGGCTCTCTTGTAGTAGTTGTTCATAATAACTGTAAGCTGGTTGCTGTGATAGTTGTGTCAGTTTGGAAGATTTTTATTTTTGTGTGTGTGTGATGGGGAGTAAAGATACTGCTGGTTCAGATAGGGCGAGACACAGAGAGAGGTGCAGAAGTGGCTATAGCAGAAGTAGCCTGCTTAGCAGGGTTGGCAGAGCATTATAGGACTGATGGAAAGAACAGCATGTTAATTTTTCATACCTCAGCAAAAGAATTCCTGGGCACCTACCAGGCTGTGCTATGGAAAAGATTGGTTTGAAACTGGGTGAAAACATGATGCTGAAATACAGTGAGGATATTTAAAACTTCACGAAAATGTGAAGAAACTTCAAAGGTGAAAAGCATAAGAGAGGGCATGGAAAGTCAGGTAAATAGAAAGAAAAAAACCCAGCCATCTGATAGTTTGTTTCCCCATATTTGAACATTTGGACTGAAATGAAAAAGAGATCACTGAGCAAATTTTATAGATTTCTGTGGAAGAGTAAGAAGGAAACAAGAAATATTAATGCAATTATAATAGCCATATTGAAAAGATGAAACATTGATCATAAAGAATTTCACATAACCTAGTATTGACTGGTCCGTATAATATAGAATGGAAATAATTGTTCTTGAGCAGGCTCGACTTGTAATAGTGGCAGCGATTGAAGATTGCATTCAGAAGGAGAAGTTGAAGAAGCTAGGCTTATTCACAGGAACAAAAGAAAATTGTGGTGACCTAATTCCAGCTTTTGTTGTGCAGAATGTACCAGTATTGATAGCAGGACAAATTACTCTCACTGTCAGACATGAAAGCAAGATTCACGTGATGCTGCTGTGCT
Source organism: Rhinoptilus africanus (assembly GCA_013400135.1). Lineage (NCBI taxonomy): Eukaryota > Metazoa > Chordata > Aves > Charadriiformes > Glareolidae > Rhinoptilus > Rhinoptilus africanus. Next base: position 413,023 of record VXBO01000758.1, on the reverse strand, counting down.
GCACTACTCTTGCTTTCAAATAGGTCTTAAATACCTAGGGGACAGGAAATATATCGGTCCAAAGAACATTATGGCTCATCATTTTCTGAGAAACTGCTGTGACTCTTCTCGGGACTGTGTGCCATGCCTTCTGCACTGGTGTGTGACAAGACCATTCCTTGAAATGCGGTGCCCTCCCATTTTTCTGCCGGTATCATCCCACATGGACCTGTGTGTGCCATGAAACTTGTACCTCATATGATATATTCCTGCACTGAAGTCTCTGTTTGGGCTTTTTTTGTCCCTAATTGACGGTGAAGCCCTCCACAGTTTCCCAAGTTTTTAAGAACATTCAGTGCTTTTTCAGAGTTCATCTGCAAGACAGCAACAATCGCAAAGTGCTTTATGCATTTTAGTAGAAGAAGAGCAGGATAATGGGATGCAAGGACTACTACCAAACTGACAGTTATTGGGTGCAGTTGCTAACAGTTACTTGTGTGATTTTTTTTAAACAAAGATGCTGCCTTCATTTTTACATTTCTGACATAATCCCATGTGGGACATGTAAAATATTAATCCTTCTGCAAGAGGGTTTCTCTTGAAGTGCCTGCATGTATAAAAGATGGAAAACAGCAGCGTAGACCTCCCTCCCTGCTTCATTGATGTCTGAGGCCTTGTTTGCAATGGAAATCTATCCCTGTCCTTGTAGTACGACAAGTGCTCTCAGATGGTGAGCTACTGAAAAGGTTGGGTTTTTACATGAATGGACGAAGTGATAACTTTGCCCCAAATTCCTTTATGATGAATGTGGTGCTTCACTCACGGACACAGGCAGACTGGCTCCCTCCACCACTCTGTGCTACATAATCTCTCTTTTATCTTTATTCACAAACCCTTGGAGGATAAAGGCTTTCCACGCTTTCAGCTGTTCTCTAATTATTACTCATTTGCTAGCAATGGTTTGTGGTTTAGATAGAAATGCAAGCTGACCACTGCTTTTTCATTTCTGTTTTCATATACAGCCCCTCAGTGTCGACTTTCTCCCCGTGCCATTGTCCATTGCTTTATAATAAAAGCATGATTTCTACCAAGGTCTGCACCAGTATCACCATTAGTTTTACAGAGAATAAGTTGTATGTCTCATTGTTCTCCAAATGCCGTTAAACTCTCGCTGTCCCAAGAACACATCAGCCAGCTAAGCCACGGCAACCGGCAGTAAAACGAGAGAGAGTATGTGCCTTACTAAGTGAATTTACCACATATTGACACCAGACTATGCCCTCCATAAGATCCTCCAATAACATCTCCCTTGTGGATAGAGTCCAAATTGTGTCATTTTGAAGTCTGCAACTTCTTCAAGATACTGCCTTACCCTGGGTGAGGTTGCACTTGAGGATAGCACCTGTCCTGACCTGGGCCACCATTTGAAGTCAAAACAGGGAGTGTGTGTGGTGTGAAATCATGAAGTAAAAGAGAAATGGAGTGAAGGTCGCTATGGGAGGAGGTGGTGGTTGTACAAGGAGACAAGCTCCAGGAAGGAAAAAAAAAGGAGAAATTCTTAGAAATACTTTGGAAGCCTCAATGTAGAAAACTGAGAGGTGTGAAGGATATAGATGGATTGTAGCTTATTTCTTCTTCTTATCCTTTCATCTCTAAGAACTACTGGAGTAGATTACATTAAGTCCTTGTGAGTATTTTTACTCAGTAATATCTGAAGAAAAATTAAAGAAAATTAACTAACTGGTCTGGGATCAGGAACTTGAGGAAAGCGGAAGTGGTGTGTTAGGAAGGTATTATTCTCTCACACGGTCTTTATATTAAAATATTTCATAGAATCATAGAATATCTCAAGTGGAAGGATCATCAAGTCCAACTCCCTGCTTCTTGCAGGACTACCTAAAACTAAACCATATGACTAAGAGCATCATCTAGACGTTCCTCGAACTGATGGGCTTGGTGCTGTGACCACTTCTCTGGGGAGCCTGCTCCAGTCACCAGCAACCCTCTAAGTGAAGAACCTTTTCCTGATGTCCAACCTGAACTTCCCCTGACACAGCTCCATTCCATTTCCTCCTGTCCTGTCGCTGGTCACCAGTGAGAGATCAGCACCTTCCTTTGGGGAAGGTGTAGACTGCCATGAAGGCACCCCTTGGCCTTCTCTTCTCCAAGCTGAACAAACCAAGTGACTTTGTCCGCTTCTCCTAAATCTTGCCCTTGAGGCCTTTCACCATCTTGGTGGACCTCCTCTGGACACATTCTAATGGATTGATGTCCTTCTTATATTGAGGCACCCAAAACTGCACACAGTACTTGAGGTGGGGCACACAGTACTCGAGTACTAGGGAGGAGGAAGGTCATCTTCACTGAGGGAAGGCAGAGTGGATAGTGGACACCCCCCTGACTGTCAAGGAATGTATCATATGCAGGCTTATCCCGCTGTAAAGTATGACTGCATTTTAAGTGTTAAAAACTAGCATGACGTCTAGATATGTCCTGGCACAGTTAATGGAGTGGTGCAAGTGGAAAACATGCGTGATATGCATTAATGTATGTGTGTAGAAAGGCATGCTGTTATCATTAGAATTATTTGTGGACCTTTTTAGCTACAAATTATTTGAAAAGTATTAACATTTCTTTTGATGATACAATTCTAATAAAATAAATGGTATAAATCCCATTCTGCACTTAATAGCTCCTGTCTGTCAGACTGGAAGCTCCCAATGTGCTCATCTGTTCCTTTAGGGATCTCTTTTCTCCATGCCTTTTAAAGACTTTCTCTAGAACATCTTCATTTTTCACTATGCAGAGTCCTGAGGCCATTACGCTTTACTGGGGTAACCAAATCTGGTAGACCCTTTTTTACTTACTCTCCTGTGGTAGAAATTACGCTGTGCTTTCTACGCTGCTGCTGTACTTCAGATACAGTTAACAGCAAATGTTGACTTCTGTTAGGTACCACATCTCTGTATCTGTCTTCCATTCTTTGTTTTTTCCTCCATGTTCCATTATTTTCGGTAAATGCTGTTTGTCGTGTATGGTGGTCAGCATTCTGCCAGATCCATCTCGCTGCATTTAATTACACTGTGCTGAAGAGCAGCTGAGCAGTTAAGAGAAGTTGCGTGCTCACAGAGCCTTGCTATAGGTTTTTTTTTCCCTCCAGCATGAATGTTGAATCATTGAATATCAGCTGAGTTTGAAATTTACCTGAATATGTTTTACTATTCCAAAGAGATTACACAATGGCCCTGATTAGCAGCAGCGTTTTGTAATACCACTTAAGGCTTTATCACAGTGGAGTACTGCCAGTAATAGTCTTTAATTCACTTATATGTTCCAATTCATCTCTGTCAGGTTTCTATTAATTTCTTTGCTGTTTTACTTTGTCCCTATCCCCTATATAATAAGGCATGATTTCCACATTTATGTAGCCAAAATAAAATAAATTAAAAAAATTAAATCTTCAGCAAATTAACTGTGGTCCTTTGATTTGAGACAACTGTGCCATCTCTCCATTTATGTTCACATTTAATCCACTTTTCACAAGTTAATGTATTTAGGAGAATCTGGGTGGGTCAAGTGACCAAGGGGCAGTAACGACTTTACTGTCTAATTTAGATAAAAAGTTTCAGGATTGGGTTAGGTATATTAACTGCAAAGTGGAGGGTAGGTGTAGAATTAAAACTATATGTGTTCCTGCGTACGCACACGCGCATACACACTTGTGAAAAGCCACACTATATTCAGCATTAGTCTTTTTCATCAGAATGACGACCAACATTGGTTACGAAGGTGATTGCCAGAGGTAAAGAACAGAATTGCTGCATGCACCATCTGGCACCAGTTTCACAGTGTGCTGGAAGATCTAAACAGTTGGGTTCGGGGATGGTGCTCCAAATTTCTGTGATGATTCAGTGTCTGTGGTTGCTCTTGAAGCAGATCCAACTGTCTATTTGTGCTTTCTTTTTCATTGTTAGGATTGGTGCAAAGCATCAGGAATTACGGCAAAAGCAACTGAGAGGCCTGAGCGATTATTCTGGACCCGACATTGATGATGATGAGGTGGATCCAAATTATGCCAGAGTAAACCACTTCCGAGAGACTTATCCAGCAGCAAGCATATACAGGCCATCATCACCAGCAGTGGCTGAAACCTTTGTATATCCACGTGATTCTCCTTCAGCGCCAATGGAGAGGGAACATTTGGAAGGACTGTATGCAAAAATAAACAAGCAGCACTACCCACAGACTCCTGGTGACAGGTAATATTGCCACCTGGCATTACAAACAATGATAGCTTGGTGGGGAGGGAGCCCCACTAGGCCAGGGGGTGGGGGGCTGTTCAGTTGCCCCAAACCCCTGTATTTACTGACTAGAGAGCCATGGATTTCCTCTTAACCAAAAGCATGATTTGCTGCAGCAGTACCCCCAAAGCATCTGAGCAAGGCAGCAGTCAAACAGAAATCATTAAAGAAAAGTCCATATTTCACAAACAGAATGAATGAACTGACTCCAGTCCAATTCCTGCACTGCTGAGAGAGTGTTTTCCCTCTTTCGATGGGGAAAAGTTCTTACCCTGCAGCAAAAATAATCTCTCTTTTCAGATCCCTTTCGATCCTGCTGATCATCAGGTGCTTATTAGTAACAGGTTTTGTATGATAGCATGATATATTGCATATGTTTACAGTTCAGTTTTCCCTAGCTGTGTGATGTTACACACTTTCAATTAGGTTGGGGGGAGGACTGGGAATCATGGCATTTTTATGCAGACTGTGAAGTGTGGCTTCACAAGACTGATTGCCTTTCATAGCCTTTCCAATAACCAAGTGGGAAGGAAAGAGCAATTTTTAATCCTTACTGTCAAGCTTCCAGGTTGATAGCATTAAAGAAAGATGGTCAAGTTTTTCTCCGGGTTAAAAAGAAAACAGAAAATCCTTTGAGTTGATGATGTAGCCACCGTTATGATGAATTTAAAACTGGTTGATTCTGGAATTTGGGGGTAAAAGAATGTAAGACTTCTGGACTATCATGGCATTAATATATCCATGTTGGTTTTTTCAAACCAATGTATGAGTCTGTCGGCAAGATATACACGTCTGTGTGAAAAGAGGAGCTGACAGAGTAAGACGCGGGGGACTTGAGGAATTGTTCACGCTTTGAGTTCATATTACAATCTGTAGTGTCTCCCCATAGGCTCAATCCGTGCTATTTGATACCGCACTTGTTAATTTTGGAGAAATATGTGAGCTCAGATAGAGGAGTGTTTTCAGTTTGTGGCATCATAGTACTTTAAAAAGTCTACTGAGTCATTGTTATAAATAGTAATAAAACACTTCTGACATAAATCTAAGTTTGTAGCAGGGAATGGGCCAAATATCTCTCTTTTTCACCTAAATACAGTATGGTAAAGATCTTTCCAAACATCATAACGTTGCTAATTTTCTTCTTCCATATTATTAACTCTTTTTCTACTGCATAAGGGTGAAGAGGGTGAAGGTTTTCACTTCTGAAGTGTAGTCTCTACATTGTTTTTCCATGCAGCAAAAAGAAATGCTCAAGCCGTTCTCTCTGGCCTCTCTTATTTGATTGCTTGTATTGTGGTTGTAAACTGAATGCATTCTTGGCTTCCTGCATGAACAAGATTGGAGTCCCAACCAGGTTTGGATTTGGTGTTGGGATCCTGGATTTTAGAGTGGATTTAGCTGTAATTGCATGATAGCATGATAACTCAGTGAGACACTAAAACCGAAACATCTAACAGGCAAGAAGAGTTACCTCATATCTGAGCCCATGATCAGAAGTCATGCTGAGAGGCTGTTCCATCTGTGTTGATTCTGTACCGAAAGACAAACAGTCCACAACAACTTCGCTTTGTTGAATTTCTCAGGCTTGTGGAGGCTGTTTAACCAGATTAGGAAAAAATAGGAAGTGTGGGATTCTTATTAGGCTGCCTTTGTTCCTTTTTAAAATCTTTCTTTCCTTTGTCTCAGAGACAAAAAGGCTGTTGTTATTCACCAGCAGAAAATGTGCCAAACGTGAATAATTTTCTGTGAATTTATGCAGTGGGTCCTGAGGTCTCAGCCAGCAGTTGTTGAATATAGTGGCAACTTCAGGCAAGAAAATCTTTCTGTGCTAGAGGGAGAGGACTGGAAGGAGAAAGAGATGTGGAAAGAAAAATCCCTGGATAACATGTTAATTGCAAAACCAAATCTGCTTTCAAGGGTCAAGTATGAAAACTACCTTGTCTGCCTCAAAATGATGGGAAAGGGCTATAATGGATGCTTATTAGCCAAGCCAAAGTTATTTTGTGTTTGCAGGGCTGAACATTTATCAACACATTTGTCATGTAATAGCTCATGCTTTGGTCTTGCTAACGCATGCATGCTCTCTTTCAAAGTTTTGCTATTATTTTTACTTTAGATGGATGGCTTTTTCTCCCACCTCTGACTCTCAGCTTGTAATATAGTGTGTGCAGACTTGATCAGTGACTAAAGTAAATGGGTTTGGGGATAGAAGGGGGGATTTGAACACAGAGAGAATAGATTATTTCATGTCAGTCTGGGAATTCCAATTATGTGTCATTATGATGGAGAATTAAAACTCATCATTTGAAACAAGAAATGCTTTTTTTTTTCATTTTATTTTTTGCAGAGCAATGTATTAGCATAATTAATGCCTTTTAAAATTTGGAGGGCATTTGTAAAGTAAGAAGCGTAGTGGCCAGATAAGTGCTGTTCACAATTTGCGTACACTTACCTTCCCTTTTCACATCACCAGAATCCATCTGGTGTTCCTGGTTCGTTCTTCTCAGTAGATTCGCAGCTTAAACTGAGAATCTCCCCATGTAGAAAAGCAAGAGGCCGCACATGTATGAAGTCTGTTGCTTTAATTGTTATGAAGTACGTCTGCTGCCTTCAAGCACTGCTCCTCGGGGCACACACAGACCTGCTTCACGCTGCTGTTTGCATACTAACGTCCCCTTTACCTACACTTGCATCCGGCATCTCGAGGGTTTTTTGCTTTTAAGTTTTTTGGGTGTTTGCTTTGTGCCTTATTTGCAACTGTTGTGTAACGTTCTTCTGCACTGCTTCACAATTGTTGATTTTCATTCCGACGATGACTATATTCAGTGAAATAGATGTAATTTTTTGTGTATATTTTGCTGAAAGCTTTGGAATTCTTAACTAAGAGAGGTGCTATATAAATGTAAATTGTCCTTATTAATGAATATTGCGAAAGCATTAGCATGATCAGTGTATTCTGTGAATGTTAAGTTAAAGAGAGTGAAAAAAAATTAGCTGGCAAAATCACACATTTCTTTGTAAATCAAGCATTTTTCTGTTTATTTCTAATTAGCCACAATTTTCTGTAATGCAAATGACATCCCAAAGGATGGTGCAGCCTGCACAGCCACCTTGTGCAGCTGGGGAGCTCGCAGGGTCTTTGCTGAGACGCTGTACGTTTCCCCAGCCTGTGGCAGGGGCTGGGTGATCTGTGGCCCATATGTTCCCAAAATGGGTGGTAAGTCACATCACTCTGAGTTTAGTCATCAAGGCAGTACCATGACAGTGCTAAGTTGCACCATGGCAGAGCTTAGGTGTCAGACCAAAGCCAAAAGAGCATATGCACAACGCTATTATCACTTAAATGTCAGGCGTGTCACATGGTGCAACCCTTTCTCGCGTTTCGAATAAGCAATTTCCTCTTTTTTCCTCCCTTAAACATGGTGCTGTCAAGTATATCCAAACACCCCGAATACATCTCCGGAAGGGTTCTAGAGACTTTGCTCGACTTATTTCCTCAGCCCAGAACTATGAAGCATTTAAAGTCTGATGCCAAACTCATTGCCAAGTATAATTCTTCATTTATTTATGTGTCTTATCTTGGGGAATTTCAAAGTGCTGGTCTGACAAAAATGAATACACATTTCCTTTGTTTAGTGAGAATAGATTCAGAGCTGTATCTTGTTGCAGATTTAAAAAAATACTAATAAAAACCCCAACACTTTTTTATTACCTAGGAGTAGAGTCCAAAGCCTCAGTCTGATCCAGATTTCTGGTTTTGGAGATGCTATACTGGATTCCACTGTGCAAGATCTTGTACTTTGCAATGTTAATTAATTAATTGAAAAATGGATCTTCCTTATTTCAGAGTGAAAGCTTCCTTATGGAAACTTGCACTCTTCCAGAATGTTCAATCTAGCAGCATACAAAGTGGAAAATGAGGCAATGAAAGTCATACATCCGCATGACCCTAACTCTGCCCCTCACATCCCTCAGAGCTGGGCAGAGTCATGAGAGAGAGAGGGGCAAGACATTGAGCAGTTTGCCTCTCCCTGCAAAAGATCAAAGGAAAAAACTGCTGTGCGTGTCCTGAGAAACCAAATGGCACATGTAAGGTATGTGTAAGCATGAGAGGAGACTAAAAAGGATCTGGGGGTTTGAAATTTAGCAAAGGGGCATTTTTAACTAAAAAAGCAGGATAAATGGTTGTCTTTTGGGCAGGTGTAGGTTGTTCCCATCCTGCTCAATCGAAGGCCGTAGTAATCCAGAGCTGCCCAGGAAAGGCTTTGTTCAAAAAGGACAAGTTAGGGTTGCTCAGGTATGTTACTTAGTCCTGTATTTCTAGTAAGCCAAAAACTGAAGTTTTCTTGTTCTCAGTACAAAGTGCAGTTGGCATCGCTCACTGTGCATCCATCTACAACACCTTTTATCACTGAATAGCAAAAAAGCAATCCACTGCTCTAGGAGTGGATGCTCCTTTACTGAGGAATGGTTATTCTTTAAGATGGATGGTGTGGAGGCAAGATAGAAATTGAATGAGGCTGTGCGATATCTACATACCCTTTGCCAGTATACCTTGTCTTACACTGGAAATAGAATTATGATCATGCATTGAAATATTTAGATTTACAAAGCATGGCAAGTATGAGGAAGCCATGCACTCTCTCTTGTCACATAGCCTCTTCTGCTGGGTGTCCTAAAATCATCTACACTGTTTCCCTGCCCTTTACAACCCAATACCTCCTGGGACTGTCCTCCAACTCCCTTACCTCTGGAATTTATTTTTTCTGAAATGTACCACAGGGTCTTCTGAACCTTTGGCTGTGATCTGGGCACTGTTCCCCATAATGTTAAAACCTGAAACTTAACATTTGGCAGTTTACCGTCCTTCCTGGCTGATAGATTTCTGACAATAGTTAAATTCGAACTGGCATTGGCAAGCACAGCAGAGGTTCGGTGGTTCCTGGTGGCCCTCAGTAGAGGCGTCCTGCTCATGGGAGCAGGGCAGTCCAGAAACCCCTTTGGCCACCCGTTGCGCAGAAGTGTAGGTTGTGCCACTGGAGTTATACTTGTACGGTGGGTTTTGTTCCTAATACTGTTTGTCCTTTCTAAGGTTTTCTTCCTCAGAAAGGACAAGTGGGTACTGCATATTCACTATGCTAACTAGGGAAAATGTTGAGAACCTGGACCTCCTGGGACACATTCAAATGAGCCTTGGTTTTATTTCCTGCCTATATGGGGAAAAAAGTCAAGAAAAACTACTTTATAGGTAGAGTTCAAAGTACTATTTCCCAGGAACCCCTCATCCAGATCCTTCCAACTTTGGGACCCTAGCCCTATGGTTCGCTTCTGATAGAAACCCCAGATTTCATGGAACTCAGGTGACCCTGAGCATTTTAGAGCGTGTCTAAACAGAAGGATGTTGTCAGACTTTAACCAGAGCAGAGCAGCCACTGCCATGTAGTGTGTGCCTGCTTGTTCGAGGCCATGCCTTCTTCAGCAGAAATGAATTCTGTCAGGAATAGTCACAAATCTGCCTGCCTGCGTCCTGCCTGCGAGGGTTTGCATTTGGATCACCTCGCTTATTGACAGATGTGTAAAATTTTATATACTGCTATCCCACAACTCCCTTGTGACTGTCCTGCTGCAGATGCTGGTGAGCCTGAGTTTTGGCAGCTGTGTTAAGCATTCGTGTGCATTCAGGGTTGGGTTGGTTTTTTTTTCCCTCCAGCCCTGTCTTTGCTTATGTGATATATTATTGCATGGAATTATTTTACGTTAATTCTGCCTATTTATTGGTAATGTCCCATTTTTTCAGTCGTTTGGATGCAAATACAAAAGATAGGTCCCTGGAGAAAGAGCAGGTCTGTTACTGGAAGATGAGACCATACCAGAGGATACAGAGTGAAATGCAGATGGTGTTGTCAGCCTCTTAAATATACAAATAAAGACAAAATGAGATCGTCCATGCAGCTGGAATGAAATCATATGGCCTTGCATGTGTTCCTGCCATAGCGTATTTCCTAGTGTGAGCAAGAGATGCTAAATCCTGTCTTATGCACGATGTTGTTTGACCAAAAGCTCATACTTACCCCTTTAATCAGCACCAGAATAGTGTGTGTATGTATTAACTTTTCTCTGCACAATATTTTTTTAACAAAACAGCATTTAATTTTACATGCTAATATGTGTGTGCGGTTAATTAAGAAGCCAGAAATTACTATAAGGCTGGTAAGCTCCGAGAGAGAGAGAGGAAGATCATTACACTTCTGCTCAGAGATAGCTATTTGTGAACCAGCTGATAATGTGCAAAATTAAGATTTCGTAAGTGGCATTTTAAATGAATGGTTAATGGCTGAAGATTAATTAAACAGTCAGAGTTGTTCAAAGGAGAAGCTGTTAAAATCTTGTTTATAGGCCAGTCACTTCCATACTTAAAGTGCAAACCCTAATAGCATGTGGTATTTCCATTTAGCAGGCAAGCAGTGTAACTAGGATATTTTCCTTGATCAAGGAAATCCACCTTACTGGATACACATTATGGATAGATGTAGCGTTGTGTATTTTCTTCCTAATTAACAGTTGTCTGGTAGCAGTACAGTCAGAGAAATGCACTTCCTATGAGAATTTAGTAATCTGAAATAAAATTGCTAAATCTTATTTTAATTAAAGTGTAAAGGACTTGGTTAAATCTGGTGTGGTTCTCTTTTCCCACTACTCTCCAGCAGTCCGTTCTCTTTCATACACTTTAGGGTTTTCAAAATGTCCAACTTTTCATTGCTCCTGGTTGTCTTCTGTCAGAATGAGTCTCTTTGGCCCCATCATTAGCCTTGCAGAGTTGCTCTAACTAAGGAAAAGGGAAAAAAAAAAAAAAGAAAAAAAGGTATGTTTTCAGTCAGGTTTATTCTGCGCTGCAGTTCTGGTTAAATGATGAATGTTAACCTAGTCCCATTTCCCTGATTGAAGAAACAAACAAGCAGAAGGTCATTATGCTGCTCACAGTTGTGAGGCTTGTCCTTCCAGCAAGTCCTTTGCCAAGAAACTGTTTATTTTCCTTTTGTTTTCCCTTTCTCTCAGCCCAGTTCCCAATCTTTTTGTTAACTATCTGTTGGGTTTCCCTCAGCTTCCCAATGTAGTCATTTTGATTTACCATCTCCCAGCTTCTGGATACGCAAGTATTGCAGAGAAAGTCCTGGTGACTTAGCCTTGTGCAAGCTTTGCTGTGTAGCCCAGTGTAAGATGAATCTACGTTGCTGACCTCAGGAAGCTCGCACTCCATCCATAACCAAGGCTTTCAAAAAACTCTTTCCTTGCTGCTATGAGTTAAATGGAAGAAAGGGATTGTTTCTTTCATTGGTTTAGAAAAACTGACCAACAGGTGAGGGTATGGGATTTTGTTGTGCTGGACTTTTAAGTCTGTACCTACTAAGAATCTGTGTTTTTTGGAGGTGGAAGAGGTTGGATATGAGGAGCATAGACCAGCTCGCATGTACAAACATCCGTATGTTCGGACTCCAGGTGGTGACATGAGCTCACAGCAAGCTCTGTCCTGACTTTTCACTTTGTTGGGGTAAATTAGTGGCTTGTGGTCAAATTATTTTTGAAAAATTGTCCAAGTTTAGTGGGAGGCAAAGAATCCTTTCCCAGAAATCTTAAAGTAATGGACAATGGGTTTAAGTTTGGAGGAGAGGGAAAGGGCTATGACTGGGCTGCTTCAAAATGCTGCGTAGTTCCAGGCAAGACAGCAGTGATATCTGTCTAATAAGGATGAAGGAGCAACTCTTAGCTGTGGCAGGTAAAATGGACATAGACTGACTGGAGCCATGAGAGATGTTTTCACAGTGTCTTCACTTCTGTTTGATGTTATCCAAGGTCAGTGGGACCTGTGCTAACAGGTTCCTCTGAGCTACAGGTAGAGCAATCCCCAGCCCCTGTTCTCATTAAGCAGTGAGGAGCCCGAGCCCTGAGAGTCTTCAAGCGACAACCCACAGTTTCTCATACATTCTCCAAATAAACAGTCAATTGGTTTTCTCAGTTCACCAGGAATTGTTGTTACACCGGTTGAGATGACTGCAGCACAGGGAACCGTGGGGCACACCTCAGACTTACCAGCTTTGTTGGGTTTTGCTGCCACCAGGAACAACGCAGTGACTCTGGTAGGGTTTTCCAGCATGACTGCTCGTGCCCAGTGCTTAGATCTGTAGGGTATTGATACAGCTTAACTGTGTAGTGGGAACTGTTGTCATCTCTACGCATCTGTAAGATGTAGGGAGTTCTTGCCATATTCCAAAAAGATTGTTTATACACTGATTTTTCTGCAGTTCCAGGTTACCTGGGGTTTACAGTGGCAGATCTTTAAGATTTTTCTGCTAATCTTAATTCTTCTGTTCCACTGAGTGCCTTAACTTTCAACATCATAAGATACAAAAGATCTAACAGGGACACAGATCTGACCTCAGAATGAGTTGATGGGAACCTTCTCATGGAGGGTTCAAGCATCTAATAGCGGCATAAAACACCTTTTCCTAAAAGGAGTCCAGGAACCTTGCTCCCTGCTTGTGTCAAGATGCTGGTGGTGAAAGGTTACCCAAGCCCCTCGTAAGCAGCATTGCTGACAGCAGTTGTAGGCAGAAGCATGAACCAGATCTTTTGGTCAGCAGAAAACTGTAAGAATTGATGTTTTCTGAAAAGTTGAAAATCACTCAATATTGTGCTAGCAAAAATATTGGGAGGACTGACAAGATGTGATGGAAATGGCTTAATAGGCAACAGGATGCTGAATAAAAAGAGAATAATTGTGATTATTGTCTGACAGCTGTGCAGAGCATGCAGTCGATGACAAACTCTGAAACGTGCTATTTTTCAATCCACAATCACAAGTCCACTGGCACAGACAGTAATCCAAGGGGTCATAGTAAGCCAAGAAATAGTTTATTGTTTCATCAGCTCGAGACTTCTGATGTAGTTAAGTTGGTATACACTATGAACCTCTGTGACTGTCCTTACATCCCCACAAGGAGACCTGGCACCATACGGAGTCCACGTGTAATGTATCTAAGGAGCAGTTTCTCTGGCAGGCCATGCAGCAGCAAAGCATTTGCTGACATCGATCAAGGTATTGGTATTGATCTTGGGATGTTCTAAGAGAATTGTGACTATTTTGTGGAGAGTGAAGTTAGACTGTCGTAGCAAATGAAATAAATAACTTGTCTTAAACTACATTGTGGCCTGCATCTGAGAGAAAGTGAGGTCTTTCATTAGGACAGAAGGATGTGAGAAAATCATGTTGCTTCAGGTAACCACGCTGGTTATCTTTTTTCATCACTAACTTCTCCCTGATGTCTGGAAGCCATTTTTAGAAAGCAGTGGAGAGTGATTGCATGAAGGATTTTATACTCTTCGGTTGCCTGCAAAACAGGTAGCTGCCTTCACTTTATCTGTCCACCAAGGTGAAGTGGAGAGAAACAAACAAACAAAAAAAGGATGCAAGAGGAGTGAGTGCGAGATACTGCTAGAAAGTGGTAAAATGAAATAAATAAAACATACTTGTACAGCAATAAATGCCCTCTTAACTTATTTTCCCCCTTCTTGTTTCTCTCCAGTTTCCTATTTGTGTTCCAGTCGGTCAGTGTGACAGGTTTGCAGTGTCACGGTCCTCTGCTGAATCTGCACTCTGGGAGGTTGTAAGCTCCTTCCCTTACGTGACTTGGAAGCAGTAAAGAGAAATGAGAAAGAGCCAACTAATGTTTTAACATTTCAAACAACATCTTATCATTCAGTCTTTGACCCATATTTATGGTTTAATTTCTTCATTCACTTAAAATTTTAATCTTAAATAAAATTTTTCAGCATAATAGTATCTTAGGGGCATTTATTCTCTAACCAGTATTAGCTGGAACATATCCTTCAGCTTGGAGTTTATCTGTTATAAACACTTCTGCCCTTAGGCTTTGATGCCTACTTAGTCCTGGATATGGTTATTACCTTGTAAATGGGAATCAGCCGCAAATGATCATTATGGTATTTACATAAAACGCGTGGAAAACAATTATTTTGAGTCTGGCCTGTAAGTTTAAGCATACAACATGTTTCTAATGCAAGTGTTGTACATGGCCTGGCAATTGCAAAGAAAGCATCAATGCTCCTTCAGAGGGATGAAAACACATTCAAAACGTGGTCTGTCTCGTGACGAGGTGGGGAGAGGGCATGTATTTTCTATGCCTGAGCCACCGTAATGCTCAATAATTGTCTGAAAGGACTGTTTTAATTGAGCACTTGTATGCCATAAGCGTGCTGCTAACCAGGGGACCTGGATTGCTTCTGCTCTGCTCTCGGTTAATGACAGAGGAGGCCTTCTGCGGCTGGAGCCCCTGCTTTACATATCAGCAAATACCTCCGTAACATGGCAAAGGGGTGTGAGGTTGTGGAGGAGGGCTGGGGAACAGCATCACAGCAATAAACCTGTCCCTGATTGTTATTGATTGTTAGTACACAAATTACAAGCAGACAGTCTGCAGTCCTTCACCTGAATAAGGTGTTGTTTTCTTCTTCTAACATCTTCTGCTGTCCCTGATTTGGAAAAAAAAAAAAGCAGGAGGCAATTATTTTGTGCCTCTGGATACAATGGCAATGTTTAAGCAGTGGCTGCTTCAGAGAGAGAGAGTGAGTAAAGGGGACTGGGGGGAAGGGATTGATCTTTTCCTTCTTTTCTCTGTAAATACCACTGTCTGCATCAGTGGTGATGCTTTGACCTCTGCTACAGAGCTTGAAAAGTCTCTTGCACTTAGTGACATGTTCTGTCTCCAAAACTGAATAGGCAGAAGTCTAATTCTCTTTCTTTGAGCGCCGCTACAAATCGATTATCGATCTAAATATGATAAGTGCTCGAAAATTCCTCCCAAAATTTAGACTCATTAGCCTGAGTACTGGTATTTTTTTACATATCTGTATGGCTTCTGAAATGATTAACAGTATTCCTTCATACCTTTTCACCTTTAATCTGCACTCTGCCCACTATCTCATTACTATTAGCTATGGCAAATATACCAGATGTCTGAGCAGCTTCATTGTTCTGTTGTTTTTCTTTTGAAGACCCTAGTGCATAGATAGATGTTAATTTCTCTTTTGTGTTAAAACCTGCCTCTGAGGAATAAGATTACCAGTGTTCAGTCTTCGGCTGGTAGAGATACTGAGGTCTCATATCTTCTTAATGCTTTGTCTCAGTTAACATTTCTACTGGCTTAGTACATTTATAGTGGAGGTCTGTTCTTCTGTAATGCCCATGGAACCTTAAATTAATGTCCCTTGACTTTAGGAAAGCAACTTTAACATGTATTCTAAATGTTTTCTTTATTCCCAGGGTTGAGAAATTATACGTAAAGACACCTGCTCTTCCAAGTGGGTGGAAATTGAAAATCATGCCAAGAAAAATGCTGTTTCTCAGAAAAGATTCAAAATATGCATTATTTGAAGTGTGGCATAAACAAAATAGATTATGTAAGGTTCATGGGCCCTTGTTTGGGATGAGATCACTCGTTTGTGGGTCCATAGCTTCTCTACTAACAATACTTTGTGCTTACACAGTGTATGAACTACTCGTTTCCACATCGACTTTGAAAAAGATAGTTAGGAAGCTACAGGCATTGAATCCACACAGCTCCCTTCAGTTCTTCAAGACAGCCACTGTTGTGCTGCAGTAACACAGCAGTGGCTCCAGACCTTTTAAGAAAACACGTTTCTTTAAAATGGGTCAGAAAACAGCTGATTGATTTGCAGGTAACAAACGTGGATGTGTGTTTACTGGGAAGAAAAGTGACAGTTCACATCTGAATTTAGATAAACACATAAATTTGCTAGTGGATGCTTCCTTTCTGTAGATGTAGGTAGAAACATGATAGTGACTGGATATGATAAGATCGCAGCAGTTGCCACAGTACATAAAAGGATACAAGAACAGATGAAATCATTAATGCTTTCATATTGTATCCTGTCTTATTTCCAGTAACATAGCGTGCCTGGTACTTAATGGGGCATATCTTTGAACAGATCAGCAGGTATGATGTTCTGGAAAACATGAAAATCTGCAACCTTCCATCAGAGGCCAAAGCAATATCTTGGATCTGAAATTTTTTTTAAAGTACAAATTGTGTCATTGGTACAGTTACATAAGGTAGAAATTGTGAATTTATGTTGCGCAATCTGAAAGGCAAATGATAGCATGTGGATTTGTGTCTGCTGCTCAGAAAGAAGACTGGTGTGCAAGTCCTCTTTCCATCAAAGTAAGTGGCAAAATTTCTGTTGATTGAGGTGGGAAATAAGAACTGATTCCCCTGCCTGGTTCTCCCTGAAAGAATGATGAAGTGGTGGGGTTTTTTCTGTTTTATACTTATTAGTTTCACAGCCAGATTACTGTAACTTGAGCTTTTTTGCCATACTTGTGCATGACTGTTTTTGTTAACCACTTTTATTACCTTTTGGCCTGTTCTTTGCATCACGCTATTGACAAAATGAGTTTTACATTTTTTTACCCCAAAGTTTAGAGCATAGAATACGGAAGAAATCCATACAAAAAAAAGTCTGAAACATTAATTGGACTAGACTACAGCATTTAAAGTAACCTATTCTATCGTCCATTTACCTCCCACATGAAATGAAAACTCTATTTTGATCTGAACTGTCACAGATAATTTCTGCACATAAAACACATCCAGAGACAGCTTTCAAATGGAGTTGTCACTTCTTATTTAGCAGGCTGGGGACTCTCTATTGTTGTCAAACCCTCTTTGCAAAAGCATCACTAACACACTGATTTGCACAGTTGTATGTAAGAGGAGGAATGGTTGCACAGTCTCCATGAAACAAAAAAACTGTATATAGGTGCTGGAATCCTCTGCAGCTGAGCTTACCTACTGCTTAGGAGAAAATTCCCTGGTTTTAAAATACTGTTTTTAAGCAGATGTCATACTACATGCTGGTGTGGGGAGGGGTTGTGTTTGGTATAACAAGGTTTTAGTGTGAATAGTGATGATTAACATTTAAAAGCTAGTAATCGACGTTCTGTTATTTTCCCGGACCTCTATGGGACCAGAAGTTTGGCTTTAATCTCTTCACAAATTTCAGGAATTCTTAAGCAAGTGCACTGGGAATATCTCTGAACTGTGAGTACAGCACTGCTGCCTCAGAGGGTATTCCAGCTACGATGCCGAGGCAGGGCTGTAGGGCACTTGTTTTCAGACTGCTGTTCTGGTGGTGGCCAACGTGGCCATCTGGCGAGGCCCGCTGGAAGACCCAGCTATGGCATTGCAGAAGACAACAGCTTAAACGTTGAGAACTACCATTCTTCAGATTTTATTTTTGTAACATTCGGTTTGCCCTCGAACATGGTTTATTTTTATAAAATAAATTTGCCTCCTGGCCTCAGTTGTATTGTCGTAAGTTTATGGTATTGGAATATGCAGTTAAATAGTAGTAATGTATCATTTTCTTCTCAAGGTTGGAAAATTGACCAGGATTTAGAGGGTGAAGAATTTTGTTAGTGTGATGAGTTGTCCTTTATTGCTGTCTCCGCGACTATTCTATGCAGGATTAAAAAGGAAAACAAGCTGGCAGAATGCTCCTCTGACCTAATTCTGCACCACAACACAGATAGCAGGCTATCTGCTGATCTATCTGATAAGCATGACTTTGTCAAATCCAGATGTGTGTTCAGGAGTGAAAGGACTGAAGCACAGATGAGGCCTGAGAGCCAGAGTCTTACATTTTCTCCAGCTCCCTGAATCCTTTAGGTGTCTTCACTGCTGCAGCTGGGGTTGTGGGGCAGGACAGGGGGGAGAGAGGGAAAAGCTGCCTGTTGCAGTGTGGAATCTACAGAAAAAAACAAAAAAACTAGAAGCTAGAGTCTAAAACATTACTGGTCAAAGCCAATTGCCTATTTTAAGGGCCATATCTTTTGTAATGAAGCAAGAGATACAGACTGGAAATCACATTCTGATTTCTGAGCTATATGCCAGAAGATCTGAGGGTTCATTGTTCAGTGTGTCTAACACTCCCTCCTGGAGCAGGACATGATGGGGAGGGGGTTTCTCTGTTCCCAATTTTGCCTGTAAATGTAGTGTATTCATGAATCAATTTTAATGTCTGTCCCATGGGGAGCAGTGGATTAGATGGGGGGAAAAAAGGGTAATTTTGTGCATTAATGGAGAATATACTTGAATAGAGAAAAAATGAGGAAAGGAAAAATCTGACGGTCACTGTGTTTAAGTCAGTGATAATGCACACCCATGGGGTTTTAAACCTTGGCCATTACAGAAAAAATACAGCAGATGGAAGTGATCTCTCCTCCTTCTTCTCCCAGATCTTGGTGGGCTGGCTTGCTTTCCTCTCTCCAGGTGGGACAAGTGAACAGAACGGGACTGGATACAGCATATCCATCTCTCCTGCTCCAGAAATGGAGGCTGTGATCCACGTTTGTGCTCAGTTGGCAAGCTTGTAAAGTTGAGGACTAGAGAAGTGGATGGACATTTATCCTACACTGGAAACAGTGATTTTGGAGGCTGCATTCTCACAGGTATTCTGTGCACACTTTTTACAGTTACCTGGCACCAAAGTGACTTGGTCTTATTGGCCCAGTAACTCTGTTGAGTTGTTAGTTCTTTTAAATCAAACAAATTGTATACTGTCTGTCTGTAGTGACCTTAAACAGCAGTGAGGCTCAGAAACTATGGAATTGTCTTTGCAGCCCGTATAGGTATCTTACATTTGCCTCCTTCCTGAAACAGCAAGTATCAGTGTCAGGCATCCTGCAGACCAGTGTTGTTTCCATATTGTCTTGCGCTCCCCCACCTGCTTTTACTGTTTCCGTCATTCTGCTGTGTGGGAACCGAACTGTCTTTTTATTACACATCTGTGCAGAGCCTATTGCAAGGAGAGTTGTATCTCTGATGAGGACCTTGCAGCGGTGTTTTGTCTGCAGGTGTTCCAGAGATAGTCATGAAAGATTTGAAGGCCATCTCAAAACTATGTGGAGGTAAGGAAGATACCTGTCACAAGCTGGAGTGAGGCCACTCCAGCCTACATTGTTTATCCTGGCCCTCACTACAGAATTTGGAAAGGTCTGTACCCTCATGTTTGCCTGACCTTTCAGAGGCAGCATATGCCTGTGCCTCCCCTGTGCTCAAAACCAGCTAGCAAATGGCCAGCTCCAATCCAAAGGTGATGTGCTTACATTACTGTTGGTGTGTCCTTCTGAGAGCACAATACCATCCAAAAAAAAAAAACTTCAAAGCTTGCTTTTCTGAAGCAAACATGTCCCGCAGCAATGCCAATTACTGATTCTTGAGAATATCCCTAAGTAATGGTCACACCCTCATTTCAAAGGCAATATATGGGGCCATTATCTGAGCAAATACAGTGCTTGTCACTGAAAATCCATTGATGATGATGAATTCTGGTTACTCTTGACTGCAGCCAGATACAGGATAGTGAGTAAGCCCTTGAGCTCTGTGGGTTTTTCCTTGTAAACAGGTCATAAGAGCTCAAGCAAAATACAAAAAAGAAAAGCTGGAGATGAGTCTCAGGGAAGAGCTGGGGAAATAAAGAGGCAAGGAAAGAAGGAGGAATAACAAAACTTACAAAGCATCCTTTGAGGAGAAGGGGAAATCAGATGAAAATATTTTGAAAACGGAAAAAAATAAGGATTTGAACAGTGCCATCAGCTTCTCTTTGCAGACTGGCAAAAAGATGTTTGTGTATAGAAGAGTTAATTCAGGTTTGAAAAAGTCCAAGAGTTACAAGGAAAGCTGAATTGTTTGATTATTTTGAAGCCTTCAAGGAGAAACGTATGGGAAAACTAGGGAAAAAAATTATACTGCTAGATATTTTTGTGATCTCTTCTGGGATGAGTGTGTTTGTGTTTGAAAACACTATCATGTCAGTATTGTTTTCAGTTTCATTGTTAAATGGGGTTAAATTGTATGAATCTGAAACGTTTCAAGATTTTATTTTTTTAAGTAACTTCTGCTCATGTGATGTGACGCTGCTCCATAGCTCCTTCAAGTAAAAAATGTAGAATACCAGAGATGTGCTGTCCATAGTTCAAATTTTGATAAAGTTGCCCTTCATTAATACGAATACCCTTTTATGGAAATACAGGCAGTTTCAGCTCATTTCTGTAAATTGGTGTAGGCACAATGTATTTTGTATACTTACGGTGGAAACTTAGTGCTGGAAGCAGAACGTGTTTTGATTTGTGGAATGTGGACGGGGTGGTATTTCCCCTTCATGTTCCGCTGCTTGATAATGCCAAGGGAGTGATTATCCCTTGCTAGCGTGTGCCATCCCGTGTGCCGTCGCTGACCACAGTGAGCAGAGCCAGGTCCCTTCAATAGTCAGCAGAGGCTCCTGCAGCGGGTGTGTTGGAGGAGCCGCAGTGGGGTCCTGCCCTCACTGCCCGCTGCTCTAGTGCCTCCCCCCCTGTCCCCAGTGGGGCTGGCGACAGGAACCTTGGCAAACGTCCTCCCAGCAGAGTATTTCGGGAGTGATCTGAGGCCACGGTATAACACGTCCTCAGCATAGATGACGGGTTCTTTTATTTATTCATCATGTTCGTGTTACAAAATAGAGGCAATAGAAGAATAGCACATNGGATGGTTCCTGTGCAACCTGCTCTGGATGACCCTGCTCTGGCAGGGGGTTGGACTGGGTGATCTCCTGAGGGCCCTTCCACCCCTGTGATTCTATGAATAGATTTGTTTTCTTGGTCTTTACTCAGAATACATTTACCATTAACCAGTCCCCCCAACCTTTTCTGTAGTATTCACTTGTGAGCTTTGACCATATTCCCCAGGGTGAGATTTCTCCACATTTTATGATGAGGAACAGGACTTTCAGTTTTTTCTGTGTGTTGCCACCAAAACCAATGTTATAGCTGGACTCAGCAGCAATGACAGCAACATGCAATAATACCCATCCTACATGAGATTTAGATTAACTGCTTCTCTCTTTAGTTCACGTAATGCCTCGACAGTGTGATCTGATTTGCTGTTTTCACGTAATCCATCCCGAATTGTCTGAGTTAGGAAACTAGGTTCTTCTGTAGCAGATAGAGAGAGATGGGGTCCCCAACATTCGGAGTGGAGCTTCACTTTCTCTAGCTGCAGCTATGTCACTTTATCTATTTTTTTATTTTTTAAACGTGGTTTGCTTTTTCAAGCATGAGGATTTGGGGGAGCAGTAATGCTTCTATTAGAAGTGTTACCTTTGAGGCTGCCTTTAAGCATAGGGGGAACTAAGTAGTAGTCACTGGCTGCAGACCTCCAGCTCTGGTGGTGAGGGAGGAGAGAAGTGAGTGTTTCGGCAGCATGCACAGACTGTCTCCTGCTCCAGCTGAAGACGCTGCTGCTGTGGCTGCCAGATGAAGCTTTTGGGCTTGTAGAGGCCAGCTGTGGCACCCACATGGCTCCCATTAGCATTGGCATCAACAGGAATAGAAGCCACATTCTCAGCACTCTCCTTCCCTGGGGAGTGCAGGAGAGCAAGTAGGAACAGCTCTTTGGGGAGGCAGAATTTTGTTTCCAGGGCTTGTGGGAGGGAGTAGAGGTAGAGTTACACAGAGGAAGGGGGGTCTGTCTCCCTCCCCATGCATGAGAGGTGCAGAAGCTCTGCAGCCCCTCCTCCTGAATCTTTCAGTCCTTTGCTAATTGTCTTCCCTCACCTAAAACGTTTTGGTTCTTTCCTACCCTCCTCTTTTTTTCCCCACAGCCTATTGAAACCTTCCCTGTCTCCCCGTGAAACTTGCGCTGCCATTGCTGAATTGCATTTTACCAACCCACGAATGAAGACAAAATAAGCTACTTTATCTCGATCATTTGGGCAGGAAAATGCAATTTGCTTGTGTTGCTGCAGATCTTCGAGCCAGCTCTGGTCTGGACACTTTTATCACTTTGCAATCTAATCTGCTGAATATCTCAGATCCTCTTGCATTGGAAGAAAATGCTTTTTTAAGACAAAATTAAAAATAAAAAAGCCAGCTGTGTCCTTATGCATGCACAAACCCACGGTGATATACATGTCCTCATATATCTCTGTATGTATGTACATGTATAATAAATAAAAAATACATACAACACTTTGAAAGTCCACACCTAACTTGCTAATGTCAGCTACAGTTGATAGACAGCTAAGTCAGACTCTTTTTATAGTCCATTTCTAAAATGAAACCATAAATTTTAAAGCCAGGCTTCATCATTTCAGAGAAAAAAGCTTTTCCAGCCTATTGATGAAATATAACATTTGATAGGATTTATGAGGCCCAGATTCAGGAGGATCATTTGCAGAGCACTTAAAGCTGCTTTTTTCCTGCCCTTTGCCTCCCCTCCTCCCAAATACACATACCAAAAAAAGCCATTAGTAATGAAAAATTATTAAGGAAGATTTTTCTTGATTCCATACAAATGTCAACTTGAGAAAGAGGAAGAAAACAGTTGCAGGAGTCCTTACAGTAAAGGGGTCTAAATAGAGCCAGGCCGATTATACGAGAGGAATTACTGACTTTTACTAATAAATACACAGTGTGATTATTTGCTGTAATACAGTCATTTGTAGAGAGTGTGTGTGTGTATATGTGTTTTTAATAGTACCGGATGGAATTTATTTTTTTTATCACATTGAGATATTCACAAACCAACCACATAAAGTTAAAAATAAAAACGATACCCAGCCTCTCGGTATCTTGATAAAGTTTCCTTCTGGCTTGTATTACCAGAGTGATAATTTCAGAGGAAAAACATCTTCTGTAACTTGTGATCACAGTATCTGTCAAATGGTAGGAAATGAAGAAAACTGCCAGACAGTGTCAGATTTATTAACAGCTCTAAGAAAACCAAAATTAATGCATTTTCTCATCTTTGATGGGTTGAAATGTCCATGTGCTGTACTTATCTTAATGGACAAGTGAAGGAAGTAGCACTCATCAATTAAGTCTCTCATTAAGCTGACTACAGCTTAATCTGGAGCACATGCAGGAGTACTATGTGCTTACCGGGCTGTACCTCAAAGCTGTTGCGGTGGTGGTTGTTAGGAGTGCTCATCCCGCAGATGCCAGGAGCAAACCAGCTTTATGCTGCCTTCAGGAGCACACAGACAGCGGCTGGACCAGGGAGCCCGCGGTGCTATAGGGCAGGGAGGGGGACAGCCATATAAACCCAGACTGCGCCAGTTGTGTGAGGGGAGTTGCTGGCCTGACTTGCACTGGAAAACTGTCTTTCCACCTGTTAATAAACAGCAGGCAACCATTTGGGTTGAAAATGCCTATGTAGGAGGTGTGCTGAAGATGAATTTTTATGGAACATGACAACAGCTGTTTAAGGGGGGCCTGGAGGGAGAAGACAAGCAGTTGTTTTGTCTCTGTAAAAAGTAAAAATAAGGAGCATATGATTCTTTCAATAAGAAGCTGTAGTCTTTCCATACACTGAGACAGGGTCTTTATATTTAGGAAGGGAACATAGCCTAGTCTTATCCCAGACTCTGCCTCTTGCCACCCTTTGAACGCTGACAAATTGACTAAGTTATAAGATTTAGAGTACTTCCCACACATATGATAGAAACTTGGCTCCTGACATCACCAAAAGCGCTCATCCTGAACTGCCAGAGCCTAGACATGCTTTTCCAGTAGTAGATTCTCCTGGCTGCAGGGACCGGAGAGGTTCCTGGTCCAGGAATGAAGGATGAGGTGAGCAGGGCATGATCAGTGTCTCCTTGCCCATTCACCCCACCTTCCAGGTAGGGGAAGGGTGAGCTGATTTGGATGCAGAAGCCTAAGAAATGCCATGGATGGGCAGGACAAGAATAGGAACAGAGAAGGAGGCAGGATTGCCGGAGCAGACAGAGGATGGGGAGAATAAAGGAAGAGTGCTGGGTCAGGGTGGAGTTGTGTGCAATAAGTGGGTGCTTCAGAGTAGAGAGAAATTTACTGGTACTGCAAGTTTAATGTTCTGTTAGTGCGTTAGAAACGAGCACGCTCATTTGAACCAGTGCAGAAAGGAAAAAGTGCTGTTGGGTGTCCCAGGCCACCTATGGCCTCATCATTATTGGCAGACTGCTTTGTAAAATGCTTCTGGGAGATGGGTTTTAAGGAGTGCTGGAAGGAAAAACGCTGACCTAGGCACACCAGGGGAGGTGTTTCTATGGGACAGGGATGTATGGGAAGACAGTAAATGGTTGGAGGAAATTGGCGTCCTTGGCTGAAAAGTATAAAAGGAAAGACTTCCAAACATCAGGATGAGAGCAGGGAATGAAGGGAGCAAGACAAAAACAGATGTGGAAGGATATGTAAGGTGTGTCTCTAAACCCGGCCGTTGAAACCATAGGAGAAGCATTATCTAGAGACAGAGATGGGCCTGATCAAGAACACTTGCTTTAGCGTTCTGGGACTTCCCACCCAAATGCAAAAGGTTTGCTCTTCCTCTTCCAGGTGAGATACTCCAGGAAATGGTTGTGTGTAGTTTGACAATTCCATTACCTTGTTTTTTCTATTTTAATTTAACATTTTTCAGAACAGTTACTGAAAAGGACTAGGGCTTACCTTCAATCTTAAACACCTGAAAATCAGCCCTTACCTCTCTAAGTGGAAAACTGGGAGTAATTTCAGAAGCACAGTGGAGCTGCAGCCATGAGGAGGAGGAGTTAGAAAAGCTGTGCGTGTCTGGAAGTCCAGGAGCTTCCTGCATAACAAAAGTAATAAAGTTACACTGCTAACTTTAGGCCCCCGAGTTCAGAAATATTTCTCTGAACTGCAGTTCGGTTTATAAAGTGTTTAATTCTGTTGATGCGGACGTTGTTACGAAAGCAAGTTGAAGGAGTGTACTCCGAGGAGCCCAGCTGCGCGGGGGAGAGGTGCCCGAGGCGGGAGGCTGCTGGAAGGGTGGGCAGGGCGGCCTTGGAGGCGGCAGAACTTTGCAAAATCCATCAACCGCTTCAGCATCTGGCGGGGTTTCTGTTGAGCAATAACCACAAGCTAAATTTGCCATATATGATTCCTGAGAGAAGATAGTGGTGACTGATGTTTTGACTTTTGAGCGTGTTCCTGTGAAACTGCTCAGATCTCAGCTGTAGTTTGGAAATACTGCTCTGTCAGAGAACTAAAATGAATTTCCTTCAGGATTTGTCCCCATGCTAAGATTGTTATAAGATTTTTAGCCCCTTGCACTACTACAGTGTAGAAAATATAATTAAGCCTGTTTCTCTTGCACATCTGTAAAATGCTTTGTGTGTCATTTTAGTATATATTCAGAAGTGAACTTTGGATCATTGTACTGGAGTTTGGATATTCCGAAGAGTGCGTATGGGTTATGCTCCCCTTTGTGAGAAGCCCCATGTATTTTAAGAGTCATTCAGGCATGCTCAGCGGTGCTTGCCTTTTGCTGTGCATTGCACTCGTGGCTAGTTAAATATGGTAGAAATAATTTCATTTGTTGTCTTTGCTTTTCTTTAGCCTGTAGTTGGAACGTTAAAGGCTTTCCTTATAAGGCTTACATGCTTCACCTTGCATGTGCCAGTGGCTTAATAAGAACATCTGCTGTCTTTCTGTAGCAAATCTGATGATTTTTCTGTGCACGTATATTTAGTTGTACATATAAATAGAATCCAGGCACTGTTAGATGCGTATGAAAGTGTACGTCAGACTGAAATGGTAACATATGAGGTTTTCTGCAGTTCCATTTATGAAGTATCAAGTTAAAAACGAAGCTGTGAAGTAGCCAGAAAACTTTTTATTTCCGCAGCCAAAGGCATGTGCCTGTAGAGCCTAACCTAATTAGGTCTCTGATACATTCTTAGAATGGTCAGTATTTCATGTGTTGTATCATTGTCTGCAAGTTGCTTTTTCATTGTAGTTGGGCTTTTGCACAGCAGAACGTAGGAGAGCATTGCTCCAGATGTCTGGCTCCTGTCACCAATTTTGTTGCTGTCTACAGCAAAATTTGAGTTTTAGCTCTGCAGTGCAAATTCCCTTTGAATCTTTGGATGCCCTTAAACAGTGTAGTACTAGAATATGTGTAAATGTCTACAAAGTACGGTGATTGGAGTGGCTGGTTTAAGAGGAGCTATAAAATGGTTCCAGCTGGAGTGCATTCTTGAGGTAAGCTCAAAATACACTCCAAATTGTCAGCACACTGCTCAGGAAAAACACAAGAAACAAATCATCTTTAGTATGCTTTGCTTCCTTTAGCTCACATAAGGATAGTGTAAATGGAAGCTGGTCAATTTTCAACAGTTTGTGTAAAATTGTCCCTAGGTTTTCCTTCTGTACTTCAGTCTTTGTGAGTAAATGCATCACCCTGGGTTTTAAGTATACCTGTGTGTATTTCTGTGGACATAACGCCGTCTATATTTCAATAAGTATTGTGTATCTGTCCATTAATATTTATATGGAACTGAGAGCTTTGGTTCTTGCAATTTTTAATAAACATTGATGGTGTTACTAGTTTATAGAGAGCATTCAATATGCTCCATCAAAATGGCAGCTCTAATTAGGTTCCTTGAATTAGCTAATGGATTTTGAGAAAGATAGCTTACAAAGCTCTTACAGCTGTCCAAGATATTCCTGCCATGGCAGAAAGACAAAAGGCTGCTGGAAGCTACAGACTTTAAAGCTTTAGAAATGCAGCTGACAGTTAAAAAAGATAAATTACATTTGTATTTTTTTCCCGTAAAAGTCCTAAGGCTGGATTAATGTTATCCTCGCAGTGACCATTCATTAAAAACACTCAAAAAAGCCAACTTTATGGTAAGGATGCATTTTGGCTTCGATCTATGCTTTTCCCTGATGCTTTGCATATGGTATAAATGAATTCTTTCTTTTTTTTTTTTTTTTTTTTTTTTTTTTTTGTATGTAAACTATATCTGTAAAGGATTACAGACACAGAGAGGTTTGGGGTTTTTTTGAGTTGAGGTTGTGATTTCTACCTCATTTCTACCTAGACCAGGTATTATAGAAACAAACCACAGAGAGGATTAGTTGCTGCCATTCTGCCAGTGGCACAGATTTGTACGTGTGTAATGAAGAGCAGGATATAGTCTCTAGTGTGAAACATGGGGAGATAATTTCTGGGAGAAAGACATGTAGTTTCTCCAGGCTTTGTAGTTTTCAACAATATATATTTTAGAACACAGGCAGCAGCATCTACTGTGAGCAAATTCTTAGATCCTTGATTCTTCCCTCACAAGGGAGTACAGAAATTAAAACTGCACTGAATTGTCACCTTCTCTCCCTCCTGCCTTTGCTTTGTGTGTGCTAAAGGGAATTCCTGAGGGACTCTTGAATGGCTAATTCATTGGAAGTCTGTAAAGTACTTATTATTTCAGCTTTAGCAATAAGTTTAATAAACTGTAGTGCAAAAAGCAATAGTCTGTAAGTGAAAAAAACTAGCTGCCAGTTGCAGGCAGGTGTGATAGCCATTAAGAAATAGAGCTGCATTTCCATGCAAGAGTTTAGTATTTAGCATTTGTTTTGTTGAATTGTTAAAGCTGCTGGAAATGGAGTTTGCAGGGCTGAAAATCTGCTCTGTGTTGATGTGACCTATCTATTGTAAATATGCCAGCTGCTTTACATCAGTAAAGTAAAATACCCCCTCCCAAGCCGTGTTGTAATACAAAGTGCCAAAAAAGGCAATTTAAGTACTTTGCCCTGTAAATCCAGAAGAAATTACCTTGGAGAGAATTATGCCTCACACGTGACTTCTGCATGATGGATAAAAGGCATAATTGATATCATCTTTAGTGAAGAAACCAGAAACTGTTGCATTGTCTAGAGGCTACTGAAAATACCAGGAAAATCTGGTTTTCATTATTTTCAATGTGTATTGTTTATAGAGAGTTTGGTTGTTGTCAGCAGCCGAGTCCCTAATCTCCCTGCTTTCCTAGCCCTTCAGAGACACGTGCACATCTCGGATCAACAAGACAGCAGTAAACTGGTCACATGCCAGAAGCAGACATTGCCATTAACCAGCCTGAACTGTAAGGCATCTTTTTTTTATTATTAGTTAAAAATCTGGTGATTGCCTTCCTTGATGAGGCACAACACATTGAGCAGAAAAAAGGAAAAAAAAAATGTCTCCTCTTTGAAGTAAAGATGACAAGCTGTCTACAAACAAGAAAATGTCCCCTTGTTTTGTTTCCTTCCTACTTGATTGCGAATAACCTGTTTCTGTTAGAGTAGCACATACCTTACCTGCTGTTACAGTGAACTTAAATCTCAGTTTCTGTAAAGCAGCAAATTAGGCTATACCATCCATTATTTCTGGCCAGCTGTAGTCAACTATAAGTTATAAATGAGAGTGGTGGAGATGGAGTGGTCTGGATTGAAAAGATGACGCTCATCTGAATGTCTAGGCCATCTGCCATGGCAAACAGGAAAAGGTGTTGTATGTCATGTGAAAGGAGGGAACTGTAAAAGGATGCTTTGTGTCAAGCCACTGAGAGATATTTTATAAACAGTTTGGAAAAACTGAAAGTGATACAAATCTGTTTGGTCTCAATCTTCAAATCGTTCTTTTGAGGCTTCTGTAAACATATTATTAGTTATTTGGGGAAAGAAAAGGTTAATGACACTGCTAATTCATATCATGCAAGGTTCTCTTTCCTTCTTTCTTCCTAATGAGTCTGTATGAACCTAAGAATACCATCTTCTTTCTTTCCCCTGAGCTCCTAATGTCAAGAGGTCAGTAGTGATGTTACAGGGTCAATAGGACTCAATTTACATCCAGACAAATGGTAGTCATGTGCTGCCCTAGGAGTCTTTGACCTTTTGGACAGAAGTGGTTGTACTGCTTTTATGTTAGCCTAAAGAATTGAAAGGTGACAGTGTGTGTTCTGCTGAAGCGCAGTTATGACTTTTTTAAATATTGTAAAGCAGGTTAAGACCCAGGCACTTTAGTATATGCATTCAAATAAATGTAAATGGCTTCTTCAGTGTATAGTTTGTTTTCTTGCAGTTTATTTATGATTCTTGACTTTGTATGTACTTACGTACATACGGATAGAAACATACCCATCTAATGCTTCTCATGTCAGCCCATCTATACAGACACTCTCAGGATAGTTATGTCTTAATGGAACTGGGCTCAAAGTCTTCCTCCTGGTCTCTTTGCACAGGTTTCCAAGTCAAGTGTCCTGCTGGGGTCCCTCTCTGTTGATAAAGATGGTAATTGTGTATACATAGGGTGTATTCCTGCCCAGAGCAAGAAAGCAAATGTTATGGAGACCAGTAAAACCATTTGCATGGTTCCAGTAGCAAGAAAGACATGGTTCCTAAATTGGGTCCTCAGTGTGGGGTGTGTATAGCCAAAACCCAGGCTGGCTCTGGCTGAGCATCAGAGATGATTCCTGAGCCTGCAAGGCAATATCGGTGATGTCAGCGAGGTATTTCTGACAAGTCTTCAGTGCAATATCATTCATTTACTCAAGTGCATGTGAAAACAACAGTTGTTCATTTCCTCCTAAACTCTCTTTCTCTTGGTGTTTGACAAAGATGAAAGCTGAAATATTGTAGAATTATGTTCTTATAATTGATTTTCTTTTTATCACTTCCCACCATTCTTTTTATTCCCTTTTACTATTGAGGTTGCAGAAAAATCTTCATAAGCAATGGAATACTTCAGGGCAGAAAGACAAGGGCTGGAACTGAGAGAGTAACGTACTCAAATATTTATTTGTTATAACTTCAAAATAAAGTTTTATCTTAAGTGAAAGATACTCTTACATGCTCTGTTGGACTCACCTCTACTATGTGTCTTTGCAGACCACTATGTTCCTTTCAGTATATAAAATTAGTTCTGTTTTATAGCAGATTGTGAATGGAAGATTGTCCATCGTCTTGAGTCTATGAATCGCATTTTGTCTTGGATTTGTTTCTTAGTGGAAAATGCACTAAAAGAATCATTTTTATTTTTCTTTTCTTTTTTTTTTTTTCTTTTTTAACTTGGAAGCCCCAGTTGTTTGTTTAGAGGCTGACAGTCAGCTGGGTGAAATCTGTGTTTGAAAGAGCTGGCTGGCAAAAAAACCCTGTGCAATATTAATGTGTTTAGGAAAACCACTGGAAACAAAATGTTTATTGCCTCTTTAAATGTATGTTTATATACAGCTTTAAGTGGTTCCTCTTACTCTGTACATGCAACACTTGTTTTTAATTTTGTATTATCTAGAGAGCTGCGGTAAGAAGTCACTAATTTAAAAAATGACATTTTTAACCTGAATGATTGAAATCCAGATTAGCGACTCAGGGGAAGAACAGAGGGGAGATTTTATGGTGGCAAACCTGAGCCATATGTATTAAATACTGATGATGATGTTTTGATGCTTTGAAAAAATAACTTGTGATATTGTGTATATAATGTTATTGCTATGGTGCTTGTTCATCTATCTCTTCAGAGATGATGGGATGAAATTTCGCAGTCATATTTTACATAATGTTAGAGATAGCTTGAAGCTAACTCTGTGACAGATTACAGTTTCCCTTTTGTTTCAGGATGCTTATTCCAACTTCATAGCAGGTGCCCTTACGGTCGCAGTGGGCAAGGTGGAACCTGTATGGTGCCTCTGACAGGTTCAGGCACAGGGCAGAAGATGGTGATTTCTGGCGGTTGTTTATCTAGTTGGTAATACAGCCCCAGCAGCGGGGGTTAGAACGATTGCATGGACTTTTTCTTTCTCCAGGCCAGAAGAAAGCCTTGGTTTTGTAAGGATTGTATCTAGCAAAACTACAGAACGGCTGACAGGAATGTGCTTTTTCCTGTTTTGTATGTTCATATAAGGCTATTTATTATTTATTTTTTCTATTAAAAAAATCCTTGCAATGTGTGCAGCTTAGTCAAAGAACTGTTTGTAAAGTTTCTCAGAGGTTTTTCCCACAGATAGACGTTATTTTAAAACTTCCCCAAAAAGTTTCATTTTCTATCCTGGTATCAGTTGCTTCTGAATCACTCTCTTTACATGTAGCATACTTTTAGGAAATCGTTCTGAAATCAATTGCAAAATGCGGAGTGGACGGTTCTCTTACGGTCTTGCTGTGACAACAGAGAAGTCCATGGGTACATTACATGTTAGAGCCTGGGAACAGGTGGCGGTGGAGGGCAATGGCAAATGTGCGGTTGCGCGATTCTCTGAAGGACATGTAGCGCAGGGAGCCATGTCAGGGAAGTGAGATCTCCACAAAACTGTAGGTATGATGAGGACCGTACTATTTATATCTCCTCAAGGAGGGAGCACTACATTAAATGTAAAGCTACTGTAAAAGAAATCTGTCTGCTCTACTTACTAGGCTTGGTGAAAAGCTTTAGTAAGTCTCCTTAATATAAATTGACTTTGATTGGACTATTGTTTTTATATTTCTTCTGTAAGTTCAGGCCCCTTTTCGGTATAAGTAGTCATGCATCTGAAACATTTGAACTGGTATTCATCTGCTATTTCCCTGTCTGAGAACTGCTATCTGATCAAACCAATATTTTTTAATTATGTATTTATAGGCAGATGGGAGAATAGTTTACAGTCAATGTATGATCTTCTCTGCAAATCTTGGAAAATTGTGTTGTTTTTTTTTTAATATTGCCTTATCAGTTTCTTTTTTTTATTACTGATGACTTCATTCTGTTTGAATTCAATGCTTCAGTTTCTTTGGGGTAAACTAATAGATTATGTATGCGATATTTGCACAGTGCTGATTGAATTCATCTGGTGAGTTTGAATGTGGTTCATATATTCACATAATTGTCAGGAGCCAACTTGAAATTCAGAACTGTTTCATGAGCATTGCACAGGGCATCATATTCATCTCGCATTACTCAGGAGTGGGTAAAACTTTCATGGTAAGCTAGATATGCAGCTCTTTCAAAAGCCAATGTCTTTTACATTTGTGCCTGTAAACAGTGATGGAGAAGGGGGAAAAAAAAAAAAAAGCTGGGGAGCTTTAACTGTTTCCTGAAAAAATAAAGGTGACGGTCTGACTGAGCCTCTTCAACCTGTTCCCCCCACATTTCTAACAAATTCTGAACCTGCTGGCTGCTTTTGACCAGACTCGAGAAGTGATTCAGTGTTCAAAAGATACTGGATCACCGAGTTTCATGAAAATAGCTGCTGCCTGCTAGAGAGACCCAGATGAATGCCCTTGCTGGGGAGAAACGCTGCAGTGTGAGTTCAGTCCCATTATCGGACACCAGAGAACCCACAGGAGAGAAGCACAGGAAATCAGACTTCACGGAGCTGCTTGTTTCCA